>JAWNPI010000109.1:842500-1212500 GCA_035047625.1 Drosophila mettleri
TATATATATATATATATATATATATATATATATTTTATTTTTTTTTTTTTTTTTTTTTTTACTTGGAAATTCATTGTTTGCGACAGTAGAAATAAGCATTTACAGCTCGGGTCACATTTATAATACTCATGAGCAGAAACTTGAACCAGATCTACTTAAATTTAATTAAGTTACGACAAATTAGTTTGACGGACGGCTTGAAACGCGCCAAGGTTGGGGTATCTCTTTTGATTTACCCACAAGGAATATTTTGCTGTTTTAAACATGAAGAGTTAAGAGAAATTCTTTTTTTTTTGCTTTTTTATCTGAGTTTGTCTTTTGTTTGTTGAAATACATCTATATAAATATACACATATTTAACTTTTTTTTTAATACTTTTCGGAGCATTTTTGAATTATTTTTGCTTGTACATTTAGTGTGATATTTTTGTAATATTTTGCTGATCGGTCAGGTAAGCCGTTTTTGCACTTGTCAAATGCATTTTCTAGTTACAGTTTGAAGTAGTTTTTACTTAGAGCTATAATAAATTGTTCTTTTTATTACATAAATTTAATTTTAAAATTCTTGGTTAATTTTAGTCATGATTGCGTGTACATATATAGATATATATGTATATATAAATATATATTTATATTTATAAAAAAAAAAGACATTTGTATAAACACTGAAACGCTGCCCGGTTAAGTCTAACAATTTACATTTAACAATTAGATTTACAATAAAAGACAATGCAACAGATCTGAAGTGAATGGATTATTATAAATAGATTTTAGTAATTTGTAAGCTTCATGCATTGAAACCCAGCATACGCAAATATGTGTGTATATATATATATATATATATATATATATATATACTATATAGATATGTATATATATTGTTTACATATATATTTTTTTTATTCATACCAAAACACAACTTACTTGGAGTAGAATCGTTGACAACCACAGTTTCTGTTTCATGCACATCACATACTTTTATTGGGGAACTGACGCCTCTACAGTGACTCCGTTTCCATTAGCCCCTCGTTCGTGCCATTCCCTAGCCGCATATTGACGCTCTCCCTATCCCTATCTCTATCTCTGTCTCTGTCCGGCATTCGCGTCAGCGAACGCAGTTTCATTGACGTCTGCTGACGTCGACTGCCTCAGAGTCGCGGACTTTCGAGTATGGTATGGCTAGACATCACGGAATTGGCCAGCGCAATCGAATTTCCGGCAACTGACAGATTCGTCTTGTTGTTGGAGCGACGCCGACAGAAACGAAACAGGCCTCCATTGCACAGTCGCATGCCCTTGAAGGTGTCCACAAATGCGCGCCGGAAGCTGGCGTTCATGAAGCAATAGGTAATCGGATTGCAGCAGCTGGAGGTGTAGGCCAGCAGGTGCAAGAAGCTAATGGCCGTATAGTCCACGTACTCATACACCACGGGTCCAATCAGCATGGTCAGCGTATTGATCACATATAGCGGCGTCCAGCAGATGAAGAACTCCAGCACCAGTACGAACAGCATCTTCACCACACGCTTCTTGCTCTCCAAGCTCTTGCTCTCATTGGATCTGCATATGTTAACGATGCGTTAAGCAAGTGCCAAAGCTCTGAGATCTTCATGCCTCACTTACCTGCGCAGTGTCGCCTCGGTGATACGCAAACTCGGCGTAGACAGCGACTTGCGTCGCTCTCCGTCCTTGCCCGAGCTCATGTAGAGCTGTTGCTGGTGCTGCTGCTGTTGCCGCATTCGTTGTAGTCGCCCGCAGCAGTCGCCGGATCCGCTGAGCTGCTGCTGCTGCTGCTGCTGCTGTTGCTGTTGCTGCGGATGTCGCACCGACTTGACCGAAGCACTGCGCATGCAATAAAGATGCCGCCGTCCATCACAGGAGCCAAACAAGCGACGCTTGCTGCCGCCATCAGCTGAAAGGCATAAATATGTGAATTAATGTATCTGTGTATGTGTGTATGTATGTATATATGTATTGTCTATAGAGAGTGGAGACTTAGCTAAAGCTAAAAGGTGAGAGCTAGCTCTAGAAGAGGAGAGCTAGCACTGAAATGGAAGAGTCAGCTCTAGAAGGGAAGAGTGTGCTAGTGCTCTGACTAAAAGATACCCTCACCCCAGATTTGACTTTACTTATGCGTATATTTTGTGGTAGTTCACTATCGATATTTATCGATAAATGGGCCAAATTATCGAAGAAAAAAGAAGCTTGTATGAATATGCAGTCTCTAGATGTCCTAGCTCATTCGGATATACGGACGAGCGGCAGTCCAGGCAGGCAGCTCTACATCGACTTGACTCATTTTTCTGTTTCGCCACGCCCCCTTCTGCCTATTGTATGCACTTTCGCAAATCTATTATTCCGCAACTCCAATCGAGTCCTAGAAAATTCGTATACCCAAAGATATGGACACATGTAACTCTTGCTAATATTTGTGGAGCATTCGCACTGGTCCTCAGCTGTAAAGTGGAAATGCAATATGAAAGCGAGAGTGTGCGAGAGAGAGACCAGAAGGAAAACAAAAAAAAAAGAAGCTAGGAAAAGGAACAACAAACAGTGGTAGGTTGACAAAAGGTTATATTTCGCTTCAGTCGGCGCACGGAGAAAGCTGGACAAAAGGCGATTTCGAATGTGACTCAACGTGGAGCGCTATAAATCATTGTTTCTGACACAAGAGAGACAAACACGTACACACAGGCATACACATATGTAGCAGACAGGCTACTGTGCTGCGTTGCCATGCGAACAGCGCCTGAGAAATGAAAAAGTGATTAGACGACGCGATTCACGGAGCTGATTCCACTGACTGTTTATAATCGCAGGCAAAGCGAAAAGCTCGCATGTTGGCTAATGGCAACGCAGCTTTGCATACACAAAAACTTAAGTGTGTGCCGATGCTTAGCTAGGAGTCTCTGCCATCTGTCCGTCCGAGCAGATTAAGTGTGCGCCAGTCAGCCGGGTGCAGTTTCGGCACTGATGTTGCCTAATGGAAGGTCCCACCTTTGACTGACAGCTGGCGTGCGGCAGCTTATCAGCTGCTGTTGGACAAATGCAGCTGGCGTGGGACGTGTTGGGGTGTTATATTTTAATGGACTGAATGATGTTTGCTTGCTGCTTTTAATTAGCTGATTAGCTGATTTGCATGGCCTCGGGCGCTGGGTGCTGGTTGCTGGTTGCTGGCTGCTGGGCGTGGCCTCACGTGACATGCCAAGCCATACAACTTTTCGCATTTCGTTTGTGGCACGTGGCAAGTGCTGGCGGGCGCAGCACCGGTTACCGTTTACTTCGGACCCTGACACAAAGGCTCTGCCCCAAGCGCGCTGGCCAAGCGCTCGGCCCGGTCAGCTGGTGTCCCCTTGTTGAGCGAACAATGCCTCAAGCCAGCCAGTTGCCAGGTGCCAGGTGCCAGGTGGCAGTCGGGTGGCAGCTCACGCTTCAGCTGGCATACATATTGCATAGACTGTGCAAGCGCTTTTCCCAACGGAAATTTCATTTAACTCAAATGTTTCCCAGACAAGGAACTACAACTTCCATGCGTGCAGTGAAAGACACTTAAATTTAAATCGAATTTTGAATTTCGACTTCGACTAGGCTTCATTTCGAAACAAGTCGAAATCGAAGTCAAAGTCGATAAAATATTGTTTTGGTTTGTTTTGATTTTTTTTTGTTTTTTTTGCGTAACGTAAAATGTTAAACTGGCGCTTCTGTCTGCAAGTCCTGCTGTTTCTCAGCATCGTCGCCTGGGGTAAGTGGCGGCACACGGCCCTTTAACGTCGAGCTCTAAAGCACCTGCTGCTTGCAGCGGCCGTTTGCCTAAAGCTCGCGTTCGACGAGCTCCTGCGGCAGCCAGGTGAGCGGCATGCCGCGACTGCAAATAACAATACGGCCAAGCTCTGTCATACGGTGGCAACACCAGCGCCGCCACCATCACCTCACGACGGCTCTAATGGCCGGCCGTCGTTGCCGCCGCTTGAGCTGCTGAGCGCTCTGCAGCAGAGCGGTGATCGCGTCTTCGACAACGGCTACAGCCGCCGCTTGCTGGACGTCATCTATCGCACGTCGATGGGCAGCACCAACGATCGCCGCCGACAGGCGGAGTTCGAGCGCCGTGTGGAAGCTGCGCGACAGTTCATTGAACTGGCCGCTGCGGCCACGCACAATCAGCTGCTGGCGGGCATACGCCTGGTCAGTGCCGATGACGCGGTGCCCATCAACAGACAGCGCTCCATAGATGCCGCAGGTGAGCCTCGCCAACTCTCTGAAAAAGTTCAGCGCACAATCAGATTTCAACTCGCAGAATTGGTAGCTGCCGATGACTACAACTTGGCGCACTTCACCGAGAGATCTCCATCTCCAAACGACGACTCCTGATGCGCCCCGGGCCAACCAACATTTATGGATTCAGTTTTATATATATTTTCATTTCAGCTTCAATAAATGTGTGTGAAAAACGTTAAGTTTATTAAGCCCAACTCTGCAAAAGCTCGCTGACGCTGACTGAATGCTTGCACGTTAGGCAAGTCAACTCCGGGAAAGCAGCAGAGAGATTAAGAAAGCCGCCCAGCTAATATACCCCTTTCGTTGCGCGCACGAGCATAGAAATTTGAAAGTCATATTAAGGAATCAGCTCTCCCATAGCCAATGAATAATATATAGGTCTAGCTAAGTCCTCGCTCGTAATTAAAAGACGAGCAAAAAGTGCGCTTCGAGTTGAGCATCTCGGAGCTGAGATACCCTCGAGTCGAGGCTAGCTGAAGGCAGTTAAGGTGCAGGGTAAGTCGAATTAAGGATACCCGCTGCCGATGCTGGACTTTAATGAGCAAATATGATGAGTTTGGAGCTCTAATTATATTAGACTTGTTTATGCAAATTACCAAAGAGCGCGCCAAAGCCTAGCGTTGAGTGTAATAAAACATTCGCTTGGGCTGGGGCCATGCCAGGCACGGCCAGTTTTGCCAGCAAAATTTATGACATTCATACAAAAATGTTAAGTGGCGGCCGTAAATTGGATAGGTTTTTCAAAAATTTAATAATATATATATGCTTGTCTATCTCACACACTGTTCCCCACTCTGTCTCTCTCTCTCTCTCTCTCTCAGTGTGTCATGTGGGAATGTGTCACCATTTGGCAGGGAGCTAGAACAATCTGGTCGCACTAATTTGCGCTGGGTCTTTTGGGTCGATAGAGGAGATAACCGGGCATTTAACGAGCGTTTAAATGCTCGACCCCAGCATAATTTACGATATTTGCTTTGACCCTTTCGCCGGAACCGGAAATGGAGCTGCGACTTCAAACTTGGCCACGATAATTCATTAACTGTGCCGAGCCGACCGAGTGGCGCCTCCCCCCTTCCACACACAGTTTCGCCCTCTCTCTCTGGCTCACGAGTCGGCTCTACTTTATGCTAATATGCAATTTGAGTTTACTCATTAAGGAGCGACGCGTCGTCGCATACTTTTGGGCGCGCGCTAAAAAACAACTGAGCGCATTACATTTTATTTGCGCACATATAACTGAGAAGGCTCTAATTAACGCGAATGTTGACTAAACGGACAGCCGCGCCGAACTATGGAATGCTGCACGTTTATGAGCCACTTTAAGTGCGCCCTAAATCTTAATTGATTGACAGCCAGAGAGCTGTCCCAAAAATTGAGTTTTGCTTAAGCTTAATGTGCGGCACGTCTCGCAGTTGAAGCGTTTAAAGCTGTGCGATGCGATGCGATGCGATGCGAATGAAAGGCACCATTTGAGTGGCTCACTTGAATTTATCAAATGCTCGAAATCAAATTGAATTCAACGGCAGCCGATTTATCGTCACGCGTTGGCCGTCCGATGCGGCGTATGAGTAACGCGGTTAGTTAGCCAAGCGGCAGAGCGGCCCGAAAAACTTGAATGCTGAATCACATTTTTCGCGTGAATGATTTTGCCATGCAAATTGCGTGGGTGGCCGTAGCATGAAATACTTGAGTAACGTTAGCGAGCGCAAAAATGCGGCAATGTTTGCCAATTGAAGCTGTCGTGCCCTGACTTTCAGCACCCACGCAGACACAGCGATTGAGAGAGAGAGAGAGATGAATAGAGAGAGGGAGAAATGGAGGCCAACTCTTTCAAATAAATTTCTGCTCAACTGAATGACTTCTATTGATCGACTTACCATAATAATATTGGCCTGCTCCGTATTGCTGTTGCTGCTGCTGTGAATGGTTGTGGTGGTGGTGGTGGTGGTGTTGCTGCTGCTGCTGCTGCTGTTGCAGCAGCATGTCCAGCTGTGCAGCACTGTCCGCGGCCAGTGCCTCCTGGCGCAGCTGCATGCGCATTAGATAGTTGGAGCTGCCAAAGGTGCGACGGCTGCCGCTGCAGCTGTTGTTGTTGCTGCTGCTGCTGGTGGTGAGGCCGACGTCGGGGCCACTGCTGCCAAAATTCATGGCACGCTCGTTGCGCATGCTCACGTAGAGAGTGCGCGTGATGCACAGATACGCAAAGCTGAGCGCCATCAGCGGCAGCACCAGCAGCGCCAGATCCAAGAAGATGTTATACGCGTGCTCATAGCCCACCGTGCCGGCGGGCCATTGTTCGCGGCACTTGCGCAAGCCTGTCACAGAAAAGGCTGCATAAACAGAGCTCGAATCGGAGCATTTGGCTTACTCACCCTGGCGACTGGTTGGCATCAGCTGACTGAATATTGCAATGGGCATCATGCAGACCAAGCTGCCCAGCCAGATGAACGCGATGATCTTGTTGGCGTGGTTGATCGTCTGCCAGGTGCGAGACCTGAGCGGATGGCAAATGGCGTAATAGCGCTCGCAGGATATCGCCACCAGAGTCCACGAGGAGACGGCCACAGAGGCGGCTGCAATGGAACAGGCCAATATAACAATTAAATCAATCAATAAGCGATAACTGATATTGTCAATAAGCTTGAGCACAAATAACTTCGATTTTAGGCATTTAAAAGCGTTGTGAGAGGCGAAAAATGACATCTGAGAGAATATTCAAAAAAATTTTACATAAATTGTAAATAAAGCTTCAAAAAATATCGATAAGTGTAGCTTAGCTAGTTCCAGATATCGATATGCACACACGATATCTAGCACTTTAACTAGTTCAAGCATCGATATTTACATATATTCTTTGTGCGATTCTTCTGCAACCAGTTCAACTAGTTCAAAACTCCAGCTCAAAGAGCTTAAGTCCCAAAATGGCAAAAACACGAGTTGCATCTTCTGCTGGAATGCTAATTTATGCCAGCTCTAACTAAGTTTACATTTTGCGGTTTCTGGCTGCAACTAATTCTGGTTTCGTTGGGCATAACAAATGCGATCCATTTGAGCAGGGCCAAAGTATAACGATAATGGCCAAATTTTGGCCGACTCTAACATTATTTACATCCCGCCTGCCGGCGCATAATGAAATGAAGTCAGCCTTTGCCACATGACATGCAACATTCGTCATTGACAGCGTCTAGTTGGACTCACTGGGACTGCTCAATTTGAACTAGCTGCGCTCTGCCAGGCTGCCAGTTGCCATTGCTGCTTCACCTGCGGCTACTGATGATGCGTCAGTCAAAGAGCAGAGGGCGTAGGGCGGCGAGGAGCAAAGCCTCTCTTCCTCTCTCTCTCTCTCTCTCTCTGCGTCTGTTTGACTGACTTACGTGCAAATCCAAGTACGAAAAAAGGACAGATATATATGTATGTGTGTATATATGCATGTATACTAAATTAGGCTTTGCGTTACGTCAGATGCCGTTTTGCATTCGCTGGCATGCAGATAGAAAGCAAACAGTGAGACAAACACACACGGCTCTGTGTGTGTGTGTGTGTGTGTGCACATATACATATGTATGTATGTGACTAGTTGGGTTTGAGGATTGGCACAAGGGATTAAGGCCGTGTGCAGAGAGCTGCTTTGGTGTTTGCAAGAGACGGAACTGTTTTTTTGGGCTTTAAATTTGTGTGAGTGTGGGTGTGTGTGTGTGTATGTGTGTGTGTGTTGTTGTTGCTTCAGCGGCAACCCATTAGCTGAGCGTGGCCGAAATTGTTAAATAAGCCAAGCTCATTAACAAAGCAACAAATTTAAATTTAGCAACGTCGCCGCATCGCCGCTTCTGACCATGGTTCAATGAGTTCGCCCACAAATAAACATGCAAATTTTATGGAAATGATAAATATAGGAAAACTCAACAGAGATGGAGAGAGCGAGAGCGAGAGCGAGAGAGGCAGAGCGGGAGTACGAGTTAGAGCGTAGGCCCTTTTCCCATTAGAATCTAGGTAGCCTAGCGTCTATAGACCAATTCCCATGGCCTTGCCTGGCCTGAAAATGCTCACAATGAACGGGGCCCAAAAGATTTCAAAATGTAAATAAAATTTAAGTAATTGTTTTTTATTTTGCGCACGTCGCACAATTGAAAGAAATTATTATTCCGTTTGCCCTTACCCAAGCCCACCAAAATCTGCGCAGTCCAACTCGGCCGCTCATTAAAGCAATTCAATTAAGGTGCTCAAATGGAAGGCACACAAATGCAGCAAGATTAACTCAAACGCTCAATGCGTCTGCATAAAGAGCTTTGAGGGCATTGATCGCTAGCCGAGAGCCGAGGCTCAGACCTGCTGAGTCTTAAGCTGAATCATTACACGTTTCCATCTACATATCGATCTGGGCCGAAAGCCTCTTATGCCCATTCACCTAATACTATGTAGTGTACTTAAGCCTAAACTTGATTAAATTACATTTGCTTTTCTTAGCTGAGCCCATTGAATTCAAGTTCGAGGTATATTGTGAATTTGGAGGCGTGGCAGAGAAGGAGTTTGACATGCGCATATTTACTAGAGCAATTTTAAATGTGTGGAGTATGAGTTAAGCAATATTTGTTTTCATAATGTGTCATATTTCATATTTATCGATAAAAATCGATAAACCCATTTCAAGTAGCAGTATCTTGGGCTTTGGCATAAACACATTTTTGCATGTAATTTTTAAGCTGTGCTAATTTGCAAGCTCAGCTGGAAGAAAATTTATTTAACAATTAAATTTTAATGGTAAAGCCCATAAACGCAGCCCAAGCTCAGTCGCTGCGCAGTAAGCAGAGCGTGTGTTTGCTTTGTGTGTATAGGTGTCGCACGCTCTGCACTGGTATTTGGGGTATCTCCTAGCCCCACCAAAACACTTTACATTTTTTTGGGCAAAGCATTTTAAAAATGTTGCGCGAATTCTTTGGGCTGTGATTTTGATTCACTGAGAGCTTTAAAGCAGTATCTTAACAGTTAAAATAAAGCAAATAACTAAGCTTTCAATATTAAACCTAACTAACTAAAACTAAACTAATTCGGGTTTTCACAGAGTGCTTTGAAAAGCTGCAGTAAAGCCGCGACTGAAAGCGGAGCATGAGAGCTGAATGTGAAACGTACAAAATAATGCTAAAAGTGTGACTAAATTAGTGATAGATAAAGCTTCTATAAAGAGTATTAAATATTCGATAGTCGATTTAAGTTGAGCTTGCCTGAAATACATACTCAGCAACTAAGTTCGTGGCTTGTTATTGTGACAGAAGTTCGCTGTGACCTATTGGGATTTGAGTTAAACATTGAAAATATGCTCCAATTGGGTTTTATGTAAAAAAAATTTGGTTATTGCTTGTTAAATTTGGCTTATTTGTGAGCTCGCTGCGGGCGGGTGTGCGGGCGGCGGGCGTGCGGGACGTGGTCCCACTGCCAGTGTTGCCAACTGGGATTGATATTTCTGGCTCGGATGCAGGCTCATTGAATTGTAAATTGCTAAAATGGAGTTGCGTGCGTGGGCAACGGCTGTGGTCGGTCAGTGGCAATGGCCGGTGGCATTGGCACTGCCCAGGTAATGCTTATGCAGCTTAGTCATTTCTCATTTCTCAATTCCCATTACTCGTGCAGTTGTTGTCCGTGCTGCTGTTTTTAGTTTGCATGCTGCACGCCCCGAAGCGCCCCAATGGCGACAGCGATAGCGACAGCTCTACCCTCCCCCAATACGCCCACACGGCCACTCGCCCACGCGCCCACGCATGTCAAACGCTCGTGCACTCTGCGTTGTTTGTGCACATTCCATTTTCATTTCGATCCATTTCATTTCGTGCGGCTGCTGATTACGCCTCGCGCCGCCATTAGCCATAATTTTTCACGTTCTCGCTGTCATTTGCCCCTGCAGCGCACGGGCGCTCCACGGGCATTCCGTTCCATGCATATGCGATCTATCAAAGTAGAATTGGTTAAGCGCACGGCCTGTTCGGTGCCTCACCAATTCATGTTCTGTGTATTGATTTTACTCAAATTATCATACCGACAGCTAAAACACTTTGTTGGCTCCATCCAAATACAAATTATATACAAAATAACAAATGAAGGCAAATCAGACCGAGCGCGAGACTTTGCTTGCATTCTGGAGCTCTGGTCACACAAATAGCCTGATAAGGATTATGTCGGACATCACCTAAGATTTTGCACATCCTCAAAAGTGCAGAGCAAATACATTTTATATTTATATTTTGTTTTTGGTTTTGTAAGACAAACTTGGAACTCAAAGATATTGTTACTGTATCTGAAAGCAGGTCGTTTCATATACCCAAAAAAACAATTGGAAACGTGGGTTATGGGACTATTAATGTAGTAGGCAGTAGGATGCTTGCCATACACTGAATCATGACGACGATCAGAGCCGACCTAGTTCTATCCGTCTGTCCGATCTGTTCTCTCGTCCGTTCGTTTATTCTTCCATCCGTAGGTCTGTCCGTCCATCCGTCCGTTCGTTCATCATTTGCATGTGTGCTTGTCCGTCCATCCTTACTTCCATCCTTCCATCCTGACTTTTGTGTGTCCATCCGTAAGTCCGTCAGTCCGTCCGTCCATCCGTAGGTCCAACCGTCCGTCCGTACGTCCATCCGCCCATCCGCAGATCTGTATATCCAACCTCACATCTTTCCATCCATCTATCCATATGTCCATCCATTCGTTCATTCCATTCCATTCATCCATGTTAGCTGCTGTGCTCAGCAGTGTTTTGCTTAGCCAAACCTCTCTAGATCTATGCTCTGTTAGCCAGTGTTTACTTAGACTGTATTCTGTTAGCCTGTGGTGTTCCGTGCGCTTGTGTCATCAATCAATTGCATATTTTTTGAAACATAACGGAATGCTTCTTGCCCTGTCAATTACCGCTATCAATACACTTCTCACAGGCCAAATTATATTAAAAACTTGGCTTGATATTTTTTGCTTTTAATGGCCTTTGATGCAATTTGCTGTTGTTTTTGAATAGCAAAAGTTGTTGTTTGTTTGCGAGCGATAAGTTAGGGGAAAGTTTGGAAATTGGACAGCTTCGTGCTTTACAGCGGGAGCGCCAAGAGTTCTAGTTGAGTAGCTAATGGCTACCGGATACTACAATTAACATTTGCTGCCCTTTGCCCTCGGCAGTTGGAAGTTGGCCCTTGGCTCTTGGCTCATGACTGTTGGCCAATCGCTGGTTAATTAATTTAAATGAAGCCACAATTTGCTAATTTCAATTTATATGGCCTGACGCTGTAAGAGCAGAACTTTAGAGCCCTGACCACAATACGGCAGTTGGCATTTGCAGTTTGGCAAAATCTACGCAGTGCTTCGTCGTGCGGTCGTCAAAAGTCAAAGGCAGTCGGCAAGTGGCAAGTTGCAAGTGGCAAGTGGCAAGTGGCACTAAACAACACTGTCTTACATTACGGCCAGGTGTGCTAATGAATAGCCCAACGGGCCAAGGAAAACCTGAAAGTGCAGTCGAAAAGCACAAAACAACATTTGCGCCACAGCCACAGCCACAGCCGCAGCCGCATCTGGTCTACGGAGCAGCGCTGTAAGTGCATCCGACGTTTAAGTAAATAAAGCAGAAGTTTGCTAAAGTCAAGTAAACTTTGTTCACTCAATAAGACAGGCCGGGGGTAAGTTGCATCATAAACTCTGGTTAAGTTAGTTTTGGCATTTACAATTTGCTGTTCAAGCTCAAAAGCCACGAACTCGTTCAGGTGTATGCCAGCATCGACCCAGCTTCGACTAGCAGTCCCAAAGGGCGCCATCTTTACCTAGTCTCAGCTACTTTGACTTAATGACTAAATTTCAAAAACATATGCGCTTTCAACTAATCAGAAATATTCGCTGTAAAAGACTCCAGGCCATATACCGGAAGCTCAGGCGACTAAGATGCACTACGAACAGAGCGAAAGAGCGTTATCAGAAGAGCGAATAAAGGTCGAGTCAAGGGGAGAAGAGAAGAAAATCGAGAGATAACGATATAAGAAAATATAAGACTGCCAAATAACTATAAGACAATATCATATAACCTATGCCTGCCTCTCTTGGTCGTAGGGTAAATTAACTAAGTGATTTCCAACTGTGCAGGAATTCCGTGAGTAAAAGATTTTTGAAAACGCAGAAGAAGGCATGACACATCTCATATTGATCATATATATCACTGATCAGAATGATGAGCTAAATCGATGTATTTCCAGGTCCGTCTATCGATCTGTTAATTTTTATTTTTATTATTTATCGATAATAATCGATAAGCTCATTTTAACTAGCAAACATTTTTACTTTCATGCACACATATTCGGATGTCAATACTACGCTCCGTAAATTTTTTAAGCCAAGTTCAGTTAAAAGATAATTTAACTAAAAATTTATTTTTCATATTAAAGGCAAAAAGCGCAGCTCAAGCTCAGCTGATTAGGTGTGTGTGTGTGCTGCTTGGTATAGCGTTGAGTTTAGGCTGTCTTCGAGTCAGACACTCCCAATTAGAGCCCGCTTATTTGATATCCCAAAATGGACTTCAGTCATAAAATGAATACATTTTTCATTTTCAGTGTTAATTAAGCAAAAGAATTCCTTGGAAATTCTGAATCTCTCTCTAACTGTATATTTCTATATCTCTTGACAGACCTCTCTGTCTCTCACTCTCCATCTGTCAGCTCACTAACATTTTACAAAGTTGAATATTAAATTTCTCTCCTTGGGAAATACGTTTTGAATAACAAATTGAAACAAGAAAACAAGAATGTTTAACCAAAAATTAAAGCTCAATTTCCAATAAGCTTCGTAGTCCTTATAATTGTTATGTGCTCCGAATATTGAATATCTTTATATGTAAATGGAGATTTATGTGACTAGGGATGAAAACAATGTAAGGCAATTGGAATTCAATTGACAAAGAGAAACTCTCAAGTAGTTTGTATCTGAAATTCCCTTTGTAGTAAGGGCTTATATCTTGTTGTCTGACAGAGAGAGAGTGAGAGCTGTTCAAGTTGCTGGCATAAATATGGAAATTTTATACGATATTAAAGCAGTGCCAGAGCGCAAAGGTATCAGAAGTCATTGGAGACAGGAAAATGGCATTCGCTGCGTGGGAGAGTCAAATGCATAATTTTGCTATTTATGGGCATTATGGGTATCGATGGGCTCGTTGTGGCCAGGCTTCTGATTTGGCACCGCTTGGCCATAACTAGTTGTAACGCGTCATAATTGTGATTTCATGGAGCTCTGAAATGTAAACAAAAATCGGACTGCTCATCCTGTTGCCAGTGCGCTCGTGTGCGTTTTATCAATAAAAATCATTTCAATTTGAGTTAACAATAAAAAATGGCAAAGGCAAAACTTTCGGACGGCGGCTCGTAAAATATATGAGAAATTCAGGCATTGCCTGTCACAAAGGGCCGACCGAGCCGTGCCCCTGCCTACAGTCCAAATCTCTGCAAGCCAAGTCTGCTCACACTTGCACTTAACTAGCGAGAAATTGGCTAAGCATGAACATAAATATCAACAAAAACATACACACACACACACACACACACACACTCATACTCAGTTACATTTAGATATATCGCAATTGCGTACAGGGTATATCAATGTCATTTTCATTTCCTGTACGCAAGTTGTTTGTGCGTTGTTATTTTCTCTCTTTCTTTTTTGTTACTTTTCCATTGACTTTTTTCCATTTCGGACCTGATCAACTTTTGAGCCTCCCGAAAAATGGCGAAATTGTAAAATTATATAAGAAATTGGTTTTCATTGTTTTTGTTTTCCTTTTGGCTTTTGGCTCTCTCTCCCTCTCTCCCTCTTTTTTATCGTCAGCATTTGCCGAAGGCAACGTTTTATTGGCTATATGTCGGTTGTTATTCATGCGGAATGAGGCCATAAAGCCTACTGTAAAACATAACAAATTAAAATGTGATGCCTAACATGAAAAGGCGCGACACACAAATTGGCCAGCAACAGGACAGACAGACACAGAGGGAGCGAGGGGGAGTGTGTGAAAGAGAGATTTGCAGAGGCGCGGCATATGCTCTTGGAACTAAAGCTTAATTAACATCTCCTAGCCAAGCATCAAATCTAACACTAATTAGACAGTAAATTGTACTGAAGCTAAATGCAAGTAAGGTTGATCCAGTCGACACAGTCGGCTCGGCTAGGAGATGCCCTGGAGACTTAACATGTCATTGTGCAATTATGTATGTAATAAAACAATGAAGTCTTAAGATTTTGTGGCTTACGAGACACGGAAGGACGGACGGACGGACGGACGGACGAACGGACGGAAGGACGAACTAACAGATAAATAAGTGAACGGACGCTCGATTTCTTGACCTATAATATATATATATATATACTTCAACCATTGTGTGCCTCGCCTTTTTTCGCCTGTTACATAAGTTTTCATAAAATCATTATACCCTGCAGCGCTATTTTCAATTGTGTTAAAATGATGTAAAGCGAATTTCAAGCTTGCAAAACATTCGATCCATGGCAATTCAATAAAATTGCAGTCGCTAACTTAAAAGTAACAAATTCGAAGTACTAGAGACAGAGCGAAAGAGGTTGAGTGAGAACGAGAGAGAAAGAGAGAGACAAGGCGAGTTTGGCAGTGCACTCAATCACTGAAGTCTGACATTATGCGAATGCAGCTGCAGTTCACCAGTTGGCTAACTTAAATGGAGTGCAAATAAACACGCTTCGTTTGGCAGTTCTTGAAAAAGAGAACATTTTCTGATTAAGTTCACATTTGTGGAATTCAACTTAACTTTCAACACATTTAAAGCTGGGGTCAAACGATTTTCCATAGAAATATGCACTCAAGTGCATAAATGTAGTGTGAAGTTAATTAAATTTGCTAATATTTTGACCCTGAAAAAGGGGCATATAGGTTTTGTTAATAGACTTGTAACAGGTAGAAACACTTCATAATATGATTCCATTAGAAAGTCTAGCTAAGTAAATCATATAAGTTTGCGTCCATCTGTGTCTCCATATGAAGCTAAAGATAACTTTAATGTTAAATGTATTCAATATAATCGATAATTGCACGAATATTCATACTATCGATAACAGATTAGCTCAACTAGCCATTAAAGCTAATAGTTGAGCAGGCTAAATTTTACGAGCTTACGGGTATCTGCTCGTCGCGCACTCCCCTTATTGATGCTCCCTTAACAGCTTTTGCTTGACTTGAGAGGCAAACTATTATGAAAGGTAATCAAGTTGTAAATGAATTGCCAATTGATATCTGTGCCAGCCACTTGGGGGTCAACTACAATTATGTGGCATCATATTCGGGCAAATGTATGCTGAGCTCAGATTGAAGCAACTATGTATATATAGACTAAGATGTGGCACGGCAGAGAACACTTGCTGGAATTCTGTGTTTGTGCTGGGCAAACAGAAAAGTAAACAGTAAACCATTTATCAATGGATTGGGCCAGTGGGCGGAGCAGCTTGGGCGGCATTTCGATTGGTTCCGGTCAGGGGTCACGAACAATACTTTAGTTTGCTGTGCGTCCAATTTGAAGTAAACACAAGTTGGTATTCAAAGATGAGTTCAATGATTCTCGGTGTCGCATTTACATTATTTGAGGCAACTTTTCACTTTCAGTGCCGCCCGCTCGAGCTCATTTCGAAAGCAAACAAACGCCTCTCGATGCGCGGCCAGCTGCGACGTGCCGTGCCGTGCCGTGCCGTGCCGTGATGTGCCCTTGCAGCATGTCGTCGGGTGTTAGGGCGTCAGGGCGTATCCAGCCAATATATTTAAACCAGCTGCGTAATTGTTGTTGTCATGACACTGCCTGCCCCGCCTGACTGGCCTACTAGCAGCCGAAAACTTTAACAATGATTCGCACAAAACTTGGCTGGCTAAGCAAATTGAATGGCCCAAGCGTGGAAGAGTTCCTGGCCAGCTAGATCCATGGCTCAAATCAAAATATCAACTCAAAGGCGACTCATGGTATATATGGGGCTTATATAGTTATAGGGCAGGTGGCGGCAGGGCAGGCAGTTTTGCAGCTGAAACCAAATCACAGACTTGTAAAAGTTTAAATTGCCTTAAGAAATATATATTTAGATATATATATATATATATATATATATATATATATATATATATATATATATATATATATATATATATATATATATATATATATATATTTCTTTTCTCTTTTTCTCTTCAGTTTTCCCTTTAAAAATTGCTGCTCATTTGTATGCTTTTGTGACATATGGCAACGGCATATACACGTACGCACACACAGACTGAGACGCACACACACCTGTTTCACCTGGCCATTGTGCTAAATGAATTCATCTTGCGGTATATTCAATGGCTGCCTATTCCCTCAACATATTTGCCACGCCTCAATTTCAACTGGTCTACACACAGGTCTCTCGCTCTCTCTCTCCCTCACTCAAACAAACAAAAAAAGAAACAGAAACTAGTTGAGGTCTTTCTTCGTGCATAGCTTATTATCTGAAGCTGTCTGAAGGCAAACAAACACTCAGTTTAGTCGGAACACTGAGTAAATATTAATTTAATTTGTCTTTTGTTAAATTCGTCTTTTATTTTGGAATCTATTCATTCATGTCAACCATTTAATTATTTATTATTACTGTTTCTTGGCCTTGCTAATTGAATTTATGAATTTGACATTTGTTTTCTTTTGAATTTTATTTACGGCAACTTCATTTTCAGAGTAGAGAAATAAAGCCTCATTAGATCTTTATACAAGCTTTTCTACGACTTCCTGGAACATTTCAAATTGCCTGCATTGAATATTTGCCAAATATTCATTAAAAAAAAATATACAAAAATTTTCATTGTATCTAGTTGTAGAGCAACGAAAAATGTTGTAGAAAGAGCATTCAAATTGCCTCAAGCGTGCGGGGTGTGTGTGTGTGTGGATGTGTGTGGGTATGTGTGTGTGGATGTGTCTGAAAGTCATGCATGAACTACATACATAAGAAACACCCAGCAGCCGCACTCTCTAATCTCAGCTAAGAGCTTTAAATATGTATCAAACATTTGCTCTTGATTTTTATATTTTTTAATTTATATATAACAAAATATAGAAAATGAATTTAACGCAGATTTTTAAATATATTTGCATTTAATATGCAACAAAATTGCTTTATATATTTTGCTTAATAAATCTTATTTGATTCTGTTGACAGAGGTAGTTAGTGGCAATATAGATATATTATATATATATATATATATATACATATATATTTATATTTATATACATATTTATTTCTCGCACACACACATTGCTTGCCGTTGCAAAAGTATCTGCAGCTATTTGTTGTTAAATATTTTCATTGGTATTTTTCAGTTCGAGCGTTAAATTTAATAATTAATTTATGAAAATTACCTCCAATACACGAAATGTGCATTTATTTTTGAAGATTATATTTATTAAGCTGTCGCAAGCAAAATTTATTTAAAATTATTATTATTGAAGCGCTCGGCAAGGCTCATGGCGATTGTGACTAAAACTCATTCATTTCGCATAATGCGAGTTTGCTGCCAAAAGTGAAGATGAATCATAATAATAATTACAGCGTAGGGAAGATATCTTAGGCTGGCTTGTTTACTTGGAAACACTGTTCAATGTCTTAAATTGAGTTTATAGTTGTTATTATTTCAATAACTTGAGTCTGAGGAAAACGCATCTCGTTAAACTTATTTTCTTTGAATGCCCATCGCTTTTCGTATTCTTGCTGCTTATGGGAGTTGGACTCTAATGCTTAGCTATTGAGAGGGCTTGTAAGTCAGCAAATACATCTTGAGTCTAGACTTATTTATTGCTTACTATATTCTTATGTTCTATAACATTTCAAGCGCTTTAGTTACCTCTGCAATCCGACGGATATAATATTTTTAGCCTTCGCCTGTTCTTAGCCAGATTAGACGCGAGCTACTCTTGCTGGAGCGTATCTGCAGCTAAAATTACTACATAACATGTCTAACATTGAGTCTCTCGAGAGTCAGTCAGCTTAAGAACATCTTCGTAGGCGTTTTGAGCCCTAAAGACTTATAGAGAAAGGCCTTGACGATTATTGCCTTGTGAATAATATATATTCATTGTTTGGGTATAGGCGAAACTGCAGAGTCTCAAATGCCAATCGCTGATTGGCTAATAGCCTGATATTTATATAATTCGTATTAAAATTTCAGGCTCATGTTGTAAATCTTTCATTGCATACTTTTAGGCGCGGGTATTATACATGAGAATCCACGAAGAGTTGGCCATCCCTTGGGCTCATCCAGCCCAACCCAAAACTTCATGATGTAATTGGACAGATACTCTAATCCCCTTGGCATCAAACTGCCCGAGGAGCAGATATCCACCGCTAAGCCTGCCACATCGCTATTATTGTATTTCCCAACATCCTCTGCAGAGCACAGAGCATAGAGCAGCAGCAATATAAATTCTAATTCAAATGCTTATTTTCCTAGACAGTTTGCCAACTGCAAATAAATAATATTAGAGAAAGCAAAAAACAACTATGAGGCAACCAAAAATTGATTCTACTGAGTGCTGTCTTGTTGCAGCTCAATGTTCGCATGCGTTTCCATATGATGTTGCGCCACATAGTGACAGACGGACGCAGAGCAACTGTGGCGCTGCATTTGGCTTGCAAATTCAGCAATGGGCGCCAACTGTGAACTATTTATGCAGCCGAAGGGCTGTGCAGTGCAGTGGAACTGCAGCTGGGCGACGCTTCGTGTTTTCGCTTGGTTAACTAAATCCAAGCGTTAAGAAACATGCCAACATCTAGGCCAAATACAAATGAGACAAAAAAAAAAAAAAAAAAAAAAAATGGCAGCTTTAAATGAGTTCCACTCTAGTTATTGGTGAGTGTCTATTCATGTTCATATGTGGCAGAGTCAGTCTGCTTGGCTAAATTCAGTTCGATATATATATTTATATTATATTATAAACATAATTTTCTAGCTTAATTGCAAAGTCTTAGAGTCTGCCTAATTAAAGTGACTTTTTAATGGCCAGCAAAGGGAGCTGAGAAATGTGAGTATTCTTAATAGAGAGCTTAAGATATAAAAATTCAATTAATAATTAATTTGCTCAACGTAACGAAGGCGTTGGCTTGACAAGCGCAGCGGGTGACGTCTGGCAAATTTTGTATGGGATTTGCGGATTTGACTGCTTTTCGGGGTATTTGGAGTGTAAAATGTGTTGCATACGTTTTGGGGTGGGTAGGGGGCAGACGCCTGGGGCGCTTTGGGGCCATGAACGAAACGATTGACAGGTGTCGAAAATCGTAATATTGAAGATTTCATTCCGATTGCGTCCTAGAGCATTGCTCGAACGAATTATTATTGAAAATTGACTAGCAAATTCAATTTGGCTGTCAATGGCGACAATAACCGGATACCCTGGGCTCCGCATATAAATCAGCTGGCAGACACAATGGCATGGCACATGGACATGCGCTTAGGGGGCCTGTGACTTGGCCTCGCCACTGCAGCGAATGCACCTTGACATAATGATGCTCATAAATTGGTTTGACGGGCCGCACAGCAAACAACGTTGACATTTATAAATTTACGAGCCTCTGCAAGTAGATGCCGTGCAACAGATGTGGTCCAAGTCGAAAGGCGAACGAACGAGCACAAGGCACAAGGCGCAAGGCGAAAGGCGTGTTTGGCTAACAAATTGCCACATGACGGCATTTCAATGTGTGGCTTTGGACGTTGGCGTGCAGATTGGGGATCGCGACAACTGCGCAGGAGTGATGTCTGCTTTGGGACAGTGAACGTTCGGGCTAGCGAGCTGTGGATGTGCGGGTTCTTGGTACTCACAATTGTTATTATGCCCTTAATAAGTTACTCATGTGGGTGTCGTGTTGAAAAATGGATGCCTGAAATCAACATGCACGTAGCAACAGCAGTATCAACAGCCAGTCATCCGAATACAAACTTGAGCCAGCTAAGTAAACAACATTAAAAACATCATCAGCAGCAGCAGATGTACGAGCTACAGCAGCACCAGCAGCACCAACAGCAGCAATGATGGTAGCGGATCCGGAAACGGAAACAACTCATAAAACTGCAGATGCTAACAACAGCAGAGCGCCGAAACCTGATGCGCTGTTGCCCACGTTTAATAGCGCGTAGAGTCGAATTTTCATAATTGAAATTAAAACACACAAATTAAAAATAAAATATCTAAAAATAAGTATGCCCCATAATCTTGTATAATACAGTGTTTAAAATGAGAGTAACAACGATAGTGATAATGATAATGATAATGTTAATGATAATGATAATGATAATGACAATGACAATGACAATGACAATGACAATGACAATGACAATGACAATGACAATGACAATGACAATGACAATGACAATGACAATGACAATGACAATGACAATGACAATGACAATGACAATGACAATGACAGTGACAATGACAATGACAATGACAATGACAATGACAATGACAATGACAATGACAATGACAATGACAATGACAATGACAATGACAATGACAATGACAATGACAATGACAATGACAATGACAATGACAATGACAATGACAATGACAATGACAATGACAATGACAATGACAATGACAATGACAATGACAATGACAATGACAATGACAATGAGACTCCTTAAAAAACCTTAACTATTCACAAGATGCCAATTGGTAAAAAAAACAAACAAAATAAAATGCAAATTGCGACAATAAGTGGGGAATAAAGTCACTTAGCTATGTGCTTACTATGTTTGGCCAAATCCCCTTTTAAGTCAGTAAATATCCATGGCGCCAATCTTATTTTCTATTGTTTCTAGTGGGCGCCCATGACATGCCTATTCTTCTACCTCAGTGACTTTAATAATACAATTTACATATATATGCATATAGTTATGTGTATAGATGTACACTGTGGGCTTAGCCCCTCGTGCAACAATTCAAGCAGACACATAAGTAAGGCACAAGTATACAAATTGCTGGAGGAATGCTGAAGTATTTTTAAAGAACACTCACACAGGCACTCACTCACACACACACACACACACACTCACTCACACACACACACAATCTGAAAATTTGCTGTTATAAACAGAGACATTTGCACATTCGCTCAGTGGAGCATTTTCACATCTGAGAATCTGGCAGCACTCACGTTAGACTAAGACTTGCCTAATTCGCATTGAAAATAAGGATTTGCCTCGTATTATCTAAGAGTCATTGTTACGGGCTTAGCATTTGCCTTGGCTCTGGCCCCCCAAATGCAAGTCCTGGCCAGAGGCTTTAGATGCTGTAGCTATATATCTTTAGCTATTTCTGTATCTGTATCTTGATTATGTATATTCTATATTTATATATTCAGCTAAATTTCGCAGGCCACAAACAATTATTATTTAATGTGATTCGGACTCTGCTCTAAGGAAAACTTATGGCTTATGCAGTTTGTTAAACTAATATTGAACGTTGAACTTTTCGTGGCTGTTCGTCAACCCTTCGATGGCTGTGCGCTGGTGTTGAAAGTCGTTTCACCCAAGCAGCATCAAGTTAATCAATTGATAAGCATTTGTGACAGGTGCCAGAACAAATTCTCTAAGCTCCTGTTAACATGCAACAAATTGGCAACGCTCTTAGCCAAAGTTGCTGGAGTTGCTGGGGCTTAACTTTTTGGGCGTTCGGTTTGGCAACCAAAGCCGATGATGATCGACTTTTGCTGGGTCACAGCCACTTAATATTTGAGGCCAACTAACAAAAGGGTCCCGCAACGCGTTTGCCAACCCATTTGAGTGCTTGCCATTTGCCAAGAGTTATAACTATTCAAGAAAGTGCTTCGGCATAACCTGTAATTTCCGCTCAAAATATGCTTATGTCTGTGAGCTTACCCGTTTCTGTCCCTCTGCGTCAGTTTCTCTGTCTGTGTCTCTGTCTCTGTCTGTGTCTGTGCATATTTAAAATTTAGAGCTTTTGTTGCGGGCACCGGGATGGCTTAGCCATGATGACTCGCTCGGTAGCTACCAGGAGCTTACGCGCTGCATAACAAACAAGTTGTCATTGATGTGCTCCAAAGTATATAACCGGAAGATAATCATTTATCTGTACAGCAAGTTGTCGTGGCGAATGTGGGCCAACATAAATTGAATTTAATAATAGCAGTTGGCTAAGCACATGAGAACTTGTAGCTGTGTGAGCTCATCTAGATCAAAGGTTGCCATGCGCTGGGCTGGCCATTAAAAGGGTATTTGCAATCGGTCATTACTGCGGCATACTTTGTGGCGCACCAAATTATGAAGTTGCTACCTTGCCGCCCCCACACACCCCCCACACTCATATGGGTATTCATTGTGCGTGAATAATGTTTGGGCCGTGTCCATAAAACCCATGACCATAAAAAAAGAGGAAATCAATACGATGCTAGATGCTTAAGTAGACTTTAGCTTGAACATAAATTAAAATTGAAATTGAAATATTAGAGGTGTATTCTATGTTACATTTTTAAAGATGTATTCCGGAAGTAGGCATGCATAGGCCCATAATTAAGGCAATAAAAAAAATGTGGTCTTTTATTGAGTGGAATAAATTATTCAATTATAATAATAAAGACAAAATACTGCAAATGTCAAAATAGTTTAATATGATCCCAAAAATAAAATCATTTACAAAATTATGCCACTCCACATTATGGATTATTTTTCTTTATATATAATATACCCTATCTTAAATTCAGTAAAAGTTTTGTTGGCTGAATTTTACAATAGATAATCTTACCTGCATATCATAATCATAAATAGTTTAAAATGTTGCCAAAAATAAATCTATTTGAAAAAAATTATGCAACCCTACATTGTGGAGCTTTAATAAAAATAAAAATGTTATCTAGAATATCCTTTTAGTTAAATTGTTTTTCAGCTAAATATATAATAGATATATACTTATATCTGCTCATCATAATCATAAATAATTTAAAATGTTGCCAAAAATAAATTTATTTAAAAATTATACATACCCTACATTTTGAAATTTCGATTTGTTTTTTTTTTTTTGGGTTAAATATATAATAGATAATAGTATTTGCGAATCATAATCACAAAACAAACCTTATTTTATTTATGCCAAAAATAAATTAATTTAAAAAAATTATGTAACAAGCTTATCCTTACTTTGGTACAAATTGTTTTTATGTTAAATATATAAAAGAAAAACGTATCTGCTTCTAATAATCATAAAGAATTTAATATTATATTATGTCAAAAATAAATTTATTTAAAATTGTGCCACCCCACATTTTGGATTTAAAGTTTTTTTTTAACTAGTCTTTCCTTACTTTGATAAAAAATTTAATATGCATTAAATAATCAATTGTATTTTTTATCAAGTTTATATTTACTTCAGTACATTTGTTTTGGCTTTAATATGCAATTGATAATCGTAACAGCCCATCAAATTTATTGTTTTTCTTTTTTTTATGGCCATTTAGAAAATTAAATATATATTATGCAATATCATTTAAAGCATATACAAAATTTATAGCACTTTCAATTGTGCGTCGCAGTATATTTTGCTGATTTATGGCTAAAATGTATGTCATAAGAGTGAAGTGAGAAACTCGAATCAATAATGAAATTGTTTTAACTTTTCATAAATCGAAAATGTATTATTTATATCTAAAAATTGGGGATGCGTTATCTATAAGCGAATGGCAATGAGGACCCACATCAAAATGAATGCGAGCAGAGATTTGTATATATCAGTCATATCATAAGTGTGGGCTTGAATACAATTGTTAAGTTGAGCCGTTAATTTTATGGAAACATGTCACCTTTGCGCATTTAGATAAGGCTGGACATTAACCCATTTCATTTCATTTCATTGTGCTTGAACCCAGCTCATTTGGAGTGTCAACGGTTGAAGCCGGAGGCCGACTAGGCACACCTGCTGCAATCATAATATTGAGGCCACAGGCATGGGTAGAAGCCAGACGTTAAATGGTTGGGCCACGCACACACACACACACACACACACACACACACACACACATACACACACAGAGGCGCGGATTTGCTCGCTCGATGTGGGTCACCTCATAAATTAGAGACTGCAGTCCGCTGAGTACACTGAGTTTTTATAAGACTTGCAGCAAAAAAAAAAAAAAAAACAAACAAAAAAACACACACACAGAACAGACACAGGGGCTGCAGCTCCACGCTCCATTTACAATTCAAGTAGCCAAGTCTTAGCCATAATAAAACAATATTAATAGCTATACAAAGACATATCGTTCAGATATGAGCATAGATAAGGACACAGGCACAGGGCACGGGCACAGGGCACAGGAACTGGTTGCCTTACCTTGAGAGAACGGGATGAGCTTGCAGAGGAACTCGCCAAAGATGAAGTTGCGCAGCAGCGTGCCGACGAGCGTGACGGGCATGCAGAGCACACCGAGCAGTATGTCCGAGATGGCCAGGTTGAGCAGAAAGACATTGGTAATGGTGCGCATGCGGCGATTCTGCACCAGGGTGAGCACCACCAGCAGATTGCCAACCACGGCGCACAGCAGTATGATGCTGTAGCAGGGTATCACCCAGATGGGCACATCGGCGATGACGCGCGCCATGCTCCGATTGGCGACGCCAGGCAGCACCATCGCCGTCGGCAGCACCATGACGGATGCATTGCTGGCCGATCCCGATCCCGATCCCGATTCCGATCCAGATCCAGATACAGATACAGATACAGATCCCACACCCGCTGGCGTTGACTCCGCCTCCGATAGCTCATTGCTATAGATGTAGAGATCGCTGCCGTTGAGGCCGTTGTCGCCATTGTCGCCGCTGCTGCTGCCGTAGATCTGCTCGGCGTCATAGCTGGCATTCAGCTGCAGTGCAGCAGTCGTTGCCAGCGGCGCGAGCGCAGACAGCAGCTGCCGATAATTATAGTTGGGGCCAATCGTGAGGCTGTCTCTGGAACGCACTCACGCCACTTGAAACTCTCACTGACGCGTTAACTCGAAAAAAAAAAAACAACAACAACAACAACAATGAGAAATGTGCGAAGACTCAGTGGGAGCACACACAGAGAGAGACCAACTGGTTAAATCAGCGGTTGCCGCGCCGTGTGCCGCCGTCTCGAAGACTCTGTCGTGCACTGAATGCTGAGCAATGCCAGCAGTTCTTGGAGTCGCACGTTTGGACCAACAGTTGCGGCAGCCAATGGCAAACTCACCACACAGCGGCCGCAACATGACCACGGCTAGGCAACATGTTGCCAAAGGACTTGTTGCCACGCATGTTGCCCACATCATTTGCCATAGCATTCACACTGTCACCGATGCTAACGCTTATTGCTGTTGATAGAACTAGTCTACTTTAGGGATTTGCCTAAAACTCAGCAGTATCCAGCAGCAGCTCGGACGTTCATTAAAGATTCAACTCTTCAAGATAAATCTGTGTAATCTTTATAAGGCGCAACTACTGCACACGGGAAGTTCCAAGGGAATATTTGATAGACTAAACTCAAGACCAGTTCAGGCGCCTGCAGCTGGCTAGTTGAGCAGCCAGGTTGATTGGGCGAGCGTCTAGTCTCTAGAGATTTTTTTTTTTGGAAAGCTCTGCGCGTCTGTTCACAATTTTTTGACAGCTTGAGCTCGAGCCTTAGCCTGAAGAGCATGCAGTTTATTTATTCGCGTCGTGGCTATAATTCTAGACACCTAGAAGTCATAGAAGAGTTGAGAAGCTGATAGACTCTACGCGATTCGCAGGCATTTTTTTTTTGGCCAAGTTAATGCTCGCTCATCAAAATGTTGCGCTATGCAGCCGCACAGCCGGCATAATTTATGCTGCGCTTTCGCGGAAAAGCTGTTCGCAGCGCATGAATATTATATTTGTGCGTGGAAAATTCTTCGTATACATCAGCTAGCAGCATATTTGTACAGCTTGCGGAATTAATTAAATGATTAATTGCTGCAATATTTGGCAATCAGCTGGCATTTACATAACTAAGTGAGTTGACAACATTTGCATGCGGCCCACTTGGAGCACTTGGAGCACTTTGCAGCACTGTCATCGCGACGCGCAATAACATTATTATAATCACTGGCTGACTGGCTGCTCGGCTGCTCGACTGCTCGGCTGGCGCTGAAAAGGACGGCACATTTGTCAAGTTAATTAGCGTGCCGGAGACGGCTTCCACTTGTTTACACCTTTTGCTCATTATTTAACCGTCGCTTTGCTTTTTGTTTGTCCGTCGCCACCTTTTTGGGGCAGACCTTCTCTTCCTCTCCCTCTCTCTCTCTTTGTCTATCACCCTCTCTCTCTCTCTCTCTCTGTGTGTGTGTCATGTTTCGTTCCCTGACGCTGTTCATCTCTGATTATGCGGGCGAATTCATAAATCAAGTGGCAACTTTAAGCCACAAGAAGTGAAGCTCAACATTTCGCACATCATCTTCGGCCAGGCTGCAAAATGTGCTGCTCTAGAAGTTCCAGGCGTCATCCAAGTTATTTCGGACACAAAAGTTTATGTTTATTGGTTTGTTCTTTCTATTTATACCCTGAACACATTCAAAATGCCATTGAAGGGTATAACTGACTTCAAAATTTGTATGTAACACGCAGAGGCGCAGTCGTGGGCTGTGGCACATAAATAATATATATTCCTGATGAGGATAATGAGTCGAGTGGAGCTACGAACAGGCGCCTCTGACTGTGTGAAAGCAGCGAGCCTTAAAAGGTGTGAAGTTGAAATATACTCAGTATACTTATTATCGATTATTATCGATATATCGATGCCTTTACTTTGTTTTTTTCCTAGCTTACAGGTCATAAAGGATAGATTGATATAAAAACCTATATTTTTATATTTTCAATTTCGCTTCACCGACTATATATATAAAAAAAAAAAGAAGTTTATTAAATTCAAGAGACTTTTCATATATATTCACATAGGAATGTCATAATCAAACTCTGAAAAATGTATTCGAAATGTTTATCTATAAGAAAACTTATTCTGCAATTTTTCACATAGCAAGTGCAGCAAAGCACGTGTTTAGCCTTCATTGCATTGCCATTAAATAAATAAAAATAAGTGCCACAGTTAAAAAGGGTATCTGATAGTCGAGCCGTCTTGACTAGACCATTCTTATTTGTTTTGTTTTATTTTTCATCTTCATTTTTTTTCGGTAACATCCCTCGGTTTGGTTTCGTCGTGGCGGGTAAGTGACTAATTCAATTAAACTTTTGGTAGGGCCTTAAAAGGCAAAGTCTGCCCGGGCACATAAATAATGCCGCTGCATTAATTAAACTTGGCCAAATCCACCCAGAAATACCAACGGCAACGGCAACTTGACCCATTTGATTGCCCACCAAACGCGCACTCCATTTGTTTATTCACTTTCTGCTTTCATTTTAATTATTGTATTTGCATTTGTTGCTCTTTGACTGCTGGCGCCATTTCATCTTCTCATAATGGCGGCAAGCAGCAACCCAGCATGCCTTATAGATCACTGGCTGCGGGCTTAACAAATATTTGTTTGCAAACCTTTCACAGCTGCAGCAGGAATTGATTTATGACAAAAATCATTTCATGGGCCAAAAAAAAAAAAAAAAAAAAAAAAAAAAAAAAACAAGTAAAATATTAATCACGCTGCTGCCTAGGGTATTTCAATGTCGAGCAATGCCACGAGAAGCGAATCATTTTTTAGAAAAAGTCTCTCCCTGGTCCATTCCACACCGCTTAATGGAGATCAGCCGATAAACAAGCACTTGCTACACTTGACATTAAGATGCCGAAATTCTATTTAAGTGTCGTCCGTATTTCAGCCATTCAAATTTCACTTGAAATGTCACAGTCAAGCTGAACACTCTCCAAATAATCTGCTTAGGCAACCAAAATTCTTCCTGTTTTAATACTGAATTCATCTGCTTAACTGGATTTTGATTTTAATCCGAAATATTTATTATATATATATATATATATATATATATATATATATATATATATATATTTCTATTTATAAATATAGCATAAATATATGAATTCTAAATTTATTTTTTAAGGATTTATGTATTTATATATATGGCATAAATATAGCACTGACGGATGGATGGACGGACGATTGCATAAATTAGCAGAAAAATGGATGAACGGGCGAATGGATGGATGGGTAGACGAACGGACAAGCGAATGGACGGATGGAGGGACGAATGGAGGGAAGGATGGATGAACGGACTGACAAATGGAGACATGGACGGACTGACATATAAATGAACAGACGAATGGACTGTGAGCTGGTTAAACATACGGGACAGATGGACGGACAACAAGATTTACGTTGAACAAACCTATTATACTTTTCCCTCATGATCGAGTGTCACGGCACGTCGACTTTTAAAAATATATATATTTTTCTAAAATATTATTATAAAAATAAATTGGTTTTTTTTTTTTATTCACACAAATTCGCAGCACGAATTTTAGTTTCTGAAAATTGTATTTCCCTTATGCAGAAATATTATTTTATCTCAATTCAGCGGTAGCAGCAGTCGTTGGCCTTTTTGCATTTTCGAATCAATAAAAAAAACTATTAACTAAGCTTTAATTTCACTTCGCATTTAGCTAGAGTACAAGAGTGCAGCTTAGTGGTCAACATTTTTGTATTTGCGTTCAGTTGGCACACAGAGACGGAGAGAGATAGAGAGTGGAGAACGAGAGGGAGCGACACACCCTTTTTATATGTAGTCGGATTATAATCGGAAATGCTTTAGTCGGCAGCAAGGTCAGAAGAGTGAGGCAAAGTGTAGCTTCCGCAAATGGATATTAAATTATCTCCTGCAGCGCTGCCAGCTGAGGATAATGGAATAATTTTTGAGCGAACGCAACGCTAGGTAAGTGGGGAGTGCTCTAAGCTGTTAATGTCTGATGTGGCGCCAAAGAATTTCGAGGAGCATTCGAGCTACTTACGAACTATGCAGCTCGCATTGCTATCATTATGGCCATCAAGTCATTAGGCATTCCATTTGAGCACAACAGGTGAACAGTTGAGCAGGTGAGCAGGTGAGTCGCTGAGTTGCTTAGCAGCCGGTGCACAGCATTCGACTGCGAATTGAAAAGTATCGCACGATTTTATAGCCCTTTTGCTACGGGGCTCCGTTGCTGGCCTTTTGACTGCGCCCTAGTTTATTGACTTGAAAGAATATTTGTACTTTTATTTTACTTACTTTTTTTTTTTCGGGTTACAGTGGAAATTGTCTTCGACTGTGTGCGCTGCCCAGAGAAAGTTTTATGTGAGTTTTTGCACTGTGATTTTGTTTGTGGCACTTCTTTACTTTGTTTGAAGCTGCTGGCAACAGTTTATGACCTTTTATTATTATTAGTGTTGTTGTTGTTGTTGTTGTTGCTGTGTCCTTTCCTTCGCCGTGTGGCTGTTGGCACAAATTTTGTTACCAATTGCAGTGCTAAATTCGTACCCTCCATTATTATTTTGTGCCCCAGAGGCAAATGCGCTAAATACATAAATCGAGACAACTCAACAACAATAAAGAAATCGAGACTCCGCACCGTCCCACGATGTCTGAGACAAGAGGCAATGGTAAGGAAAAGGCCCGATCCATGCCCATGAACGCTCACTTAGTTAAGTTCATTAGGCGTCCGGCTGTTGACTTGGGTGAAGCTCTCTCAGGATAAACTAAATTGAAAATGCTCCACATTCTATGGGTTAGACGCCACAGACTCATCCATTGAAAATTTCATAATTGTGATTTAGTCCGAGTCATGGTAAGGCCCAGATATCGGCCGACGCCACTGACTGCATGCCAATTAAGCTCCAAATGATCAACATTGTGATTAAAAAGTGACTTTTGGCTGCACAAGCAAAAATATTTTCGTTGTTCACCTATCTATCGAGTTCAGTGATTGAAGAAAACATTTTTAGAAAATATTTTCCAAAATGCTCTCGGGCGCTTTATTAATTTTAGAATTTTCGTCTGTGGCTGCTGTTGGATAAATGTTGATTCCACAGTTGTGTGCTCTTTTTGTGTGCGGACATATTTAATATTTGTGTATGGTCTCAATCGAAGGCCACGCCCACACTCACACGCTCGCCCATGGGCACACAGGGCACGGCCGTGACCATTGACAGGCAACGCACGTTTTCTGGTCACAGCAAACACGAACACACACATGCGTTGTGCCTGTGTGCCTCTATAGATACCCTGTAACTAAACATTCTCTTTTATGCTCTAGCCAAATGACAGATTTCATTTTGTCCCTCCCAATTAAATATTTATTTAATTACGAAAACTCAGCTCAGAGCGAAAGAGCCGCAGTTTTGACATGTGAATGGCCTGACTACAGGCTATCTGCACGTAGAACACACGCTCCACTTCACTCTCTCTCTCTCTCCCACTCTCTAACTCTCTCTCTCTCTCCCTCACTTGTTTGATTTGGTTTGCTGCGGGCTCTTTAAATTGACGTTATGCATACGCCCAGCCGTGTTGGCTGCTGTGAGCATTTGCATTTTTTGTCCATAATTTGGAGAAAAATGACTACGTGTGTGACATCTTGTCGAAATAAATCAAAGCGGATGCCGATACCGCAGCGGCAAGCGCCTCAGATTTGTTGCCATTAGCTCAGGTTGGGTTCAACTGGCACGCGCTGCGCCTTGCCATAAATTCAGAAGACTTGAAATTGAAAAAAAAAAAAAAAAAAAAAACAATAACAATAACAAAAACAAAAACAAAAAAATTTATGCAATTTATATGGCCAGCGGCCGCGCAATACTGTGAGTGAGTGGGCTACATTTTGTCACCTGCCTGGAGCGCTGGCCAAGGGCACACTTAAGTGCCATCTGATAAATGACAGCTCATCAAAAGTGAACAGAAAAGTAGAAGAAGAAGCTGAAAGCGTCGCGTGGCCAACGAATCAATCAAAACACTGCCGGCCATCATGCATCCCATAATCTGCACTGACTGACAATCAAAGAGGCCGACTGGCCTGACCCAGGCCCGATGCGAGATAAGCCATGTTTATACATATATTTTGTTAGCACTCAATCAAACTCTTACAGGGTATTTTGCAGCTACTTTGCAACATTTTTTTGTTTTTTTTTTTTTTTTTAATATTTTGATTAGATTTCGATTTCAAGTACCTGCGCTGCTCGGGGTATGATCAGTTCTAGGCCAAGATAAATAATGTTGGCGGCCAGCGTTAGTTACAGCTGGTCGCATTTGGCCATCGTTGTCATATTCGCTGAATGCATCTGCTAATAGTTGATTGATATTTATTTTTGTCGTCCCGAAATGCCCAGAATAATAATGTGTGTATGGGCCCCGCAGGTCCGCCAGCTGGCTGTGGGGCAGAGGCTAATCAGCATGGGGCATTTGACGAGCGGCGTTGAGTTTGTGGCTTGATTTTAATTTTGATTGATTGCCATGACATCATTTACGGCTCGGCGGCAAATCAGGTGAGCGAAAGTGACAGCAGCGCCTAGACTGGGAGCAAACGAAATGCGAATCGACATTGGCAGCGCGCGTCAACTTGGCCGTCACATGCACACACACACACACAGGGCTCCGTGCCTCACTTACGCGGATTTAATTACAGCTGCTAACAATGACTGTGAAACTGTTGCGGCATTCATATTCCGCTGGGAATGCCATTAGTCCTCGGATGAGCGCGACTTTATGCTCATGTATTTCAAATTGGCCATGTCACACGCACACACGCACACAACCACAAGCACACACACACGCACACATCTAACCGCATTTCAAGCCAAATTACACAAGCCCATGCTTCGTCACAGATCAAATAGCAATTTCTGCCCTGACACTGCCAGTTGAATACCCTGGCGATCTTATAAGAAACTAAAACTGACTATATGTACGAGTCACACCTTTTCCTGTTCCCGAAACTGAAGAGGCCCATGAAAGGACGTCGCCGCGCTACGATTAACGAGATAACAAAGGTATGAAGTGCTTTGAAGACTGAAGACACTTTGGCACAGCTCCAAAATATCTCATGGGAATTATAGATTATATTATATTATATTAAATTATAGATTATATTACATTATTATTAATATTATAAATTTATATATATTTTAGATTATATTATATTAAATATAATATTAAATTATAGATTATATTACATTATTATTAATATTATAAATTTATATATATTTTAGATTATATTATATTAAATAGATATGCATGAATAAATAAATAATTTTTGAAGACGCAAAATTTGCAATACTTTTTGAGCACACCTCGTTTATATTAGTTGTCTAAGTTAAGTCTAGCTAATTTGCTGCTCTCTACACATACATATACATATACCCGGGCGATTACATAGCAACTGTATACAGCTATAAATCTTTCTATAACGCCTTATTTTTAATTAATTTTAATTTTTCATTTTATTATATTATATATAATAATTTCTTATATTTTTAATTTGTTATTCAAAGCTAAATTTTAGCCAAACACTTGGCATAATTTACAGGGTATACACTAAGCAGTCAGTACACTCTTACAACTGTATAAAATATACATATGAATAAATTTGCTTTGCTTTCCTCAGCTTTACCCAAAATTAGCTGCCTTTGGCAATCGAGTTAAGGATTCGACTAAGCGCTAAGCTTTTGGCCAACTGTGTTTACTGGGCACATGATCTCCACTGCCAAATGGCGTCAGATCCGATATTATGGCGGCAAGTTGTTCCTTAGGAAATTAGTCTGCCAGGAAGCGCGCCGCCGATCGGCACGATGAGATGTAAAATGCTGTGAGCTGCGAGTGCTAAGCGGATTGTTTGCTCGCCCCTGTACGCTGTGTCTGGGCTGCTGCCAAAGTGCATTTCAATATCCGTGCTGGCTGGCTGACTGAGCTGGCTGGGCTGACTGGTTGTTTGCATTACGCCAGCTTATGCAGGTGCGCGGCTTACACACACGCGCCACATCATTTCCAAGTAACTTCCGAGTAACGGAGCGTCACCTGCACGCATTTTGTTTGCTTAGCGAGCGCACAGTGCTCGCTCGGCAGCTGCTCTAAAAATAAAGCTGTCTGCAGCTGAATGAAAATAAGCGGCGAAGCACGCCCAGGCAGGTGGTGCGGTGCCGCGGCAAACGCTCTGGCTCTGGCTCTGGCGCAAATAGGTGAGACGTCAAGTAAAATGATAAGGAAACAAAAACAAGAACAAAAAAAAAAAAAAAAATGAAACAAAAAACAACAGAGAAAGAATAAATAATGAAAGTAAACATGAACAAGCGCAATTATCTATGGGTTAGCAAAGATTAAATACCCTGTTTCACATGTCCAAAGTTTATGGCGCACGGCGAACTTAATTTTGTAGCGATTCTCGAATAGATTTTATGGCACAAGATAGCTGATAGCTGACAGCCGAGCTGAGCATCTCTCCAGAGGCTGTAAAAAGTATTGTGCGAATGAAAGTTTACGTTTCTCTTTTCCCTTTGCTCTTCGCTAGTGCCAACAGAGTGAAAGAGGCACACATAGCTGTTGCTGTGCATAGTTGTTGATGTGCTGTGTGTGAGTGAGACGGCTTGCTGAACCATCTACCTGAATGGGACGTCGATGGACAACAAAGCGAGTGGCAGCTGAGAGGAGGAGAGCTTTAAAGTAGAAGGAATGATGCATATGACATAACTGCGCCATGTTTATTGTGAGAGGCTCTTATTCAAATTTATGAACACAGCGAACCGCTCGCCGCTTGCTTCTACTTTTCTAATTCCTCTTCTTCTCTTTGTCTTTACTCGATCGATGGCACTATCGTTAAGCATCGAGTACACTATTGTTAAGCATCGATGTAGTATCTATCGATAGTTAATTACATGTTCTCCATCTGATATTTATATACTAATAAAATACTTTTAGAATTAAGTACACTGCCATAGCATGAATTAAGCTGCATTTAATTAAGTAATTCATTGAGTAATAAGAAATAAGAAAGGGTTTTGGGTGCAACTAGCCCAGGGCAGGTTCAAGGGAATATTTAATATATATCCAGTATAAGCCCTTTCATATTCGGCTCTGCTCTACGCTAGCAAAAGCAAAGCCAGGCTGATTGGGTCAGACGTCAGTCTCTGGTGGTATTTTGGGCCATCCTTGAGAGTCTGTCCATGGTGAGCTCTCGCATGATGTGCCTGGTGCTCACGTGACTTACTGCAGCTTTCACTCTTATGACTCTTATATATAAAATTATTTGCCCCCCCATAAGTAGGCAACATAATGTTGCGATCTGAATGAAGCTCGACTACACCAACAACAAGTGAACTTTGTCTTGCTTGTTGCTCGCAGCGCAATGATGATTATGTGTGAGATCAGAGATGTAATATTTTAGGCTGGGAACTTAGTGTTGGTTGGGTTTGGGTCGTTTGAGAAATTAATGTCTGAACTTACGTACATAAAATGTGAAATAAAACAGTGACCAGCCGCATACCCTGCGGGCCACTTGAGGACGCCTCGTTTCCTGCAGCCGTTTCGCAGATGGCAAGTCCTTATCAATGTTTAAACAGCGCAGCGCGAGGCAACAACAATAACAATAACAATGGCAACAACAATAAAACACAACAACAACAACAACAACTGGAGCTGGCAGGGCGAATATGCAACGGCGAGCAGCAACAAAAGTAAACTTAAATATTTTAAGGCGTCATTTTATGATAAACAACATTCACAGATGGAGTTGGAGTTGGAGTTGGAGTTGGAGTTTGAGCTGTGCTTGGGCCTTTGGGCCGACGACTGAATGGATGTGCGGCTTGGGCGGGGGCTTATGGCTCTGTGTTTTGGTTTTTGAGGATTTGTGTGTGGCCATTGCCGGCTCGTGCCTCGTAGCTGCCGTGTTGCCATGTGTCGCCGCTCATTTGGCTGCCTTGCCGCCTTTTGCTAATGCCCGTCCCTTTCCTTTCATTTTTTTATGTTCAGTTTCTTTTTATGTTTTTTTTTTTTCAGTCCATTGTAAAGTTTTTTGTGGTTTCTTGAGGCGTTAAAAGCGTGTCAGCCCATGTCATTTTTTAAGGGGTATAAACATCTGCATACACATACGCATGTGTGTGTGTGTGTGTGTGATGTGTAAATCATCTGCGCTGGGTCAGCAAACGCTTTAAGATGGCTTTAAGCGTTTGGCGAAAGGAAAATAATATTTTGTAATTTCCGGCTTAATTTCTTGTAGAGTTGAAGGTCGCTCGATTGTCTATTATTGCCTGCTCGGGGGTCAACGACTCAATTAAGTGACGGAAATTCAATTAATGTTTAAACGGAACCACACTGGCACATCTACTGACCCAGAAATTGGGGACAAGTGCAGCGTCACAGCTGATGGCCGATTAAATATAGAAGACATTTGCTGCAGCCTTTGATTTCTCGTCCATCATATTGCTGCAATTATGTTGAGGGGCCAAGCGATTGATATGAGATGGGTGAGGTCATGGCAAATCCATTTTTAATTAATGAGCGTTTGACTTTTGTGCATCAGTCTGGCCGGCAAATTAATTACACCGGCGGCGGCACCTTTGTCGGCCCACCCGAAACTAAACCAATAAGCCGCAGAGACGTCGACCCGACGACTGGGCAGCCTCTTTCAGCCACAGCCCATTTACCCATTTCAATTAATAAACTGGAATTGCTTCCAGGTCCCAGTCGAGCTCCAGCTCGCTCGCTCTCCCTCATTCCCTCACTCACGCTCCTTTCGCTTTCTTTTGGTCCGTCTCTCGCCTTTCTTCTTGGCCGTAACAGAACCATTACTTTAAATTGACGTTGTTGTTGCTGTTGCTGTTGCTGGTGGGGCCGGCAGCCCTTTAGGGCATTAGCGGCCAGGCCACTGTTGCGCGCATAGCACTCGCCACACTAAAAGCCAAAGTATTTTAATTTGAACGCTAATCACATTAATAGCAAACTGACCTCAGCTCATGCGCCAGTTCACTTGAGGTTTTTGTCTATGGGCCCAAAGGCCAATTGCTAAATTGCACAGCTAAACAAAACCAAAAATTTAATATTGATTTAAATAAAAAAAAAAAAAATATATATATATATATATATATAAATACTGTGAGCTTAGGCCAAAGGCAACAACACATGGCTAAATCAGAAATTGGTTTATTTATTTGTCTTTGTTTAATTTGGACAATCGGCTTGCGTCTGGGAAAATTTTGCTTGGCCTAGGGACTGGGGCTGTCTGCTAAAGAGATTAGCCATTTAATGCCTGGCCCAGACAGTTGCACGGATGCAGTTGTTGCTGCACAGCAGCAGTGGCAGTTGACTCGACTCTCGGCTTGGAGTCGGCGGCCAAGACGTGAGTGCGCTCCGGCGCGTGGCCAATTGAGCGTCTGCCACTGGCGGCATAATTGAACGCATGTAATTAAATCAGTAATCAGCTTATGGGACTTCCGACGACCCGCAACCAAAGCCAAACTCGCAGCATACAAGCAGCATCAGCAGTGGCTGTGGCAGCTGTGGCGTCACGTTGGCTGCCACACGCCATCTCCCCAGAGACGACAGCCGGGCCCCCACACCCATCCAGACAGCTTGCACAAACTCAAGAGCTGGCTGGAGGAGCATGTGACACTTGAGCCGAGAGCCAAGAATCAAAACTCATCGCTGTCGCTGAAATTATTTACTGAAGCCATCTGCATATGACGCGAGCTCAAGGAATGCAAAATTAATTAACAATCTTTTACTTTCAGGCGTGGTCCATGTCAAGGCAACCGTGCGTTTTTCTTTTCTTTGGCTCTAAAGCATAATTTGCTTGGATAACATACAAAATAATAAAAAAAAAATAATAATAATAAAGCTGGGGCTAAAGCTTAAATGCAAATTGTATACGAGCTGAAGCTGATAAGGCAAAGACTTAAATCTGAAAAGTTTCTTGAATGGGTCAGAATAGGTCAAAGAGATAACAAGTATTTCTGCAAGATTATATATTATAATTGAAATAATAATAATTATTAATTAATATCCTCATTTCAAACCAATTTTTTTTTTTGGGTTAAATGTATAATAGATAATAACATCTTCCTATCATAATATATATATACTATAATTAAACTAATACAAATTTTATGTACATATGCTCTAGATACTCCATATGGTTTATCCCAATTTCAGATTTCTGTGCCTCGCGCTCAATGAGAATGCAAATTCGAGTTATTATATATCGGCTTAAGTGGAAATGTATTTACCAGGCAGATCGATCAAGACAAAATGTTGCGTCATGATATAGATAAGCTATATCAACGATGCAAAGTCCTGCATCCACACTGAACTTCTCACGAATTCCAGCTTACTGTGAATCTGCTCATATCAATAAAGTGATAAGTGAGATCACTTCACCTCATCACCTCACTCAATTACTTGCCAGGAGACTTTCAGCATCACACCCACCATATAAATTCATTCAACTTGCATCTCAATCAAGCCAATCAAAGCCTCAGTCACACGAACCGTAACCAGAAACAGGCTCAACGAGAAGTCTACAAGCGAAGTCTTCAAGTCTACACAACAGCTCTGCGCCGAATTCAGGGTATTTGCTAGTCGAACAGAGATTTTTCAGTCGTTGGCAACTGGTTAGCTGGATAAGCGTCTGAGACTTAAAGCTCTCATTTAGCAGCTAATTTATATAATCTTCTCTATGCATAGTTTTCTGCTCTATATGAGTCAACACATTTACACATTTTGTGCAGTTTCGTCTTTGACCTAATATTTATTTAGAACAAAAAAATAAAAGTAAAAAAGAAGCAGAAAAAGTCTTGTATAAAGGAAATCCTTCATAAATACGACTAGCAAATATGACCCCAAAAATGTGGGTAAGAAATCGCATTTTGTTTGTTAGCTTTTAATTGGAGTAGCTGAAAATCCTTTTGCACTTTTTCTGAAGTATACATTTGGGGGCTGTGCGCAACGTTTAGCGATTCAATATAATATGTGCACATATTTATGTTTTCCTTTTAACCGGATACCCTTGAAGAATGCTTGTCAAAGTGGCATGTTGATGGAGGGCACTTGTTGAAATTATGCTGATAAAATTCTGGGCAGTGAAACATGTGAGGTAAGAATATATATCTATAAATATATATATATATATTTAATATATATTGATTATTTTCATCTTTTATTTTTATTTTATTTGAATTATTTTTTATGCATCTCATATAATTATTAATAGACATATAATATTGATTAATTTATATTTTTTGTTATTTTTTTATTTTAATTATTTTTTATGCATCTCAGCAATAAGTAAGCCAAGTCGAGGTATTTTCTAGTCGTGCAATGCCAGGCTAAGCACTTTTACTTGTTTATACATTACACATACAGGTGAGCATGTGGGTGTGCGTATGTGTGCGTGCGTGGGCTTGAACGTGAGCGTGGGCGTGGGCGTGGGCGTGTATGCGTATTGTACACTAACTAGAGATTCTGGCCACATGAGAATTTTGAGTGTGTGTATTTTGTGCGTGGGTGTGTGTGTGTGTGTGGCATATATTCTGGAAAGTGTATGAATTTATTTTAGAGCACTATAGTGCACCTCAGGCATTACATACGGTAAACGTTGATGCAACGCGCGTAATCTGCACTCTCTCGCCCGTGCCTCGTGCTGAAAAGTGTCCCAACTGCAAATTTATGCTGCACAGTTCAGGTGGTCAGAAGAAGTTCATGGCTTATTTGCCAATACAGATGGTGTTGCACATGGCTCACAGAACTCACACAGCGCCGCCATACGCCCGCCACGACTGGATGTGCCGGACGATTAAGCGAATCTGTGTCAACAAGCTTTGGCTCTTGAAATCATATATATATATATATATATATATATATATATATATATATATATATATATATATATATATATATATATATATATTTTATGCCATATATTATATTTGCAGAGCTAGAAGAAGTAGTGCTAGTAGAGCAAATATGTTTACATCGAAATATATGAGCAAACACGGCAGAAAGTTAATAAACGCATTTTCCATTTACACAATGGAAAATTGCCTCGGGCAGTTGTTGATTCAGTTGTTGTGTCTTAAATGGCTTGGCTCGTGATACCCATTAGAGAAAAAAATTTCAATTATACATTTGCAGAACTTAGACATTTCTTTGTAGCCATTTCCACTGTGGTTGGCTGTTTTGTTGAACCTGTCCACATGTCTGGCTTGTGTCTGGCTGGCTAAGTTCGCCGACTCGCAGTAGGAGACCTAAAAAATGCCAAGAGTGAAAGAAAAAAAAAAAAAAAAAACCAGTTCAAGGACATTGCATATTTGAATTTATATCCCATGTGCGATGACCATGTTTCAATGGATAGAAAGTATATTAAATATTTAAGCATCGGTTATAAAATAAAACTGTCGATTCGAAATGTATCACGCTGGAGAGCCACTCACATGGAAATTATGCAGACTCAATGCTCTAACAGAGCTGAGAGCTCTAAGTCGATTGGCAGCGCAATAAAAAAACTGTAATAAAAACAGGAAAATTAAATTAGATTCTTTACTGCACACTTATATTTATATATATATATATATATATATATCTCAACCTGTGCTAGGCGCTCATCTTTTTAATAGATCCACTCGCTGTTGAAGTGTATCATCGACTTATTGTTCACACTTTAGCCCTGGCATCTGGCACATTCCATTCGGATGCCCGTTAGCTCATGATGATGAGGGTTTGCGTTGATTTGTGGCTCGCTCTGTCGGCGGCGGCCTATGTGCTTTTGTGTTTTGCAATTCAAATTGATATTGTTGCCTACCAGCTTCATTCGAGTGGCATGCAACACACAGGCGTCTCACACCAACGATTGCAGCTCGTCTCGCCGAAAAAAAAGAAGAAGAAGTATGCAGCGCCGCCATCTATGACTGCTGGCATTGCTCTCGCTGCCAGCGGATGAGCACGCATAACAATGATATTGTTTTGCATTATTCAGCGACAGGTAATGCTGCCAGAGAGGCAACTTCCACACGACCACAGGCGTCAGAGCGTGAGTGTGAGAGAGGGAGAGCGAGAGAGAGAGAGAGAGAGAATGATCAAGCTCGATTAGCAGATACCCTGAACTATTTGCATTAAACGTACGGACAGACAGGCGGAGAAACAAACGGAGGGACAGATATAAGGGCAGACGGAAGGACAGCCGTAAGGCTCCAGTTAGAAGGAAGGACCAAAAGAAGGACAGTTGGAAGGATGGACGGACAGGCAAACAAACGGACAGACAAACAACCGGAGAAACAAAGAGTCGGAAAGACAAACAGTCGGACGAACAGGCGGAAATAGGGCGGATGAAGAACAACAGTCAGACAGATGGAAGATTGGGCAGACGGACGAACATGACTAACTCAACTCAGTTCGTCATCGTGATCTTCTCTGGTCTCCTACGCTATGTGCATACTTAGCATTATGTGGTCTGCCATACTTCCTTCATCTTGCGCAAAGCCATTTCACCTTGAATGTGCACTTTCAATTTGTGCAGGGTATCAAAATGCCAAGTGCACAACAGTCACAAGGCGGCCACAGCTACGCCCACTCAGTCACTCAGGTATCATGATAATAAAGATAGAAATAGCAACAGTTGCAATGCAGCTCAAGTGGCCGAGCTAAACATAGCTGCAAGCGGCAACTATGCCGCCATAAATAATCTGAGTTCGTTACGTAGTTACCCTGTACTTGGCATAAGCACTTTGTTGCTGTTCGCATTTGTATCTTGATTATAAGCTGAGCATCCAGCTAGGCTAAACGAAGCGCAGCTGAGACAAGTGGCAGCAGCAACTAGTCACATTTGCACACAATTCGTGGAAATTGTGTATTACAGGAGGCATGGCGCAGTCTGGCAGCCCCAACATTTGAGCTGCTCCATTGGCGACGCACTTATGCGTGGGCGATAATTTGTCATCTGTCAGTGTTGTATGTTGATTGGCTTCCCGTCGACGGTCGACCGTCGACCGTCGACCGTCGAGTCGCTCTAACTGCAGCCTGTGGCAGACATATTAATATCCAGCTGTTGCGTCAATGCAGCACGCCACCTTCACGCTCACATTACACTGCGAAGGCCAGCCAGCCATTGGCTTCAGCACCATTACGCCCGCATGTCAACAAAATACTGTGCAACATGGCCAAATGGCACATTAACTGGCAGAAGAAAAAACAAAAAAAAACAAAAACAAAAAAAGTAAAATAAAATAAAATGGAGCAATAATATACATAAAGTTGAAGCGGTTTTTATTGCCAGCACTTTCGATCTAGTCGATGGCCGGCAGGAAGCGTTTATTTTTCAGTCAAAAGGCAGGCACTAACCGCACTTTACACAACATTTATGTAGGCAACAAATTGTCAACTGTCAACTTAAAAATGGCACAGTTTGCACTTTTATATGCTCCACTCGACGCCCCATCAAAATGCATAAAAACTGAATCGTAAAGCACCGTATCTATAGGTCGACACCAAAAGCGGAGCATCAAAAATACATCGGCTGTGTCAACAGAATCTTTTGTTGATCGTTTCGGTTATATGGTCAATATATGTATATACCAGCCACAACTACTACCACTGGTTGTGAAAGTTGATTAACTATGCTCACCTCACGGGGGGCTAACCCCCTGAATTGCTGTCGAAACAAGTTTTATTTAATATTCTCACTGAGCACACTTTAATGTCACATGCGAGCCATTTCATATGAATAGCACTTGGTTTAAATTTAACTCAATTGCGTCGCATAACATTTTCTGGTTATTGTTTATTGCTACGGCTTCCACATTTTCAGCCAGTCTTGCTGACAACTGACTTTCATGGCGCATTAATAATTTGAGTCGCAATTCCAATTAAAGTCTCTTTAAGGCTGCTTGTCGAAATCAGTGTGAGTATCTAAATCTGTTCACTCATTTGATATAATCTAATTTAAATTGCAACTTGAATTGTATTTTATTATCAGACATTTGAGGCAAACAGCAATGTAGAGAGCAGCCTTGGCAGTTGCAATTGTCAGAGCTGGAGTGCAGCCAGCATACGAAATATCCAATGCTCGCTCTCCCTCAGTTGGCTTGCCTTGTGCGCGCCCTGATTTTACTCGCTTTCCTTAAGCTCGATCAGCTTTAAATCGAATTTTTCGCTCTTCTTATAGACGCTGACCTTAATATATCGTATATTCGCTCTCCTTGTTTTCCTTCAGATTAGATCAGCCTAAGCTCTCCTTATGTTCGCTCTCCATCGCTTGATTGTCCTGCGCTCTCTCTCCTCATGCTCGCTCTGCTTATGCTCGATCTCAATAACATCGTTCTCCCTAAGCTCTCGCTTTTCTTCTATTCTATTCTACTTACTCTTTGAATGCTTGCTCTCCGTTAGCTCGATTTGGGAAACGTTCAACGTCGATACATTAAAAGGTCACCGAAGGTGACTTGCCGCCAGTTTATTCCAGACAAAGCCTAATGATGTTAAAAAATCTTTATCTCTTTCTCTATCTCTCTTACACTTTGGCCCTGTCTATCTCTCACTTATTTTCTCCATCTCTATCTTTCACTTCTTCACTTCCAATCTCTCTACCTATATCCTCTCGCTTCCTCTTCTTTCTGTATTTCTATGTCTCTCTCATCGCCTGTCTGTCTCTCTGTCTTACTCTTCTCTCTATCTATAATTCTATATATGTGTCCTTCTCTGTCTCACTCTCTCTCTCTCTATCTCTCTTGCACTCTCTCCCTGTCTATCTCTCACTTCTTCACTTCCAATCTCTCTACCTATATCCTCTCGCTTCCTTTTCTTTCTGTATTTCTATGTCTCTCTCATCGCCTGTCTGTCTCTCTGTCTTACTCTTCTCTCTATCTATAATTCTATATATGTGTCCTTCTCTGTCTCACTCTCTCTCTCTCTCTCTATCTCTCTTGCACTCTCTCCCTGTCTATCTCTCACTTCTTCACTTCCAATCTCTCTACCTATATCCTCTCGCTTCCTCTTCTTTCTGTATTTCTATGTCTCTCTCATCGCCTGTCTGTCTCTCTGTCTTACTCTTCTCTCTATCTATAATTCTATATATGTGTCCTTCTCTGTCTCACTCTCTCTCTCTCCCCCACTCTCTTCCACTCTATCTCCGTCTCGCCCCTGCCCCTCTCTCTCACCCTCTCTCTCCGCCTCTCTCTATCTCTCTATCTCTCTTTTTCTTTGATTTTGTTTTCATTCACTTTGTATCTCCAAGCGTCTCATAGACACATTTGGAGCCAACGATGCAGTTCACCTTTATCATTGTGGCGATGCCACCGCAGCATCATTATAAATATTTCTGCTGCATTGGGCAAAAACTTTATTCACAGCGAGTCGCTTGAGCTGAAAAACGAATGCTGGCTGTAGAGAAAGTAGCAATCAACGCTGCTAATGTTATACGCTCTGTTACCCAATGAGCAGGCAGAGCTATCAGCTGGCCCAGGCGACAGCTGAGAGCATATATTCCCTGATAGATATCTGAATAACTATCTGCACGTCTTGTGCATGTGCCGCTCTGATTGTGTTCCATATACGCTTGTGGATGACCTAAGCCAATGGCTGGCCCGAGAGCCGTGCTGCTGCAGGTGGCTCGGCTGGCGATTATGAGCGCTGTTTCTGCGATGGCGAAACTTTCAGCAAAATGAATAAAATTTCATTAGCGTCACACAACGGGCATAATTAAAGAGCATTAATGGCTGTCGGGGCACAGAAAGCGGCACGAAAAGCGGCACGTGCTCAACTGGCGGCCAACATTTATTTTTATTTATTTATTTATTTATTTATTTATTTTCCCCGTTTTGTCTGGCCAACACGTTTGAATACTCTAATGTGGCCGGCCGAGCGTCGAGTGCGAATGGCAGCAAAAGTTGTTTTTCGCAATTTGGAAAAATAATATTTGAAAAGCCTGAAGTGTGCCACATAAAAATATAAGAGTCCGGCCAGCAGCAGCACATATACTGTTTTTTTTTTTTTTTTTTAATATATATATATATATGTATATATATGTGGAGTTGACACAATCAATATCTTATGAAACACTTGCGAGCCAATGCCGAGAACAATGGCGCACAGTGTCAGCTGAAATGTGTATTTACACGAGCCTTACACAATGCCGCATGGAGGCCCCGTGGGCAACAGCATAACGACTCGCTGTCTACAGTTACATTTGGGAGTTGGGCTGCCTAAGCTTTGCAGCGGAATGCGAAGTTCAGAGCTGGCGCTGTGCGCAAATCCTTTTGTGGCAGGCACTCAAAAGTCGTCAATTTGTTGCCCAACCCCATTATCAGCCGGAGGGTCTGATCCTCTTGGCGGCAGTCAATACATTCCTGCCTTGTCGCACGCATAAATTGGCGTAATTTTTATTTTCCACTAGATTTGTGTGGATTCGCCCATCCCTTTGGCTCGTCACGGCGTGTGCTGTACGCATTTCCTGGTTTTCAATAAAGAATGCCAAACTGGCATTGGCAACATCTTTGCCAGGAATTCTTTTATCCTTTATGGCAAGTCTGGGGCGCACGCACATTGTTCAACAGCGGCGGCGGGGCCATTGACCAATTTTGCGAGACACTCAACAGAAGTCAGCAACAGTTTTTTCCTCCTACGCCCATCCAATAGCCAGTTGCTTCCGTTGCGTATGACGAGACTAAATCCAAGCAGGGCATACCCTACAGACGCATAATAATCGTTATCAAAATCAATCTCACTGCATAGCGTATGGTTTACCCAACTGTTAGCCCTGCTAATCAAACTATAGTTGTGCAGGGTATCTGCCAGTCGTGCAGTGTGAGCTCTTTCAATTTTTGAGACACAAGCAACGTGCTCATTCGCCATTTGATTAATTCTCCGGCCCGGCCAAAGAAGATGTAACCGAGCTGCGTCTTGATTTATGATTTAAGATCAAAGGACGTCAGCCTGAATTCGCAAAGGCATAAATTCAACGCGCCGCCAATGGAGTAAGAGAGAGAGAGAGAGAGAGAGAGAATGATAGAGAATGAGAGTGAGAGAGAGAGGGAAGAATTTAATTTTTTTCCATACAACTGCAAACATATGAAATTTTGCCAACTGTTGAGCTGAAACACTTGGGACTTGCGTGGGCTGAATTCGTTTTAATTGGCGAAAAATGAAATTTACTTTGGCTGAAGTGCGCGCAGTGGCTGCTGCAGCTTGATTAATTGTCTGGTTAATTGCATGACAATGGGTCGGTGACATGCACACCTCAAATTTCCCGACTGCTCGACGAGTGACGAGCTGTGGGCTGTGGCCTGTGGCATGCGGTATGTGTCGTGCGGCATGCGGCAAGTGCTATGCGCCATGCGAAATGTTGCATGACTAACTGCTCAGCGTAATGGATGAAGATGTGAATGTGTCTGCTGATGTTGCTGCTGCTGCTGCTGCTGCCCGTCACAACTAATTACAGTTACGGCTTGAACGCTGATTCGGAGCCATAAATTAAACACGCACTGCAATTTCCTTATTCGACTCGCTGGCAACACATTCCTGCCACAAAGGACACGGTCCCTTTGTAGAGTCCGAAATGATGTGCAAATATGCAAAATGCGTGCGCGATGTCGAAACTTGGGAGATACGACGTTGCACGAGTGCGGAGCAGCCGCGAAGGACATTAGCATTCCGCCTGACAGCCGGATGTACGTGCATGTGCCAATCGCCACATGCCACATGCCACACGCCACACTCCTCAGCCGACCGAAGACAGTTATTGGCTTTATGGTTCACTAGAGAAAAAAAAATAAATACATTGCCTCTGATTTCAGGATATTTTTCAGATGAACTTTTAATTACTTGAAAATATCGGAGAAAATCGTTTAAGCCATGCGAAGTTTTCTGGGCAAATTGATGAAGCTGCCAAGACAATGGCAATAAACACAAGCCCATGGCTGGCAGCTGACACAGTCTAAACTCTCTTAAAAATAGCATACAGAGGCCGAAAAAGAAAGTAAAAAACAATTAAGAAAACTCTAGTCGGCGTGCCCGACTAGGGGATACCCTAATCCCACCCGCTCTTAGTTTTCTTAATATAGTCCATAACTCGTATGTAGAACGATATCATGCGACTTAAATCTATGACAATGGTACTAAGAATGTCGATCAAAGAGGAATTATGCAAACAAATTCGACACAAAGATTATAGCAGCACACTTTTGCAAGCTCACAAGAATTGTTCCGTTACTATTAAAGAAGAAAATCGAAAACATATTCGCACAGCGACACACAGCGTCGAGCGCCAATTGAAAGTAGATAGCAAAAACAATTCAAACACAATTCGACCCAAACTCAAAGGCAATTGCGATTCTTAGAAAATTTGTTCGCGAGCATTTGCATGTATGTGTGCACATGTATACATAATGAACATGTATAAGCGCCAGCTGGTCTCTGTGCGCTTTGCAGTTCAATCGCTGTTGATCTGGCCAAACATTTTGTTTAATAACTTTTGTGTTTATCAACGGATTTTGATGCAACTTTCACCATATGAGGTAAATAATTATTGTTGTTTATAATTCAAGTCTCTAGCTCTTATAGGTTCTGAGATCGACGCATTCATACATACGGATAGACGGACGGACGGATAGACGGACAGACTTGGCTTGTCGTCCTGATCCAGAATATATACACTTTATGGGATGTGGCACGCCTCCTTCTGCCTGTTACATACTTTTAACAAAAACATTATACCCTGTTTTCCCATTTTCATTGGGATTAGGGTATAAAAAGAAAAAAAAAAAACTTCCTGTCAGCAGAGAGAAATTTTGTTTGGCCACATAACCTGCTGAGAAAACTTCGCAAGTAATCTGCAATTCGTTTTCTCTAGAGTTTTTCGCATCTATCTTGAAATATTTAATATTTGCTCAACACTTTAATGCCTTTGCGGCTTTAAAGGTCTTCTGTGGTGTAACTACTTGACGGTAATACTCGTAATAATCACACAAATAACTGACAGCCACTTAGACTATACACATTCACACATACATGTTTGGTGTGCGTGTGTGTGTGTGCCATGAATACAAATGGCAGACACTGCGGCACGGACTGTTAGAGCTTCTGTGCTGTCCTCGATGCTGCGACTTTAATTGCACAAAAGCCGTAAAATTTTGATTAGCTGTTACAAAAGACTCGGGCAGACGAGCAGCACCATGCTCAATCTATACCCTGTAGGTTTAAAATGTACTAAAGGGGTATGAGTCGTAGGAATATAGACTCTATAAAAGAAATATATTCGAATTTCTGAGATGAGATCTAGACTATCTTTTTCTACGTACTTCCGTCAGTCCGCCCGTCCGTCCGTCCGTCCGTCCTTCCACATGATTAGATTAGATTTGTAAAAGATAAGCATGCGCAGCTTTAATTTGCTTTATATGAAAATGTTTCAGATTAATTTTTACCACAACATTTTAATTGAAAATTTGCCTTCGACTAAAATTAACTGTGATAAAATGGATATCTCGCTTTCAGTCAATGCTTCACTCTTTCATATTTGCTCCTTAGCTTTTCTCAGCTTATTGCGCAATATATATGCTAATGAAAGGGAAGTAGTCTATACTCAACGAATAATATACTCAACTTCATAAATACATACATATATACACACACATATATATATATATATATATATATATATATATAGATGTTGGTTGATGTGAGTGTAAGTGCCGAGTGTTTATAAGTAGATAATGAAGCATTACTCTGTTTTATATATGTATGTATTTAACACCTCCATTTTGTCATTTATGCGCTGTGTTATGACCATTACCTGCAGCAAATGACCTGTCAGTGATGGCAGACACCTTTCCGCATTTTCGCATTTCCGCTAAGTAAATAAATTTAAATTTTCTCAAGTGGACTTGGGCTGTGGAATCGTTGAGGCAGATCTGAACTAATCTAAACACTGCGGCAATTCTGAGAACGAATTTCAAATAATATACGATGTACGATACATGATATATGTTATATGACATACGATATATGATACACGATGTACGATATATATACACGATATAAAAGACAAAAATATATCTTCACATACGATTTACAATATTTAACAACAAGATAAATATGGTACTTGATATATTATACATGATATACGATATAAGAAATAAAATAGACATATTCATACATGATAAACAATATTCTATAAACTTAATTTGAGAACGAAAAGAAAGAAAGAAATTTTATCTTCATATACGATACACAAGATTTAATAAAAGATATATTATATATGCTCTTCGGTATACGATATAATACATACGATATTAAATAAAAGAAGTTTATAATAGCATACGATTCACGATATTAAAGATATGAAGAATAGATATATGCATATGGAAAATATAATATTCGATAGACGATATTAAAGAAATATACGATATTCAAGAACTAATAAACGATATATGATATACACTCTTCAGTATATGATATATGATATTAAATTTAAAGAATATATATTTATATACATAAATTCTACGATATAAAAGATATAAAAATGATATATTCATATACGATATTGCACTATATTCGATAGACGATACGATGTACTGCATATGTATTTATATGAATCTACACATACATAGTCTGTCGGCAATATCTCAATTGCTGCTGCTACAAAGTCAGGGCTCTACTTTAACTTTAACTTTCACAATTATGGCCATATCGAATTAACAGCTCTGGACGCGTGCACAGAGTCAACGCAAGGCGCCATTTCAGTTTGCATCAATTAAGCGTGTGATCCAACGGCTTAGCTGATTAAGCCGGCGATTAGCAGCTTAAGTACGAAAGCAGATTCCAATCGTTCCATGCGACGTGGCAGCAGTGTCAACAGATGGCGAGAGCTGGCATTGATCAATATGAGACTGAAACGCGGCTAAAAACCCATTAAAATTGGGTCAAACAGTCAAATAGAATTCAATATTAACCTAAGTACTTCTCTCTCTCTCTTTCTCCCTCTCTGTTTCTCTTTCTCTTTCTCTCTACTCTTTTCCTTTATAATTAATTGCATTTAAGCAGCTCCGTTTGAAGCCAAAAACAAAGACGAGATACTTTTCTATTCATTTGAATGAGCTGCATTCAGAGCATGATTACCTTAACTATACAGCGCAATCAGCTAATGCGTATTGCAAAGGCCAACAGAGAGACTCGAGTCCGCGCTTCAATTTGCTTACCACAAATATAAACAGATGAATTGGGATCTACAATATTTGCCCTACACAGACTTCTGCTGTGTTTACTGAATGTAAATAGATATGTAATAACTGCTGCTGCAATATGAGATAGGGAGTGGGGGGGAGAGGGAGGCAGAGTAAGGAGTGCTGCCCACGTTGGGGTCAGGCTAAGCAGCATAAGCTGCAATCTGTGTGCTAAGCAGCATCGAAAAGCAATTAAGAGTTGCGGCAATACTCGTAGCAACTAAATGTGCTCGATGCTGATGATGATGACAGTTCCAGGAATCAATCCGACAGCCTTTGGCACTTGTCAGCGCAGACTGTCGCCAGTAAAGTTTCACCTGAAAATCTGTTGCAGCTTAAGTTAAAGCTGAAGCGAATGCGTGCGCCATTCATTAGCCCCATCGAGCCGAGTTGATGTCACGGAATGTGCAGTGATCATCTCGCTGGCATTGTTGTTGGCATTGTTTCGATTACACTTACGTTTATGTGGCACGGAAACGGAAGCCGCTTTGACAGCGCACAAAAGAAAAATTGACAAAGGGGCACGGCTCACATGGCAGACAGTAGATGGCAGACGGCAGACGGCAGACGGCAGACAGTAGATGGCAGATGGCACCTGGCAGGTGGTGTGCGGTGGCTGGCTGATGAAATTGCGTGTGTGTCACGCAAGTGAAAATCGAAATTTATCACGCATTTTTCGTATCGCGCTCAAGGCGTTTATAAACTCAGCCCTCCACGCCCCCTCCCCACTCACCAAGACCAAGCAATGTCAGGCCGACCCATTTCCTTTGGCGTGCACTGCCAATTACTTTGGATAAATCATGAGCTGCCCTCATAATTTATTCACTTTGATCTGTAATATTAAATTTGCCCAGGTGAATGCAATTAAACGGCATTAATTTATCAAAATTTGAGTGCTGAGGCTTAAGCACAGCTTAACAATAATTAATTACAACATTTTAAATTGTGTCAACGATGAAACTTCGCAAGCCTCCCCATTCTCGAAAAATCACGACTTAAATCGAGTGCAAAGCAACAAACGAGAATGGCCGAAATATGTACATAAAATATGGTTAATGCATTCACGAGGTGTGCTCAAGAAGTAATGCGAATTCCGGCCACTTCAAATTTATGGCCAAAAATGCTTATGATGCCGCCCTATACCGGAATGGGGATAACTTACCGAGTAGATATTAATAAGCAAATAATTCTGTTAAGCATGTTACTTTTTAAAGAGAATTTTATAAATAAATAATTCTTGTATGAAATAAACAATAAATTTAATCAATGATAATATATAAAGAGAATTTGTCCATCAAGAATTTAACTATTGAAATCAAATTGGCCTATAATAAAATAATTAATATTTCTTTCTTACTCGCTCTTTCGTTCTCCGTTTCTCTCTTATTCATTTACTATTTTTCTTGAGTTCTATCAAATTTTTTCTCTGACTCTCTTTATTTCTTCATCGTCCTTTCTCTCATTCACTATCTCTCTCTCTGTGGAACATTCTTTGTCTATAATTTATTTCTCTCGCCATCTAGCTATCTCCCTCTCTTTTTCTTTTTTACTCTCACCAAATTTATCTTTCTTTTTTGAATATTTTCTCATTGTGTTGCACACCTCCTTTGTCTCTCGGGCTCTCACTCTCTCTCTCTCTCTCTCTCTTTGCAACCTTCTTTATCTCTCAGTCTTTCCTTCCTATCTATTTTCATTTTGTCTCTATTTGTCACTGAATTATAAAATATTTTCTTATTCTGTCGCTCATCTTCTATGTCGATCTCACTCTCTCTCTCTCTTTTCACTATCACTATCTCTGTCACTTCGTCTGTTTTACATTTCTATCACTCTGTCTCTCTCTTTCTTCTTCTCTATCTCTCTTTCTCTCAACCTTTCCAGTCTCAACCTCTATTTCTCTCATCTCTCTCTTTTCTATCTCGCTGTCTTACAGCTTACTCTCTCTCACTTTCTCTCTTTCTTTGTCTCTCTAACACTTATTCCACCAATTTCTTTGTATTTCTCTCTCATAATTTTTAGCTCTCTCATTTATTCGCTCGCTCTCCTCTCTCTACTTCACTCTCTCTCTCCTCTATCTACTCTCTCTCTCCCTCTTATGCAGATCATTGCCTCGACTTTAATACGTTTTACTTTTAACTATTTTAAATATATTTACACAGTTTCATCGGGGACTTTCGCAAGCATTTGCAATCCACTTAAAATGTTTTTATTGCTGTTGTTTTTGTTGTTGTTGTTGTTGGGTTGAGGCAGTTTCTCACGGCCAGCCGAGCACCACAGGCATTAATTACCATCTTGCCACAGAGGCAGGCGGTGACACAATGGTTGCCCAAGACAGAGGCAGAAACAGAGGCAGCGACAGTGGCCGTGGCCGTGGCTGAAACAGAGACGGCAACAATGACAACAAATAACCGTAGAAAAGTGTTGTAAAGTGGCAACAAGTAAGTAAATTTACCTCTACTAAAGCACCATTGCGCCCATTACATGCACGACTACACAGAGCTGTGTGCATGTGTGTGGGTGTGTGTGGGTGCACAATATATTCCAACCCATTGCAAACTCTACCCTTTGAGACACTTTTTATGCAGCGAACGCATTGAAAATGATTAAATGGGGCATATTAAATGCATACAAGCGCATGCAACAGACAGCAGACGGCAGGCGATGACTACATATAAATGCATGTTAACGATGAACGAATGAATCCATTCGAAGCGACTGAAATTTGTTTGCAAATTTGTCGTGCAATGGGTAACTCGCAGTGCGGCACTGCGGCGATCCGTGGAGCTTTACTTGTGTTTCATTGCAATCCCGGGCCAAGCACCTGCCCAGGTGTCATTTGCCTGGAGCTCAACTTTTACAGCAAACTTTGCTCTTTTATTTTGGTGTCGCACAAAGTTTTCAACGACTAAGTCGTCCTCGTCCTCGTTGCTCAGGCTTTTCTCGGTAGCGAAGGCAAAACTATCGTACGAGTCGCTTTCTAGTTTCTTTTGTGGGCATTGGGGCACGAGCGCGAGCTTTACAACCTGCCGCTGGCGTCATAGTTGACCATTTTAAACCCGAACTGGAATACGTGCAGTGGCAATGGCAATGGCAATGTCAGTGGCAGTGGCACTGGCAGTTGCAGCTGCACATCGACAATGACAAGCCCGATGACATTTATAAAATGTTACAATCGACATGGCCCAAAGCAGCGACTAGGATCTAGACATATGGCAGCCTCGCGCGCTTTAGCTGAATTAAAATTAAATTTAATTAGCAAATGCTAAATTGGCAACGGGGCAGCTTAAATGCATTTGAACATTTACGGGCAACTGCGCAATTTGCACTTATTTGAATTTAATTACAAAAACTAATTTCAAGTCGTGTTTGCCAATTCAAGTGTGTGCGACAGAGTGAGAGAGAGAGAGAGAGAGAGTGAGAGCTGCAAATTGAATTGATGCAAATAGCATTTATATATTGTTGTCATTATGTTTTGCTATTTGCTTTTGTTTAATACAAATGTCTCAAATCAATTAAGCCTGAATTTCGCCTGAACTTTGACCTTTAAGGCAGCGGAACGGCCGTGCGCATGCTGCTCGGGTTCATTAGCATGAAGACGCATGAATAATAATGCCAGTATAATTAATTGAAAGTTCAGCAAACAGCGAACAAGACGCGAAAACACACAGAGCGCCTCCATTACTGTCCTGTCCTGTCCTGTCCTGGCTGTCTGTCTGCCTGTGCTTATGGATGTTTCGATTACTTGTTTAATCACGACCATTTAAGATTCAAGCCAAACCAAACCAAACCGAACCGATGCGAACCACGCCATGGCATCGAGTCCGGTCTGGCGGCCGAAAAAGCGATTTAAATTCGCGCAGTTCTCAGTGCAGGCTGTTGCCCACAAGCCAGCCTCATTACCGACTCTGAATAACCACAACCACGCCCCCACTCACCGCCCACACGAAACACGACGGCAACAACAACAAACGTCTTTCATTTACGCGTAATAAAAACGAAATCTCCCCCGCCTGTACATTGGCCGCAGGGCGGTTTAGCAGCTCGCGGTCTTTAATGCCCATAACTTGCCGTTGCCTGCCGCACCGAATGACAAACGCCACGATACCCTGGCAATGCCTCAGAATGGGGCATAGCTCCAGCTCAACAAGTCTCTCAGTATAACAGAAATTTAGAAATCTGAATACAGGACATAGCCACTACTCGCTTCCACTTCCTTTGTCCTCACTCATACTGTTTACCCTGTAGCCATCAAATTGGTTTGCTATCATTAAAAAGCAACGACGCAGTCTAATTTCAGCTCACATGTTTCTTATAGATCAAAAGAGTTCGTTATTCAGACGTAGTCAAGAGCTAAAAAAAATACATGTTCTTTAGGATTTGAAATTAAAATGAAATTTGATATTGAAATACATAAATATTCCATATTTAAAAACATAAATAACCAAATTTGAATGAGCTTAAAATAATATTTTATAATTAATATGAACGGAAATTGTAGTACTTAAATATTTATTTATGTCAGATATATATAATTATATTTAAATATATTTTATTTTATTATATATATCATTTACTTTAGATATAGATATTATATTATATAAATTTAAAATATATAATATCAAATAATTTTTTATATATATATTTTTTATTTTATATACATGTAATTATTAAATATATATTTTCCCTTTTTTATATATACGGAGTATATATATATTTATTTTTATATATTATATATTTTATATATTTTATACATTTTATTTTATTTTATTTTTTTTTTTTCAATTTTCGTAATATGTGTGCAGAGCATCACTGCGTCGACCAGACTGCATTAAATCAGTGTCATTTGGTTTTTCATTTTGTACGCCATGCGCGCTCTGCTGCCTCAAGTGTCTTTTACTTAACTTTGTATTTAATTTACGGCCCACATGGCTGTGGCGTTTGAATCCGTGTGCCGCCCACGCAGCAGCTCGAATTTCGCATTGGCGCACTGGCAAATTGGTGTGGCTGTTAATGGCATATGAGCCGCGGATGTGGAGCATAGAAATTGCTTAAATATGCATGAGAAAGACAAACATATTGAATTTCAGCGGAATAACAACATGCGACTGCAAATATTTAATTCCTGCTTACCTTAATTGACATTTTAAATAAAAAAACAAAAAAACAAAAAACAAAACCAAAACCAGGCAACAGAAAACAGAAAACAATTAAGTTTAAATACAATATCTGATTACGTTTCATTTCCTTTCGTTTCTGAAAATGAACATTCATCATAGGCACAGCCCAGCACAGTACAGTACTTATTCGCTGTGAGGGCTATGGAAGGACAGAGTAGGATTGGCTATTAGAAAATGCATACACACAGGCAGAGAGAGAGAGAGAGAGAGAGAGAGAGAGATTTTTATGAAAAGTTTTAATTGAATATTATATTGCCAATCGATGTTGCCTCGAACTCTTTTGGCAGCTGCCGGATGTAGCCTGGCTCTTGACCTTGAGGTGCCGCCCTCTGTCTGTCTAGCTTATCCACAAATGGTATATAAAATATGCTAAGTGCTAAGGCACCCCCCACTGGCGCCCGCCCACTCATTTGCCTGTCGACTGCATCCTTTCGCCCACTTGAGCGCGCATGTATTTGCATGCATGACATGCGCACGCATGCACGCCTGTGCCCGCACAAAACAATTGGCTGCGTCAACATCAAGTGCAGCTGCTGCCTCTGCCTCTGCCTCTGCCTCTGTCTCTGCGGTCTGCCCTGCATCCGCGCCCGGCGCCAGCCCGGCCAAATGGAGCATTTGATTGCCGACAACAGTTTTGGAGCTTACTGCAACCGGAATTGAGCTCAGCTCAGCATCCTTGTCACAGTCGTGGGCACACATAGTTGCAGCCGCCTGTTTACACACTTCCAATTTTCTTAATTCCGATTGGCAAATGTTGCTGAAACAATCGAATATGGAGTGAACTAGCAGCGAGATTTAAACATCTTCCAGCTAGAAAATACCCTGCACTGGATTGGGGGGACAATATAGATAGATGAGAGCTCACACTTGCCATCACACACTCTCTCGCTCTCTCTCTCTCTTACTTTGTCGTTACTGAAACAATCGATTATGGAATGAACCAGCAGAATGGCCGAGCAAGTGATCAGCTAGAAAATACCCTACACTCTCTCACTCATTGCTGTTGTTAAAACAATCGGATAATGAGTGAAATAGCTAAAGGATTTAGGCAGTGCCCAACTAGAAAATACCCTGCACTATATCAGGCAACAGTCTGCAAATACCCTGCACTGGATCAAATGAAAATATTATAAATATGAGAGCAACCACTTGCTATCACTTTCTCTCTCCCTCGCTCTCTCACTAATCTCTCTCAATATCACTTCTATCTCTCTCTGTCTCTCTCTAAATACCACTAATCTCCTTTCTCTCTCTCTCTCTCAATCTTTGTATATATGGAAAAAAACAGGGTATACAGAGTTAATACTAGACATTTTCATATCCGAATAAACTTATATTAGGTTATTAGTATTCGACCAAGCTCTAGCTTATCAAGTAGGCTCTGCAGTTCACACACAGCCGGCTCGTAGGCAATGCCATTTAGGAAACGAGCAGTAGAAATTTCAATGTATTTTGAGTAATCACAAAAATTTCAGATTAAGCAAAACATACACATTTCTTTAATAATTTCGAAACAGGTGAGTGTGGTCAGTGGTCTGTGGACGCTTATGTGTGTAGTGCATCAATGCCTTCCGTGTAGCTACATAACACACAATAAACATGGCTTCTGGCATTGAGGTATCGATGGACTGCAAGAGCGTTTTTGAGGAAATACGCAAACTGAAGCAGCATCGTTATGTCATCTTTGCCATCAAGCAGGAGCACGAGATCCATGTGGAGGTTGTCGGCCGTCGCAATGCCAGCTACGATGATTTTCTAACGGATTTGCGCAGGGGCGGACCGGAGGAGTGCCGCTATGCGGTGTACGATTATGCGTATCATCATCAGTGCCAGGGCGCCTCGTCCACGTGCCTGAAGGAGAAGCTCTTTCTGATGCTCTGGTGCCCGATGCAGGCCAAGATCAAGGACAAAATGCTCTATTCCAGCTCGTTTGCGGCGCTCAAAAAGGAATTCAATGGCGTTCAAAAATATATACAGGCCACCGAATTGGATGAGGCGTGTCGCGAGTGTGTCGAGGAGCAGCTGCGAATACTCGACCGCAACTAGGCGGCAAAGCATTAACCCACAGCAAAAAGCCGAGAACAACAACCACGTCCCATCACATCAAAAACTTAGACAAACAAACAAAAAGAACGTAACACATCTTACCAATTAACTGGTAGCCAAATTGGCATTCAAATTGTTGAGTTGCATATTAAGTATAATTATCCTTAATCTTTTCGGTTGTCAAAACAATATTCGCGTTACACATAAACTTAGCTGGCGAGGCGCCATCTTGAATCTGTTGAAGCATCCCAGAAGACTGGAGACTGGAGGCTGGGAGGCTCGACGTGGCGCCACATTTGCAACTTGGCTTCGCTTGGTGGCAATTTGATTTGATTTTGCCGCTTCTAATGAGCCCATTTAACATTTGGCTGAGCGGCCACTGACGCTCCAGCTCCAACTGTAATTTATTGTGCCCAACCCCAGCTCCCCCCTTAGCCATTCATTCACCCCATCTGAAGGTCTGGGCTAAAAATAATTTCACTGGCGACAACGACAACGGCGACGACAACGGCGATGGGAGTAGGCAAAAGTTTTACCATTGAGACTTTTTATCTCATTCATAAATCATGACCGAGTTGAGAGCAGCGACGACTGCAGGGCTCCTAGTCTTTCCATTTCATTTGGCAGCGCATTGGAATTAATCAAATCGAGAAATGAGCACGTCGCCTGCTTAAGTTAAGAACAAGATGATACAACATTTTTGACATGCTCTCCTCTTTGGATGAGTGCAGCGCGGGCCAATGGAACAGAATATCAGCCGGAGTGGCAGTGGCCACTGGAGTGCGTCAAAATGCAAATAAACCGGCGATATAATGGTATTTGGTTCGATCAACTTGTGGCTCAAACAATGGCAGCTCGTTTGGCCAGCGAGTCCCACAAGACGCCAGAGCCGCAGCTCGGCGCTGTCCTTTGAGCAGCTTCATGAATATTCATCATGCCAAACGCCGGCATCGCAGCGCGCAGCCCGCAGCCCGCAGCTCGCAGTCAAGGAGGCACTTGGCCAGGAAGGAAGCTGATAACAATGCGAATTCAAACAGAGCTTGCAGCATAATTGCGCAAGAAACACAACATGAAATCGTACAAAAATTCTCGTCCGTCGTATTCCATATAAGCAAAAGCACACGCAGATATAGATAAATAGAGACAGTGAGAAAGTGGGAGACAAAACGCCAGCAAAAAAAAAAAAAAAAATCAAAGCTAAACTCAAAAAGGCCACAGACCAAACAAAAAAAAAAACACGAGCTAAAAATCCACGCAAATCTAGTGGAAAATTAAAATTTTGCCAATTTATGCGTGCAACAAAGACAGCAAATGACTGTCGGAGCGTAACGCAGCGGGGGCCAAAGGGGCGACGAGCAAATTTCGTTTCTCAACAAAAAAATAAATATATATTTATATATCCACATTATATATATATATATATATATATATATATATATATATATATGTAACAAAAAAGAAAACAAATTTCGGTAGCTCAACATTTGCGGCTGGTTAAAGAATACATTTCGACCAAATTCGTTAAGTGACTACAATTTACCTGTGATTGGAAATGCCATAGCCATAGTTGATCGTGCTAATTGATTGCAACTATTTAGTGATTTATTTAAATTGAATAATGTTTGAAGTGCAAATTAAATGTGCTGACGTTTGAAATACCCTAGTTTTTTTTTTTTTTTTGTATTTACATAGACTTGTGTGGGCCAAATGAGCAGCTAAGGGTGGCTTGAAGCCTTTTTATGCTTACTCCTAAGGAGTTCGTGTCTATGTCAAAGTCATGCTCTTAGTTTCTGCGCACACATTCCTAACTCCATGAACCAAAAAAGATTTAAATCTGTATGGATCTTCAATAGAAAGTGTCCCATTTCAATATGAAATATTTTGCTTATTTTTTAATTTAATTTTTTAATCAATTTTTTTATTTCATTTTTAATGTTCTTTTTTTGTTTAATTGAATTATCTGATCGAATTTTTTTATTTAATTTTTTAGTTTACTTTCCTAATATAATTTTTTAATTTAAATTTCCGATTTTTTTGAATTTCCTAATTTATTTTAATTTAATTATTTAATGTAATTTTTTTAAAACAGTTTTTAATGTAATTTTTGTATTAATTTTCTTTTCATTTAATTTATCTCACTTGTCTTGTATTTGGACCAAGGGAAAGAGCATGCTCTACAGTCCTAACCAGTACTACAACATAAACCAGAATTATCTTTGCTCATACTATTTATTATAAGTATTTCGTTGCACTTTAGATTTAAATATATAAAGAGGATGTGTAACTGAAACATTGATTCTTATCAATCTCAATCCTGAGGGCAAATCAAAGCTCAAATATGAAACTCGATTTACCTGCAACTCTATATAAAAGGCTAAACAATTTATGCTTATTACGGAGATTTTAGATTTCCATGTTTATTTAAGTTTGGATTGCTTGTCCCTGTGGACATGATTTGGCAGTAAAATCAAACGGTTGCGTGTGTGTGTCAACATTATGTGAATTGTGTCACTTGAGCTTGCTGCAACAATTGGTACTGGTAATCATGGTTAGAAATTTAAAATTAATGGTGAAGATGGCGTCCGGTGGTGGGGTGTGAGGTGTGGTGTGGTATAGCATGACTAAATTTTGTTGTCCATTACGCTCTCCATGTTGCTGCTGGGAGTGGTGCAGCGGCCAAGCAGTAGAGGCGGCACCGGCTGCGGCAGCAGGTCTCGATTGGGCGAATTACCGCCCAAGCGACGCGAGCGCTGCTGCTGGCGCAGCGTCCAATGTAGGCGATAGAATTCCTCCTCGTCAGACAGCTGCCCGTCGGAGCCCGGAGCTGGCTTCGGTGGGCGCGACTGTTTGCTCACCTTCGTCTTGGACACTGAATCGCCGGGCATTGCACGCAGTGGCGTTCCAATGGCAGCTGTGCTCGTCACTGACGGCGGCTTATTGCTGTTGCTCTTCTCATCGTCCCAGCTGCGCATGATGCCGATCTGGAGCTGCTGACGCATGCGCTTCTTGACCACGCTGGGTATATTCATGAGCGAGTTGCGGAAGTCGGCAAAGCTGTCGATGCTGTCAGCGGGCGATTCCTTGCCCAGCTCGACCATGCCCAGCCGATGCATTCGCTTCTTGAGCATATTGTCAATGTCCGGATTTTGAGCCGTGGGCCTGGCAGTGGTGCCCAGCATATGATCGGCCATCGACAACTTGCGGCGTTCGTTCGCAACAGTGTCCAAGACTTGGCGTTTCTTGGTCTTCTGCAGAGCCGGCTGCTGGGGCTTGCGCCGCCTCAAGACGCTGGCAATGCTGAAATCGGAATAGTCATCCAAGTTGCTGCCTTGCTCCCTGATGCCACGATCGCTCTGGCTGAGCCGCTGCAGCACGCTCGGCAGCTGCTCGTGCTGTTGCTGTTGCTGCTGCAGCCGCTGCTTGAATATGTTGGCAATGCTGGACTTCTGGTCCTTCAGCTTCAGTCTATCGTGTGTCGGTTCGATGTCCGATAGCTCCGGCTCCGGTGGCTGCGGCGAACCAGTTGCCTCATCAAGAAAACCAAATCGGTCAATATAGTAAAGCTTCTCCGGCTGTTTGCCGCTGGCCGGACTCATCTTGTACTCAATCATTTGCAGCTTGTAAACGTTGAGCCGATAGCGCATGCTGCTAATCCGGCTGCGCACAAACGACGGCGACAGATGGGCACCCAGCTGGCTGCTAATCTCCTGCCAGGCCTTGCGCTTCAGCTCGGCATCTTCATATTCACTGATCGACGTCTTCCACAGACACGGATACTTGCCATAGAGATCGATGAGCCGCAAATGAAACTCCTTGTCCTGTGTCGACGGCAGCGTTTCGACGGCGCTGCTCTTCGCCGAGTCACGGCGCTGTCGCTCCAGGCGACGTGCTTCCATTTGGCGGCAGTAAGCGAAAACTGAAAGCCCAAAACAGTGTTACACGTATGACTATGTACAATATGATTGAATCCACATCTCTAAAACTGTCAGCTGCCACACGGGCAACTATTGTTTTTAACGATACGTCAATAGATCAAACAGCAATCGATATAAACGAATCGACGATGTTCGTTTTCTGTGCGCCGACACTGATCCAAATCTATACAAAAACAAGTATGTAAACTCTATTTGGGGTGCCCGACCAGAGGATACCCTTACTCCATAGTTCCACCATGGTTTCATAGTAGGGCGTATGTAAAACCAAATCACTCCACTTAAATCTGTGACAATGATGTGAAGAAGGTCGATCAAAGAAGAATTATGCAAAAGCGTTCTAAAAATAGATAACAACAACACACATTTGCATGCCCGCAGCCAATGTTCCGTTACTATTAAAGAATAGAGAGAGACGAAAGCAAATTTGCGCATTGTGTACTATTTGCTCTGGCGCACGCCAAGCAGCAAATTTAAAGCAGGTAGCCAGCCGGCAATTCAAAAGCAATGCAAAAACAATTCAACTCAAACTCAAACGCAATTGCTTTATTTACAATCTATACAAGCATGCAAGCATTTGAATGTATGTGTGCACACGTATAGGCGACAGCTTCGCTCATTTAAGCTCTGCGTTCTTGATTTTGCTAAGTTGGCAAAACATTTTGTATGATAAATTTTATATTTCTTAACGGATTTTAATAAACCTTTCACCATATAAAAAAAAATAAAATATTAAATTATATAATAATAATAAATTAATAAATATATATAATAATAAATATGTAATAATTAAATAATAATAATAATAAAACTTTTAATTTTTAAAAACTCAATTTTACATGTTAATGGAAAGTTGAAGTCTGCATTCAAACTTAAAAAAAATCGAAATTGTAGAAAAAGTACATATAGCTACATGCAAAATTGGAAACTCTAGCTTTAAAAATATAAGAGATACATTTTAAAACTGAATTTTGAGGGACATAATCGATCAAAATTGAATGAGAATAGTTATCGATATTCTGAAAAAAAATCGAAATTAGAAAAAATTCAAGTCTGGCTCATGTAGACAAACTCAACTCAGCTTGTTCCGTTCTGATCAGGAATATATAGACTTTTTGGGGCCCACTCTCTACTGCCTGTCACATATATTTGCACGAAAACAGCATACCCTGCAATTTCATTTACAATGGATACAGGGTATACAAATTGCTCAATAAATACAGCCATGAATTTGATGTCACTGAGAATGTTATGTAGGTTATGTAGGCACGTAGAACTTTTCAATTCACATTTTAATTTGTTACTCGCACGAGTCGGACGAACTTTTATTTTCCAAAATTTTTCGATTCTAAAAACACAACTAAAACATCTAAAAAACTTTCATTTCTTGAAGTTTACTTTCGGCTTTAAAAAAACCAAAAAAAAACCCATTTACGCACACACACTTCTTTTTTTTCATATTCATAACTATGATTGCGGAAGATAATCTAGTGAAACCTTTTAGGGCTGAGAGCCGACGAGAAAAGCAAATGAAAGGCCGACAAGATGTTGAGGAAATTTTGGGAAATATTTATAGCGAAGCATCCGTGGCTGATGGTAGCTGTAAATCAATGTCGTCTGATACCGGAATGCATGAAACGATTGAGACCGTTACATTTCCCGGTCGATATGTAACCAGAGTACTCACAGTTCGTCCCTTTGAGGTTACGAAGCGTTTCGTTCGACCGCAACTAGCCTGCTGCTCCCAAGAGCAACCAAACGCCGACTGCGTCCTGATCAAACTGTTCAGCTATCTGCATCTTGAAAACTTACTACTGACGATAACGCCAACAGAAATCGCATCAGATAAGCATATCGTACATGGCTATGCGATTGACGGCCAGCGACATCTCGGTGTGACGAGTCTCACCACCGATGAAAGAAATCTAATTGTGAGCACCCAGAGTGCTGATAGCTACTCTATAATATTCTGTTCGCACTACATCGAACTGACAGACGCATTCAAGAAGACGGAAATTAGGAATCGCATCTTTGATGTATTGCAGCACAAGCCAATTAAGGCCGTCAAGCTGTACTATGGCGGAAATGGAGTGACGCTCTGCTATCAGCACTGGGAGCCCCAAAAGGAGTCTAACAGAGTCCCCAAATGCCACAAATATGCCAAGGCAGCTCGAAGCCAAACACCGTTAGCAACTCAAACGTGCGCCAAGCCAGACACATTTCGGCAACGAACACGTTCGACTTCAGCGGTTCATTCCAATAGTTTTCTAAAATCTCATCCATCTCTAAATGAGTTGGACAACAGCAACAACAATTTGGGTGGAAATGACCGTCCCAATCGAGTGTCCTGCACGATTATGCAATCTTCTCCGGATGTGCAAAGGAGGAAAGACGATACGCCGAAAGAGTTAGGCTCACGTGCAGAGATGAGTGCCAGTCTCAGAAACAGTGGAATTGTGAAGAAGACGGGCAGAGCGCGTACTCAGCTGCAGGTCAGCGTCGACAGTCGCATTATCAATGGTCAGAGTCATCCCATGATAAAGTCTCAGTCGCAGACTCTTGCCAAGTCGGGCAGCAGCAATGATCACATGGCGATGCGTAGTTGCTCGGGAGCGAGCATTCACAAGAAGCGCACATTGCCGCATGATGAGCGCCACGCTGATCTACGGCCAAGGATGATGGCTGACATTCGTTCGTATTCATCGAAATCAAGCTGCGACTCGCTGGATAGAAAACGTTCGGCTTCGGCTCACTCCAGCAACGCGTCCGTCAATAAGCGACTTTGCCGAAGTAAAACGAACTCGTCTCTCAACAAAGACTCTGCGCTGAAGATCGATCGCGGTGAGAGGTCTCGGGTTGATAAGTGCAGCAGTGCCAAAAACATGGAGCAACGCTCAAGGTCAGCCGCCAACTGTTCCAATGCAACCATAACGAATCACGAACGCGATGAGATTGAAAATTCGATGCGATGCGACTCACCATGCCTCGACGAGAGCTACAACTACGATCAGGGTAGCTTTCACAAAAATCGCGCCTATTCGGAGGAGAGCACCAAGAAAATCAATTTCGATATCTGTGATGACAACGATCTCACCGTAAGAACTTTGATGAGAGCTCGCTCGGATATGCCCATCTCCCAGAATAGCAGCAATACGATGTGTAGATCGCTTTCAAAAAGTGATTCCGCACTTACTGTCCATACGCCGCCCAATTCATTGGTCATGACCGATAGTCAAAGCTCCGAGATAAGAACTCCAATCGCGGATTGCACGAACTCGAACTTTTCAATGAATAGTTGCGACATTACGTTTGGCATTCAATCGGCGAGCGTATCCAGAGAGATGTTACCCGGAGAGCTTCTGGACGATGGCCATTATGAGGAAAACGAGGAGCAGTCGCAAGCTGAGGACGATTGGCCACTTCCGACTGAGGATGTTCCAAAAAAGGCAAGCTGTCTTACGACTGCCTCTAGCTACGTAACATCGTCATGGAGCTCGGCAAGACGTAATGATAATCTGAGATCCGCCATTCGAGTGGATGAGTATGACAGCTTAATGTCCTACGAAGAGAATCTGCCCAGGATGAGCGAGCACGAAAGTAGCGAGAGAAGCAGCTGCGCTCATACCGAGACTAGTGGTAGCAGCTCGAGTACTTCGCCAACTCCGTCGCTCGCAACGAAGCACCCGAAATGCATAAGGATGGATATACCACTGGACGGTATCTGCGCGAATCGCCGCAGGTCGAACCTGGCCAAGCGCAAATTGCAAATGGATGAAGTCTACAAGGCTAAATTAGCTCAACGCGAACGGCAATGGATTGGCTGCACCAGCCGCAACTCGAAGCGACGCGTGATTATCAATGAGCCAAAGAGACCACGAGATGCACGCGTTGAGAGGAAGCCCTCCATTGGCGACGGCATCAAGGTGTTGTATACGCCACATGAGCTAATTGAGTCCGATGGCGATATTTCTATCTCCACCGAGGCGTCCAACCTGCAATTCGAAACATCGCAGTCCATCGTGAGAGCCAAGTCATCCGAATTCGAACGCATTATGCAGCCTGTAATGGTGCCGGAGAATTTCTCGAAGCGTGCTCACGATCATCTGAAGAACAAACTGAGCCGCATGACGGCCAAGCAGGCGTTCGACAACTTGGGCAAGCTGGTGAACAAGATCAACTCGCGCTCGATACCGCAGAACCGTCAGCTGTTGCGCTTCTTTCGCATGGCCGAGCTGCTCGAGATGAAGATGTTTGCCCGATCAGAGACCTACTGGGGTGATAGATCGCCCACAATTGAGCCGCGCTGTCGCCTCGAGTGCTACATGTTCGACGATCGCAATGAGTTTGTGCTCTCTGTCGGTTTGCTGTGCAAGCAGCTGACCGTCTTTTCCGAGCTGTTCCCCACCGTCAAGGAAAACATACGATACGTGGATAATGCGCTGCAGCTGACTGTGATGCCGAAAGCGATAACGAATTTCCTTAAGTCGGTGATGACCACGCTGCACGCTCAGAAGCTCTTCAAATTGTTGGCCGAGGCGATTTATGAGTTTTTGCAGCCGCGTGCCACACTCCTGGCTCTGGCCCATGCCCATCAATCGAAGCGTAGCAAACAGAATGATCAAATGAAATTTGATGCCGAACTGCAAGCCGTACTGGAAATGTATGCCCAACGCAAGCTGAAAGGTCAAGAATCAGCCGAATTGAACTAACTTCGTGTAACATAACAGATATCATTGAAATTCATAACATTTTGGCAAACATGATCCAAATTTAGCTAGTTTTGTTTACCAAATTTTACTTACCTACCCGAACGGATGGAGAAACCCAGTTGACATTAACTACGGTATGTACATTGCGAGAGTGTTGCTAACACTATTTGAATATCTATCAGAAAACCACAATCGATTTAGCAATTGAAAGTTTTGGACATGCTCAGTGAGGGGGTTAGACTGTGACAATACACAGCAATGCATCATCAGCAAGTTGAACGCGACCCATTCTCGGTTCGTGTCCGTGCCATCATTTACACGCTTCAGGGCACTCGCACTATTTGCACTGTCAGTAGAATGGAGACAAAAAAGAAAAAAAAAAAAAGGCGCCCAAGTCTTATAGTTTTCTCATTGTCTGCGCCAGCAAAAAAGGACCTTAAATATTTACATACCATCAACATGGCCAGAATGCGGCAGAAACGGAAGGAAAATCATTTCACTTAAACAAAAAGTAGTCCGAGCGACAACAGCTCGCAGCGCACTCTAGAAAACTTAGGTAGCTGCAAAGTAATATCAACTCAGGTTAACAAAAGACAGACAGAGAGAGAGAGAGAGAGAGAGAGACAGAGAAAGGGAGAGCAAGTGAGGAAGCTAGTCAGAGTCATAACCAGCTTTATGCATAAGAAAAGGTGCAAAGAGCCAAGCGATTGAGTACTTTTTGCTCTCCGTCACTCCAGGCAGACTTAAATTGAAATTAGAGCATAGAGCAAGACTTTCACTTTCATGCGATTCAGTTGCTTTGGGGCTCAATGAAGTGTATATTACATAGTCCATTTAACCTTTGCTTGCGTCGCCAGAGAACAACTTATTATATCTGGCCTCAAATATTTAATCCGAATAATTCAAGTTAATTTAATATTTTTCTTTACCTTTTTTTTCTTTTAGACGACGGCCTCGATTGCTAAACAATTCCATTTACACTCAAAAAATGGATGCATTTATATAATTCATTGGACATGCTATCGGAATGCTATAGCCGGAGTGATCGATATATTTCAATTAAGCTCATGCCACCCATATTCCGATATACGCGTGGCTGTCGTCGATATGAAGTGGATGCTAATCCTAGTGCCTTGGCCAACGAATGAGCATACAACCGGACCACTTGACACATACGTAATGTACCAAGCTGGGATTTAAGCTTTTAACTTGTTGCTCTTAAATTATATTTTTATTAAAAACAAATTTTATTTTGGAAGAAACGTAAATTTGAGTCATTGCAATAAGAGAAATATTTTATCGATAAGATATTAACTCACAGCAGCTATCGGCCCTAATCGAAAACATATTAAAGTCAAATATTTTGAAGTAATTACATGAGGCATTAGCAATCGATTGGACTTTGGAGCCCGGTCGGTTGTACATTTGGAGTCTCAGCATTTTTTTTTTTTTTTGGCTCAGTGGGTGTCCCAGTTGGTCAGTTGAGCGTGGTCATAGCCAGCATAAATCAGGCAAAGCATTTATATTGTATAATGGACCAACTAATAGCCCAAGGCCCAAAGTGGCTGCCTGCCAATAATTTGCCAGTTGATTGCCAATGCCGTTGACAGTTTTGCGAATACAAAAGTAATTAATGTCTTTTATGGACGAGCCTGCCACATTCAGTTGCGAGATTTAATATGGCCAAAAACCTAGCCAGTTGCCCCTCAATCAGTATGATATGAAATTGCCTAGGCAGAAAGTGCGACCAATTAGAAATATGTAGTTTGTGGCTAATGAAAAGTGTGCTGGGAACAAAGCATATAATATATGCTTTTATTTTTTGTTTTTAATAAGACCAATAGGCATTATTATGGCTGATTTACTGATTTCTCATTTAAAAAAAAAAAAGAAAAAGAAAAAACAAACATAAGAATTGAAACACATGTAGCCCTAATTTTCACATATTTTAGAAATGATTTTGAAGTTGCTGCGATAAAAGAGATTTATTACACAGTTTTTCCGACCATTTGCCGCAACTTTGGCCCCTTTTTGAGGCGGCGCCAAGGGAAAGAGCTGCAATAAATTTTACTTTCCGCAGCATCGAATTGGCGTTGGCCTTTGGCCTATGACCTTATGAAAAGCTAAATTGAATATATTATATATATATATATATATATATATATATATATATATATTGTGGTTAAAACAATATAAGCCAGCTTCAATTCAATTGTTAGTGAGGCCAGCATCTGGCATTTTTCGAAATATATTGAGCATTATTAAATAATTCGACAACAGCTGTTCCTACGGCACGGCATGTCACGGCACGGCTAATTCGGCTGAGTTGAATGACAACGTGGATTAGCATTTCAGTGAAACGTAATTCCTCTTTGCTTGGCCAACAATAATAATAATTGATAAATTTCAATTTGAAATTAATTCTTCAACTATAGAGGAAATCAACTGGCTAACCATATGCTGTTAATTGAGTCTTTTTTTTTTTTAATTTAAATCATATTTAATTCAGTTAAGACCGCTGTGCAGCTCATAGCTAAATTCGTGAATTAGATTTGGCCAATTAGTGACAATTACCGTTACTGAAAACTGTAAGCGAATCAGTGAACTAATGTAATTGAATACCCGTGTAAATTGTGCATCAGCTGCAACATAGTTCCTACCGTTACAATTCAATTCTTGTCAGTTCTTCAACTTTGTTGCGCACATACTCCCACTTCGGGGAACTATTTTTAATTGGTTTTAATATATTTGTAACTCACATGATGCAGTACCTAGAGCTAGCAGCGTATAATTAAAAAACTTTACATGAATCATAACATACGCTCATTTAATTTTAATTTAAAAACTTTTGCTTAGCCCAATCATCAAGCGAGCGCGCAATCAACATCAGCATACTCTTTCAGGACCAACATAATAAGTGGGCTAGAATGGTGTCATTGTATTTGTGTTAGTCATTATCATTGTCATTGTCATTGTCATTGTCATTGTCATTGTCATTGTCATTGTCATTGTCATTGTCATTGTCATTGTCATTGTCATTGTCATTGTCATTGTCATTGTCATTGTCATTGTCATTGCCATTGTCATTGTCATTGTCATTGTCATTGTCATTGTCATTGTCATTGTCATTGTCATTGTCATTGTCATTGTCATTGTCATTGTCATTGTCATTGTCATTGTCATTGTCATTGTCATTGTCATTGTGCCAGTGTCTGTTTTTCATGGACTTCTAAATTGGTTGAACTTTTAAGTTGATTGTCATGTCGGCAATGGTTAGATAAATAGTTTGGCATGGCTGACAAGCCCAAGTAGTGTGCTATCCTCGCAAGGTCCTTAACCATTTTGAAAAGGATGGCATGCTGTGATTGTAACGCAAGTGCCTAAGAGTGAGCCGTGGCGGATGAGCAGCTGAGAAACGGCTTTACATGACAACAGTTTTACTTGGCGCCGCACAGCAGACACTTGCCTTGCATCCTCAAACGCATCCTTTGTCCTTGATGGTGCATTGTTGCCTTGTTGCAATTGCTGTTTCCACAGCAGTTGTTGCTGTTGCTTTTGCTCCGTTTACATTTCCGTAGATGTCGCCATTTATTTTATGCACTTGTCGCCGCTTGAAGACGGCAGCTGCATTAGCTTTAAGCTGCTTAAACTGTCGTCCAGTGGGTTGTTTGTCCGAAGTGGTGAGGCAAACCCTACGCTTGCTTGACTAACTGCCTAGCAGTTTGGCTGGCTATTTGGCTGCTAAACCAAATTGCAGCTGTTGACGGCCACTAAACAAAGCAACTGCCGCCGGCTGTGCTCACTCAACAGCAGACAGCAGCTGAACAGGCGGCACAAAGCATACTTTCCACGGCTGCAGACAACAAAGACTTCTCAAACAACAACAGCAACAATGCCAGTTACGTCAGCAACAACAATATTGCCTTTAGTGACGGAGGCAACTCGAGCTGCAGCAATTGATTTTATGACTTTTTTCCCTTTCTTTTCCCCATTTAAGCTCTTCCCGATTGTAAATTGGAAATCTGATCTCAGCGACAAATACTTATTTTGTAAGAATTCTAATATTGTAAAGACATGCGATCAAGTTAGACTCAATTTCCTGGCAGTGTACAGTGGCTCTAAAACTTTTTATGGACGCTGCACAGAAACAGAGTATTTGATAGTCGAAGTCCGAATTCGCAATGGATTTTTATTGTTGCTGTGACAGAAACTCAAATGAAATATTCGAAATTTTTCGCCAAGGTTGCAGCAAGCAAAAAAAAAAAGTGTGACCAAAACAAATTCGATAGAGTTAAAATTTATGCTGTAACTAAATTACAAAATTGTGCAAATATTATGGCACAAAATGAAAAAAATTTCAAAAATAATTGCATAACTAGTTAGTTTATCACGAAAAAAAAAAAAAAACACAAACAACAAAAACAAAACATAACAAAAATGCTGCTATAAGCGCCTGCCACAATAACCACAACAAACCGCAATTTTCTCCACCCCCAAACAAGCATAACTGCTGCCCCGAAAGTTTCCTAAAAAAATGCGCACATAATATGCCAACCTAAAAAAAAAAAAAAGAAAAAATAAAGGGGACAATAAAGGGGATACACAACAATGGTTTTTGGAGCTCCTATGCCTAGCTGCCTTGCATTAATCAAGGCATGTTTATTTATACGTTTCTTGGCTCGCATATTCATTTCAAGGCATCTTTTGTTAAGCATATTGATATAATTTAAAAAAAAATTACGAAAAAAGAACTAATACTTTTTATGTGTTAAATATATTTTATAAATATATTATTTATTTTTTTTTTTTTTGTATTAATGTTTATATATTTTATTCAATACAAGAACAAATGTTTTTCTTATTTAATATATCTTTGCATTATTTTATTCATATAAATACTTGGCCCAGCAAAAAGCAGTCTACCTGGCAGCTTAGTTAGTTTAAAGAGCGCTTATTAGCTCTTGCTTACTCTTACATGTTAAGAGATTTGGGTCATTTCGTTCCATTTTATCTTCATTCCCTATGCCTTTTCTCTTCTCACAGCGCATCGACTTTATCAGCTAAGCCTGTGCTCGTAGTTGGAGTATTAAGAAGCTAAAGACCGTTTTACGGCGGTGCTCGTGCATTGATAGCTCTGCGAGCTGAAAACAACCGCAAACAAAAGTAAATATACATACATATGTATGCATATATATATATATATATATATATATGTATAGATATATAATATATGTATGTACATATGCATGCATATATTTATAATACACAACAATAAATTGACGCTTGTTATAATTTAAAATTGTATATATATTTACTTTTATTTTTTTTTTATATTAAATATTTTAAACACTTTTTATGTTAATATTGTAGTTTTTATATATTTTTTTATTTTTATTATTTATTTATTTAATCTTTATTTTTTATAAATATTAAATATTTTACGAATATTTAGTTTTTAATTTATTTATTTAAATAATGTTATTAACAAATTTATTTTATTTATTCAGATATTTTATTATACATATATTTTATATTTATAATGTTATCTTTTTTATAAATAAATATTTTATTTTATTTATTTATGATTTTATTAATTATTTAACTGTTATATTAAATATTTGAATTTCAAATATTTAAATTTATTTCCAACACATATTTAAAATATATATATTAAAGCATTTATTTTATATTTTTTTTTATTTAGGATTTTTTCTTTTTAATATATACAATATATTTTATTTTACTTATTTTTCTTCATTTATTATATATTTCACAAATATTTATTTATATTTTCATCAATGTATTTTTGCATATTTTAATCATTTTTCAATTTTTATTTTATTTATGTCATTTTCTATTTTTAAATCCCACATTGTTTTTATATGTTATACCTTTTATTTTATTAATATTTGTAAGCTCAGTAAGTTTTTATATTTTATTTATTTTACATATATAATTCTACAATTTACTTAAATACTTTTTTTTTTTGATTCCATCAACATTTATTTAGTTCTTAATTAATAATTCAAAACTGCAAAAATACGATTAAATTTTCAGCTTCACAAAAAAGAATAAAAATATTATTTCCGTATAGTGAGACAATCAATTTGTAATATTATATTAATAAGAATAAAAATGCTCAATTTGGATACACATATGAAATAACAAAGAATAGAGAACTTTCTCAAATTCCTGATATTAAATATTAATGCATATAGTTATTGACTAGAGTCCATAAAATATAATAAACATTTTTTGTGTCAACATTTCGAAATACGAAAAAAAAAAACAAGAATTAATTGAGTCCGTGGCTTGGCACTGGGCCAGCAGATGAAGTGCTTTCGTCTCCATAAAATCAGTAAAGTTCTTTTTTGATCAATGATGTGATGTGCAGCTGTCCAGCTGGCCATCATGGCCGCTGTTACACAAATTTTGAATATAGTCGAACTGGGGCAGGCGCCTGTTGCGCAGTTTCAAATGGCCATCAGCAGCATTGGCAGAGTGGACCACTTGGCTCTGACCACGGCCACGGCCACGGCCAAGTGCTGCAAAGCAATTTACTATGTTTTTTTTTTGTTTCTCTCTATATTTTTGTTGTTTTGTTTTGACAAACGACTCTGGCCACAATTTGTTTTTGTTTTTGTTTTTTTTTTTCTGCAAATGTTTTCCACTTTGCGCTTTTTTGTCGCCTTGTCAACTGCAACTTTTGTTGACAATTTGGCAGCCAGGTGTCACAGCTGGTGTGCCCGTTGGTACGGCTACGGGAACGGACAAAATTTAATAAACTTTTCGCTTAACTAAAAACTCAGGACGAGTCCTGGTCCCATTGGCCCGCTCCAGCGTCCGAGTAATTGAGTTTTGATGGACCTCGTCATCCGAGTTGGCTGCCTTCTGGCGGCGACATCTGTTCTTCATGCAAATTGGAGGTCTCATATCGATGCCAGCGATACAATACGAAGCTGACAACAGCAACAACAACAACCACAACAGCAACAACAGCAGTAACAACAGCAACAACCACAACAGCAACAACAATCGAAGCTTTGACCATTACATTGATCAAACGCCCCCGTGGCCCATTATTGGCCACAGCCGTCATCAAATGTAATGACAGCCCTCTGAGCCTATTGTGAATTACCGAAAAAAAAAAAAAGAAAGAAACTATTACGATTAGAGTGAAATGCTCTTTTAAATGGCTGTAATTCCGAGGAGCAGGCAAGAGCTTTTCAGTGGCTTTGAGCTTAACTTTATACATTTGCTAAGCACTCAGCCGCAAATTCAAATAGGTAAGAGCACCCACGACCTCTGCGGCTGGGACATATATATTTATATCAACGCCAAGAGTAAGCCTCCAATCAGCGCCACGTAAGTATTCCAGGCACGCAAAGCAATTGGCAGTGGCTAAGGGACGATGGCGACAATCCGAACTAGTTTTCCGGCTCCGGCTGACTTTCAATGCTTTTTCGCGGTCCAATTAAATCAGCTGGGCTGGCTAAGGAGATATGTGTTGATTACGTGGATAGTGGCAAGGGATAAGCAGGCATAAACTCCAGCTGGAGCATAAAGCCTATCGATCGATGGCCATTAATCAAGATTAATTCAAAACGACGTTGCCCCACCCCACTGCTTGACCGGAGAGCCTTAACCACAAGCGACTGCCTTGAGCAATAAACAGTTCATTCGTGTATCCCGGTCATGTCCTCACCATGTCGTACCTCATTGCTGCCCACACCGAGGCGAACAACTTGTAAACGACTGCGAATGTGTATCCAGCACCAATTGTGCGTGAGAAACTGTGTGGACTCGAGTGGAGTTAAGTTGTATGGAGTCAAGTGGAGTCGAGTTGAGTGGGGCTGAGTTGAGTGGAATGAAGTGAATCACACCAATTCGAAGTGCCAATTACGAATCGTAAATAGAACAGTTTAATTCATGGTTATATTTAGATTGCTCATAAGCCGTTCATCCCTGACACGGCGGCCTCCCGGCTATAGCCGCAGACATCGTGACAAATGCGTTTTTGGCTAGGACACGTACGCTCACGCCACGACTCGGTGACAAATGCCACGGAGTCGGCACAGGAATCGATGAATTTATCATCGATGTGATGGTAGCCACTCACACACTCCAACCCCATCGCCACACCTCGCTCCCTCTCTCTCCCCCTCCCCCTCTCTCTGGACAAATGTCTGGCCATAAAATCTTATGAAAAGTTTTCATCTCTCGCGATGCCGCTGCATCGCTCCACAGTCTTCTCTGGCTCCTCTTACATTTGTGCCATATTGTTAATTATTTTTTATCTCTCCTCCCTGAGCTTTATTCGTGGGTGTCATGCGACAACAGCCACCCACCCAGACAGCCAGCCAGCCAGCCAGCCAGCCAGCTATAGAGCTCATCCAGCCATTGGTCGACTGTAATTTGATTGTTCCCAGCTTTGTTGTCGTAAGCTTCTGCTGTTTATGACACTGCCACGTGCTCTTCACCAGCGATCCTCTTCTAGCCACAGCTGGTCGCACTTGATGGCCTCTTCCTGTCCCCCTGTACTCTCTCATCTCGTCCTTAAAGTAGACTCCAACAGAGCTCGATTATGAGCAAATGCTTAAATAATGCGTTCAATTCCTTGTGGCCAGTTCAGGCTTGCCTTGAATGGTTAGATATATAAATATAATCATTTGTAGCCGAATAGTTTGAAATCTAATTCAATTCCATTGACTGAATTCTTGGCTGCTATAACATTAACGAGGTGGCGATTCCATGTATTAACTTTGTGGCAGATTCAATTGAATTAGAAAAAGTTAGCAGACTCCGATTTGAGCGCCATTAAGCTGGGCCACAGTTGACAGTGTGCAATGCAGCTCCAAGGGAAACAATGCACTACTCTTAACTATTTGGAGCGCCAGCAAAGTTGTGCGCAGCTGAAGAGGGGGCCAAGGAATGTCAGGAACGAGAGACGAGAGAAAGAGTTGGGCCTGGGACGCAGAGCTGGAGCACTTTTGCAACACTTGACAAATGGTGACTGGCCCTCCATTCATTCCACTTGGGTGACTTCCACGGGTGCTTTGACCCTCTGGCAGCTGTTAATTGTTATCGCAATGACCGTGGTGGCAATAATCCACGACGTTATGCGGTGTCATCGCACGGCCAGAGCGTTGAGATTCCATTGACTTCTGCTTGCGCCTCTTATCACAATTTAAGTTGACCGCATATTCCATTCAATTGCATTAGGGCAACAAGCCAAAATGGTTTCTTTCAGCAGCTCAAGTCTGATAGGACTAAAAAAAAAAATGTAAAGAAAAATGTTTTAGACTTGGCCACACCGAAATCAATTTGAGTCAACAAACAAATAGGCGGCTATCCTGAAGTCTGTAAATCTTTCTCTCTCTCTCTCTCTCTCTTTCTCTCTCTCTTTCACTCTCTCTTTCTCTCTCTCTTTCTCTCTCTCTCTCTCTCTCTTACTCTCTGTGTGTGCATATGATTGTGTTTGCGGAGCGGAAATTGAATTTATATTCAAAGTTTAGTCGATGGGATGGATTTTCGGTCCGGATAAAGCGAGCCAAGCGATGCAATTGCATTTGGCTGCCGGCATCCACATTCTGACCCCCCCACCCCACACCGCCCATTGTCCTCGGCCTCGGTCACAAATGTGCGAGTGTAAATAAAATAAAGAGCAACTGTTAGCCAGGTTGTCCGCCCGTACGAACGTCCGGTTGTCCGAGTGTCCGGCAAAGCGCGGCGTGATGAGTCCGCCTCACGGCTGATTGGAAAAAGAAAAAAATAACTGCACGGCAAAGCGTAAATAAATACTCGCGTGTGCAAACATGCAGTCAGTCGATACAAACGATGCGAAATGAATTTACAGTTGAGATGCTGTGAAAACATATACAAACAAATGCCTAGGCTGATAAAGGAAAAAAAAAAACACACACACACACAAAATGAGAGAAATTTCAGACCGCGTGGGCAACATCCAATTTGTTAGCCTCCAAATAGCCGTACTTAAATTTTATCTCAACTCATTTCAATTGGAAGCTCGAGCAGCGGCGAAGGGCAGTCAAGCCGATCAAATAAATTATAAACATATAAATTCTTGTTCAGCATCAGGAGTCGCCGCGGCTCAGCCGACTAGACCACTTACAACTGAAAAATTGATAAGACTTCAGCTTACTTCACATAATCCGCCAACAAATGAACCAAAACGCTGTAAAATGCGCGCCAATGCCAACGATAAGGTTTTATTATTCATGGCATCATTAGCAATTTTGGCATTTTACTGCACAAATTGACCGAACATCGATTGCGGATGCATGATATTAAAACAGGTGAAGCTGCGCCAATTAACAGTGCTCGACTAGCAGATACTCCAACCTGGGGAAAATCCAATTAAATTAATTCTGCTCTAGATATGGGCTCTTTAGAGGTCTATATATATCGTAATACTATGTAAGTATCTAAGGTCTGGAACTGACTCTGCTATAAAATGGTGTAGGTATTAAATGTCAAAATTATTCAAAATCTATATACAAATTGGGAGTATATAGGAAATCAGCATTGGGCGATGCTGAGAGCCTCGAAGCAATCAATGCTTAAGCAGTAAGGCCATCATACCACCTTGTAGGTGGTAGGTGGTGAATAACTATACCTATTACCTATATAAAACACCTACGAATCGGTATGGGTAGCGATTCGAACAAAGCGCTTAAAAAGCTTGGCATGCACTCACTGCTACACACAGATCTATTGATTTCTGTAGTCCCCCCGCATACTTCCACAAATATATATGCCCCATTCTAGCAGTCTCAATAGTCGCCAGGGTGAATAATGCACTAATGCCAAGAGCAAGAGCATTTAGAACGAACTGATTTGAACAAATTAAAATTGAAATATGTATAAATTGAATATTTTTAATTGCTTTGCAATTAATGGAAATTGCAAATTTTTGAAAGCTATTTAGATATATATATATATATAGAAGGGGGACTTTATTGCAGTCAGAGATTCAAGCTGAAAGTGACTAATATATGACATATTATTATTATATCTATATATATATGGGAAATCAATGAAAAATGGGCTTTCAGGGCATAATGGTTTTCTGAAAATGTATAAATTCTTGATCAGAGCGACGAGCTGAATTTAAATAGATCTACATTTCCGTCCATCTGCCTATCTGTCTGTTGGTCCGGAGGCCAGTACGTCAGTCCATCCCTTAGACTATACATCCTTCCGTCTTGCGGTCTTTCCGTCCCTTTTGATAATCCTTGTGTACGCAGCTCATCATTAAAGCTAGAGACTTGAAATTTTCATGGTATTCACGTTTACCAAAGACAATACGAATGAATTTATTATTTTTTATTTTCGATAATTCATCCCATTATATGATGTAGTTTGAATACCATAAAAAAAAAGAGGAAAAATATTCATAGTGAATGCGTTTATTTTAAACATTTTTAACTTTCGGTGGGGGCCCCTCCCTTCCCTCATATTCCCGCAAAAACGGAATTCAAATACTACAGACCTATATAATTACATAATCACTAACTGAAAATGTTATTCCAAAAGTGCATCCGGAACAAAAAATATTCAAAAATTCAATTCCCATAGCAAAGCCCAGACTCTGTCGCTGCGCAGTCAGCATTCATGTGGGTGTGTGTGTGTGTGTGTGTGTGTGTGTGTGATGGGTATATCAGCTGGGAGTGTTAAGGTCATTGCCGTCGCAACTGGAGCACACTTTTTCTCTATTTTTCCTTCATTTCGAGTTCTGTAGTCTATAAAGCTGCGCAATTTTAGTCAAATTTATTGCTTAGTCTAACAACCCCTTTTTCTGTGAAGCTTTAAAAACACTTATGCCGCCACGTGCAGCCCGAATAAATAGGAATTGCTATAGCTATAGATACGCATTGATTCAGCGACATGCTGCGGGGCCACCGAACGGTTAGACATTTGGAGCACGTGTTGCGCTCGTTATTGATATTGTTCAGTTATTAAGTATATATTGTGTCTAATATGAGTAGTTTTTTCTGAGCAAGTTTTTAATTAAAAATTGTGGATACACGCATAAGTCTATGCACCTGTTGGGATTCGAGACGCTGGGAGTCTGTGCTGCCACTTAACGTCGGATGTCTTGAAAAATCATAGCAGGAAATCAAAAATACACACAGCTGACGCCATAAATGAGATAACAAGTTTGTAATTTCGGCATAATTGCCCCCCTCAGAAAGGGCCGGGCTGTGCCAGACGGTAGATCTACTCGGGGTAACACTTGACTCCCGATGTACATTTGATTCCGCTTAAGCTTAGTCATAATGCTAACACTGCTGCTGATGCTGCTGCTGCTGCTGGTGGTGGTGCTGCTGGCGCAGTTGTTGCTCGTTTTTATTAAAATCAAACTGGCATATTTTTATGCTCTGGCTGTGCGGCTAAACTTTGGCAAAACTCTCGAATCGCCTACGCTGGAGGCCCCACACACGCGCTGCCAAATGCCAGATGCTCCACATGCCAAAAGCAAATGACAGCCACAATTTCCAACCAGCCGCCCGCTCACCCGGCCGCCCAACTGAGACCCAAGGGCAAAAGTGCCGACTCTTGCCGCTCATCTAATTAAGTTGGCATAAAATTTATAACAGGCATTCGTTTGGCCTTCTGCGTCGAGTGACAGCAGTCTCGTCTAGTGCGGATGTGCTTGCAACTGAATTGGGATCAGCATCCGAATTGGGATCGCAACTGGCATTGGGACTCACGATTAACAGATATACATAGGTGAACATATTTTTATGCTTCGCTGCTTCGATTTAGTAGCTTAATGAACTACATTTTAGTTAACTCACTTGTTGCCTTTGAAGTGCAAATTTTATGATAACAAAACTTTTTTTTAATTTAGATTTAGACTCTTCAAAGAAATTAAATTAAGTAAAACTAATTTGTTTCAAAGAAATGTAAGCTTATCCATCTCTGCACATATTTCGCCTCGATTTATTGTTGCCTAATGACAGCTCCAAATTTGTTGCCATTTTTACAACTTCCATTAATCATTTACTTTGCAAAATTCTACTCGAGCTCTGTGTGCTCGTCAAGTTACACATGATTAGATTCAATAGCCGCCACTAGCCCGCATTCATAGATAGTAAACTTGATCAGAATCAAAAGTATCTTCTCACTAGCCTTTTCTCCATTTACTTACTTCCATAGAAATTCTTGATAAGCATCAAAAGCCGGTTTCAACTAGCCTTTTGCATCCTTCCGTCCGTCCTTAAAGCAACAAAACTGTTTCGTTCACACATTGCTCCGGCAGTTCAGCTACACAAATGTTGAGGACTCTGGCATTTTGCATAGATTCCCCCAACATCCACATTGTGTATTTGAATGTATATAAGAAGGCTTTGCGCTTGGCTTGAGGGTATCGAACACACTTGCCTAGAGCCACTCTCAGTTGCTTTTCAAAGTAAAAACTCATGCCTTGGCTAGAGGTAGTCGGAAAATTGCATTTATGAAAAACAGAAATAATTCAATAATCCTATTAAAATGGATTTAAAATGTAGCAAGCAAAAATGTGTGTGTGTGTATGTTGTGTGTGTATGATGCTCAGGGCGTATTTTAATCAATTGCCATCAACTAGGGCAGCGTCTTAACTCAATTATTTGTTATTTATTTAAAATAAGGAAAGTGATATTGACATGCTACATAAATGGTTATTGTGTTCAACTAATTCGAGCTAAGACGTCGACAAACAGCAGTTAAATGGCAAATGTCAAGAAAGATTGAAAATTGTTTAGTGTTGTTGCACTACATATTTTTAATGTACGGCCATTTGGTTATGGAAGCTAATCCAGTTCATAAATGTATTAAGAGTAGTAGTAGTTCAGCTTAGTCTCGGGGCAATGGCTGCTGCAATTCAATTCAATTCAATTCAATTCAATTAAAAACCTAATGAAACGTGAGCTCAACTGATTTGCTGATGGTTAAACAAACAAAGCAATAAACATTCCGTCAGCCAGATTTTCTTGTCCTTGCCCTCCTTCGACCGGGTCTTTGGACCTTTTTTCTTTTTTTGCTTAATACTCGTTCAACAAGCAAAGCGAAGTATATTAGCTTTGTGCTGTGTCCGGCTTGAGATGTTTACACATTTAATTTTACTCATCTTAAGAAGTGCGCACTGGGAGCTCATTACTAATAGCTAAGACTCTCTGATATGGGGTGGTGAATGGTACTAGAGAGTTGGAAAAGCCTTTTGCATAATATAAAAACCGCAAAAAGAAAATTTAGAAAATTTTTCGCATCAATAGCCTATCGACTCTTAAAGTCTATCATTATATTATGATTTTATTTTTTTTTTTCTTAAAACTTACTTTACTTTGAGCTCGTAGCTTTCACGCTCTTAATTATTTGTGTAATCATGCACGAAGTGAAAGAGTAAAATGGTTAAAATGTCCATCTTGCTGTCAGTTTATCCTGTTCTGTCCGTCTTTCTATCTGCCTGTTCGTTTGTCCTTGGTTCATCTGTTCTTCTTTCTGTCTGTTCGTCCGTCCTTGGCTATCTGTCCTTCGGTCTCTTCATCCTGCTTCTGCCTGTCCTTCCGCATTTTCGTCTGTCCAGCCGTCCGTCCTTCAGTCTAGCAATCCCTCTGTTCGCTTGAACGTTCGAATAATTTCTCATAATTTTTCTTCGTGAATACCTTTGTCTGTTAAAGTGTTAAAACTGTCTTAATACATCCACTAGGGACATGGCTAAGTGGGAAACAAAATATATATCTATGTATCTGATATGTGAGACAGGTTATTAACAGCAAGCTCTAAAATCTATAGGTCATAGGTCATATATCAATGCCATTGGGGAATAGGTAACTTTTAACTTTCTGCATTTTTTACTAAACAAAACCAAAAAAGTGTTTAGACCATGAATGAGCATCATGCAGTCGCTGATGCCCCGAACGCAACATTTTTACTTGTTTGTTTTTTCGCTTAGTTTCATTTTATTTTATTTTTTTTTTTTTGTGCTTCCTCAATTATTTGCTGCTGTTTGTTGGCCCCCCTGTTCGGTGTGCGCTTTGTGTCGACTGATTTAGACATCGGAATGCTGGCACTGGCCTTAGTCGGAGCGCGTATATTGCCACAAAATATTTATTAAATTGTAAACATAATGAATAGGAGAGTTCTTTGTGAGCTTTGTGTGCACGAAATCAAAGCAAATATTCCCCGGGGTTCAGCTATATTAAAAATGTATTGACATGTCGCCCCATTTGACCGCGGGGCCAAGAGATTAAATACTCCCCACCTGGCGGATGTTGCGAACGAATTAATTAAGTGCGTAATGCCCGGGTAACTAAATCGTTTATACACAAAAAAAAAAAGGATTCAATGCCAACTCACAATTTCCACAATATATATTTCAGCTCTCTTATTGGCAGCCCCGAGGCACGAAGCTGGTGACGACTGTTGGCTGTTGGGTCACCTTAAAGGTGGATGCGTTCGGCTTTAATGCCATCGATTTTCCGGCCATTCAATTATATTGCGCTCAACTGGTCGAGTCAGCAGCAAGTGGACATCTTGACTCTATCTCGTATTTACTTGCCCAACAACAACTGCGCACTGGCGCAATATTTTCCTAAATTGAGCAGAATCAGCCTTTGCACGCCCACGATGAAATGGGCATCAAATTGTGGCACTTAAACACTTGGCAATCAAAAGGCGCTCAGATAGCCAGCCGACCAAGTGGCATACGCAGAGAGACATGAAAAAAAAAAAAACAAAAAAATAAAAATGTTGAAAAAATGACCGACGACGTTGGCTCACTGTGCGTATACGCAACGCATGCACAATTAGGCAGCAAGGAATTTGCATTTGAGCTTCCACTGAACTGCAAGCCACAAACTAACTCAACCGAATGCAATTAACCGAGAGAGAGCGAGAGATAGAGAGAGAGAGGAGAGTAGCGGCAACTATGCAATAGAATTCAATTAGCAATGGCAACAAAATGGCAAAGCTCAGACGAAAGCGGCTTGAGCCCAATATATTTGCCATGCCAACAACTTTTATATTTGCAACCAAGCAACTGCAACGCTTATATACACACAAATACACACACACACACATATATATATATACATATATTTGCTGACTACATATTGTGCATTTCAACCTTTTGAAATGCTTTCATTATGACATTGCAAAAGGTTCTTACGCAGTCGCGTCCATCTCGTAGCTATGCTCACTAGCATCTGAACTAAAGCGAGTTTGCCCTAAGTGAAAAAGTTTTCAAGCTTCAAGCGTTTGACTGTGTGCGACTTTATCATGTCACTTAAATATATTAAATATATATTAATTTCATTTTATTAAATGAAACATTTTCTGACATTAATTTCTCAATTTGGCAATCTCATCACAATCACATTCATGACCAACATTGAGCGACTGCTCTTTAGCCCAATCATTTGCTTCGCCTGTAAGCGTGTCTCGACAAGAGCTTATGGATTATCCTTACTGCAAATGCGACAAGTCTGCTTATTTACTTATCATTTCAACCAAAAACCGGCTTCATCATTGTGTGTACGTCATGAAATAAACGAGTTGCATGATAAGTTTAACGAACAGAATTATTATTTCAATAGCAAATTTCAAACAATCTATAAGTGTGGCTCCACTTTAGAGTGGAGAGAGTCTAGTAGAGTTTATATGCATAGAATAAAATCTGAAATTAAAACAAATAAAAATATAATAATATGTATAATATACATAAAATTTATAAAATATATAATATATATAATATATATAAAATATATAATAATATATAATATATAAGACCTAAGACTTAAGACTTAAGTTCATTTTATGAACACACACATACACACTCTGCTGACGGCGCAGTTGACATCTGGGCTGCAGCAGAGGCTTTGCTTGAAAATTTTATTGTTGAGTATCTTTTCTTCTAGATGAAAATTTTTTTAAAATTTAGTGCGTAATAATGTTATTTATCTGTGTGTATTTGCAAAAGTTTAAGTCTCTAGTATTTGAAATACGTTTTTGTGGAGCTATTGGGGAAGCGAGAAGAAAAAAATTCAAATTTATAAAAAAAAATCCTTTTTAAAATTCCCTGACAGCAAAGAGCTAATGTCTTGCATGCTCTTAAAGCTACACTTAAACAAACAAATCTTATTATCGATTTTTATGAATAAATGAGAAATGGGATAATCAATGGGAAAAAAACATCAATACATTAATACACACAAAAAAAAAAAATGTAATAGTTTCAAGTCCCTAGCTTTTGTGAGTCGCATGCGTTAACACGGTTACCACCTACAGGAGGAAGGACGAATGGACAGACAGGCAGGTATCAAATATATACAGGGATAGACAGACGTATCCTGATCATGAATATATACACCTTGCGTGGCCTTTCACCTGTTACATTAATTTTTACAAAATCAATATACCCTGAGCTCAAAGTATAACAACAATTAATTATTATTACCAAAGCAATCTTAGCAATTCATAGTTCGGAGAGTTTTAAACACCAATTGAAATGTTTCATTTTGATTGTTTCATTAATCAATGGAAAAGTGTAAAAACTTGTTTTTGGCTTCTTCGTTGCTCTCAAATTGGTGAATCTTAATAACATCAATTTGCAACAGAAAACTTTTGGCCAAACTTCTACCTGCGCACTGCAGTTCGTATTCAGTTTAAATTTCATTTCGTTTCAAATAAATTTTAAAAAATATTTGAAAATTTCAACTCGATTTGCAGTTCATAAATAATTCAATTATTTATTCACATTTGAGAAAACTTCAATTTAGTTTTATATATATTTGTTTGTCTTCTATAACTTTTGCTCATGTGCCAAACAGCTTGTATTTGAATTTGGCTTCTACTGCACACATATGTATATGTATTGCCTTTGTTTTCTGTGTGTGTGTGTGTGTGTGTGGCCAAAAGACATATTGCGTTGGGGCTCTTTGATAAACGGTCAGCTGGCCCCAAGGCGACAGACATTTGCAAATGTGAAATGTTTTTGGTTTGAGGGCTCATTAAAAATGCAATAAATACATTTGTATGAAATATTAACAAGATCTTTGCCAGCGGCCAAGCGCATGCTATTTGAATGTGAGCAAAGTTCTGAGCAGACGGAAAGTGACTCGAAACTGGGCAGAGAAACTTATTCTTTTGGCAGCACAACTTTTGGGGTTGAGTGATCGTTCCTAATGCTTAAAGTTGCTATTGTTGCTGCTGATGTTGATGCATTGCCCGCAAAGAAATCAGTGGGCTGTAAGAAACGTCCGCTGTGGCAGCAGCGTTGACAATTTCGATTTAATGGGCAAACGCGGAGGGGTGGGGGGGATGGGGGCGTGTCGGTCTGCATTTCCAGCAGCCATTTCCCAGCCGCTTGGCAATTGCCCATTGCGTTCTGTTTGCGAGTTTTTTTTTTTTTTTTTTTTTTTTTTGGGCAGGCGTTTCCGCTTCCGTTTCCGCGTCACTGCGTCGAGGCTGTGTGAAATATTTGCGGACCGAAACGCATAAAAATGTTGTAAAACAAAGTCCAGGAGGCAAGTGGCAAGTGGTAAGTGCGCCCGAGCCTACAAACTAAACTTTCTTATATTTATATATTTAACAAAAATTTTCGAGTGGTAAAAAAATACACACACACATAAAAAGAAAGAAGAAGAGAAAAGAAAATAACATAAAAGACAAAAAGCGATAAAAATAAAAGTGCAAAATAAAGCAAATAAAGGCTTTTTGCTTGAGCTCATGTGGGCATGGGCCGAGACGGCAACCTGTCAACTGTTGTGGCGGTGCCAAAGCCAAGGGCAAACCCACACCCACGCCCACGCCCACGCCCAGGCTCGGAGGCAAAAAAAAAGCCAAAGCAAACGTTAAGTACGACTTCAACAATGTTAACAAAAACAGCAACAACAAGACGATGGGCGAAAGAACTCTTCTTATAATCACACACGCTCAAGTGTAATTATCGATGTATGTGTGCGTGGGTGTGCATATATGTGTATGTGTGTGTGTGTGTCCTTGACATTGGCTCAAACAGTTGGCACACAAACTTGCTCCCAGGCGGTTTTACACAGTGACAACAACAGCAGCATCAGCAGCTCACCAAATCAATTGAAGTTTATTGCTCTTAAAGTTGCCACATAATTGCCTCTCATCATCTATGTATGCGTGTATGTATGTGTGTGACATGTGCCCAGGTTGAGTTGTAACAAAAGTTTATGCAACTCAATTAGAACATAATGAATCGTGTGTGTTTGGCATGGGAACTTCTTCGAACAATATTGAACATATCGTATGCAAGCTGTTTTACGATATTCAAGTGGTTGTCCGTTCGCTTGACTCAATTAGTACATAATGAATTATAAGTATATACTTTTTTAGCTTTATGAAGATTCATATATATATATATAAAAGTATAGGACTACACATATTAGTTATTGCCCAGTTTAACTTGTAAAAAAGTTTTTCAAACTCACTCGATGGTAAGCTGCTAGCTTTACAAATATATATCTAATAATATCGAGTGTAAACTTACTTTGCTTACGATATTCAAGTGTATCTTACTTGGCTTGCAGCCAAGTAAACTCAATTGGTATATTATGAAGAGCAAAGGTAGACTTACTAATATATGTATATTAGTATACACAAATATCGTAAGAAAATTTACGATATTCAAGTGTTTCTAAATTTATGTCTATCTAACTTGACTCAATTAGTATGTAATGATATATTTTATTATCTTTACAATTATACCAATATAAATGTACATATATATCGTTGTAATATCGAGTGTATACTTACTTTGCTTACGATATTCAAGTGTATCTTACTTGGCTTGCAGCCAAGTAAACTCAATTGGTATATTATGAAGATCAAACGTAGACTTACTAATATACATACAGGTATACACAAATATCGTAAGAAAATTACGATATTCAAGTGTTTCTAAATTTACTTATATTCGATTAGTTTGTAATGAAACAATTCACTTTACAAACATACAAATATAAATGTATAAATATATATCGTAAGTAAAGTTACTTTTGATTACCTTGTGCCCAAACTGAGGTGTCACAAAATCATATGTATATATAAGAATTTCTGCAATTTCAATTTATAGATCAAATTGTAGGAAAAGTTTCAAGATTGAAAAGCTTTAATCAGCTCATCATGAATCTTATAACGAATAACTTAGAAAAAGTTTTAATTAAAAATAACTTTTTTACGATATACAAGTTTTTCCTGGTTTATTTGTGCTCGAATCGGAGTGTAACGAAATGCTATATATATGTATAAATACATACACAAATACCTTAATGAAATTGCCTTTTCATACGATATTCAAGTAATTCTTTTATATATCTTAATCATAGCAGATTTCTTGGCTCGGCATTGCCCAAGATTAAGGTATAACTGAGCTCTTTTTACATTCCGCTTCTTCTGTTTATAATATTTGGTGAAATTCGCCAGATTAATGTGCCGAGTTTATTAAAATATTCCCAATGATTGACTCTGACTGCTGCTGCCTTCACATTCTTCACAGGCCATGAGCAATTTCTTTAACATAATTATATATATTTTGGTTGCTTGTCACTTAATTGGATAGAGAAGTTTTTAAGTAACTGCGACATTTGGAATTGCTTTTAATTATCGAGCTTCCTTTAATCGAATCAATCAATATTTGAACTTAAAAGTGTTTCAAGTATTTGGCTAAACACCCCTGGCTCAACTCGGCTTCCATTGGGCATTTATAATCAGTTGGCTTCGCAACAGGAATTCCAATATGCCGACGAACATTGGCTACTTGCCAGCAAGCACTCCGACACACACACACACACACACACACACACACACATAGACACAGGCACACACATACACTACTTTAACTTGTTTTGTGGGCAACTGGGCAACTGGGCTTGGGCACAGATGGCAGTCATTTAAATACAAACAGCAATTTACGTGCCGCTAAAGCTTTTCCCCATTTAACTTTCAAGCCGAGCAACACAAACAATTGAGACACCTCTACAAGTGCTTAGCTAAGCAAATACCCTGTAATTAGATCAGATTGCCATGATGTGCAGCTCGTCGCCCTTGGCAAATTTACGACTTAAGTGACACTTGAGCTGTGCTTGAGTCAATTTATTAAAATAATTAAAGCAATCATAGATAGGGTATAGAAAGTGCAGCTAGATGCAATGGAGCTCGTCTGCTTTTTGGCTGTGGCCCAAACTGTGCACTAGATATTGTGCTAGCCGAAAGTGCAATCAATGCGCAGTCACGTTGCAATCAGACCTCAATGGGCAACAGCTCGACTGTTTCCTCCCTGCTCCTCGCCGCCCCCTTCCATGGGTTTGCCCAGTGGTGCTAGAGGCGTGCCTCTAAGTGGCTGTGGATTGGCATTGGGATTGGGCAGCTGCGGGCGTTGTTTGTGGCGACAGCACACAGAGCGAAATTGTTTCTGATGTATGCGTTGAAGGCGCAGCCGAGGCCTAGCTCATGCCTACAGTTATGTCTAGAAAATATTTACCCAACGGGAATCTCATATACTCAGCTCAGCTTGACTATGCGGCCGCTAAAACTATTTGACAAGCGTTTAAAGGCTTTTGTGTGTGCGCTGGCTTAGCCAGGTTTGTTGGACAACGTTGCATAAGCTTGAATTTCAATTATATGCTCACTTCCTGCCTTGCTTGATTGCCGCAGGATACCCTAAAAATTTATAATTGACATAGTTGCAGGCAGCTGCAGCTTTTTTAGCCACTGCCAAGTCTAGAATGTAATTAACAAATGCGATGAATGTCTCTATCCAGCAAGCGCTGCTCTGTACTTACCGATTCTCAACAGTAAATAGCCCATTTGAGCTGCTGGTCACAAAAGTACTCAAAGTGACAATCTTTCAGTGCCCGTTGTGCGGAGCAACCGAAGCCGAAGCTGAAGTAACTCTTTATGCTGCTCGCATCTAACTTCCCAGACACACACTTTGCCCAGCCCATCGCAGATCTCTCGTTACTCTTTCACTTGCTCAGACTGTGGCCCAAATCGGTGTCTGCAAACTTCTCTTGCAATTGAATTGGAATTAGAAACTCAAACTTAACGTTCGTGCGCCTCGTTAGCGCAATAGGCAGCAGCAATTCAGTTCAGCTCAATTGGGTCCCCCCGCCGCCACTTTGAAACTAGAATTATATCTTTATTTCTAGCCATTCAAGGCAAGCCTGAACTGGCCACAAGGAATTGAACGCATTATTTAACCATTTGCTCATAATCGAGCTCTGTTGGAGTCTACTTTAAGGACGAGATGAGAGAGTACAGGGGGACAGGAGGAGGCCATCAAGTGCGACCAGCTGTGGCTAGAAGAGGATCGCTGGTGAAGAGCACGTGGCAGTGTCATAAACAGCAGAAGCTTACGACAACAAAGCTGGGAACAATCAAATTACAGTCGACCAATGGCTGGATGAGCTCTATAGCTGGCTGGCTGGCTGGCTGGCTGTCTGGGTGGGTGGCTGTTGTCGCATGACACCCACGAATAAAGCTCAGGGAGGAGAGATAAAAAATAATTAACAATATGGCACAAATGTAAGAGGAGCCAGAGAAGACTGTGGAGCGATGCAGCGGCATCGCGAGAGATGAAAACTTTTCATAAGATTTTATGGCCAGACATTTGTCCAGAGAGAAGGGGAGGGGGAGAGAGAGGGAGCGAGGTGTGGCGATGGGGTTGGAGTGTGTGAGTGGCCATCATCACATCGATGATAAATTCATCGATTCCTGTGCCGACTCCGTGGCATTTGTCACCGAGTCGTGGCGTGAGCGTACGTGTCCTGGCGAAAAACGCATTTGTCACGATGTCTGCGGCTATAGCCGGGAGGCCGCCGTGTCAGGGGCGAACGGCTTATGAGCAATCTAAATATAACCATGCATTTCACTGTTCTATTTATGATTCGTAATTGGCAGTACGAGTTGGGAGTGCGATTCCCTGGGCTCCACTCGCCGGTTGCTCACGCATAATTGGTCGAGCATACGCATTGGGTAGCTCTCATGCCACGGCGCCTGGAGCAGAGCTGGCAAACATCTGGAACACGTCCAGGACACCGCAAGGACATGACCAGGACACACAAAATTAACAGCGATGCCTCCACTCCAGCCGTGCTCGATGTAAGCCGCATTTCCTAATTCCAGGGCCAACGAAAATCTTAATAAAGACCCCTTTCGCTGGCTGCCGCTCGTTGCTGCCAGCCAGTTACTATAGGAACTATCTCGTGTATCTTTATTATCATTATCATGGGCATCATCGCCATCGTCGAAGTTTGGCCAGCCGCTTACTTGCTACACGGTTCAAGTGGCCTGTCCTCATCTTTGACGTTTGTTTATTTAATGATTGACCGCGGGGAGTAGATGCCTCGACCGGATGTACGCCAGTCAACCAGTCCACACACAAGCCCCAGCGCCACATCAATTGACCTGCTTGGGCTGCGGTGTCTTGTGTCTGTGGTTGTTACTCCAACCGTTGCCTGGGCCGGTAATTCCCAAGCTCTTGATGCGTGCCTTGAATATTTATTTGCATTTGATTAAAGTCTCAGTTTCATTTGGTGTTCATTTGATTAAGCATATAAGGGCAAAGCTCTCAGCTTGGCCAACCCGGCGTAGATAGTGTAACAGAGTCTGCATGTGGCCACAATTAATGATTTTAAATCCTCCAGCTCCAGCGAAGCCTTAGCATAACCAGAGTCGGAATTTCCAATTAGATGCAAGCAAAAAAAGAAAAGAAAAAAAGAAAAGAAAAAAAGAAAATAAAAAAAAAAACCTTTTTTATCTAGACTAGTCAGTCTCTTTAAGCAAGGAAAGTCAAGTAAAACGAGCTGAAGTTATCCCTAGAAAATGCAAATTCAAATGGGCCCATCGCATTCAATCATGAGATATTGACGTCGGCGTATTGTTTAGATATTTTGCGCTTTAAGCCAAGCGAATGCCATGCCGACAAATTGGGCCAGCCCATACAATAAATCAGACTGAACGCAGCTTCGTTATAGATCAATTGTGGTTACATTTTGCCTTTGGTAATATATATTGAGTAGCCTTGCGACTACTGGCTGACTGGCTGGCTGACTGGCTGGCTGACTGGCTGGGTGGGTGGGAGCTCGCCCTCTCGTGCAGCGTCGGCTGAAAACAGCTCATGAATAATGTCACCTGATGCCAACAAATGGGCTCATTAGGGCGACAATGAGCTGTCGTTTTTCACGTCTAGTCCTAGGGTATACAATATTTGGGAATATTTAATTGTGCCACATCATACACGCACCACACACGTATGTCCGTCCGACTCATAACTCAGTTATTGCACAGTTTGAATAAGCCGAAACAAAACTCATTCAGCCGCAAACACCCAGCCGCCAGCCCCCAAATCTGAAATCCCAAATCCGAAGGCCAAACGCAAATCTAAACCTCAGAATTTACTGCTACGCAATGAGTCCTGCAATTTATTTATCCTGCCAGCGGCAACATCGGTTCACGTCGAGCGACATGTAACGCACTTCCGACTCTCCCGTCAGGCAGGCCAAAGCACATTTGTCACTGTGTCTCGGGAGCCCTCGGTTCGTTCTGGCAGTGTATTAATTATTCGACTAGACAAAGATAATTTCTCGACTCTCGTCTTTGTTCGTTTATTTTATTTATTTTGTTGTTGCTTTTGCCGACGCCGCAGAAAGTGCCATGAATGAAGCAATATGAAGCTGGAAACGTCAAAGTTGAGGGAATCCCCATAACATGCCGTGCCTTCGCATGTCCTTGGGCGTACGTAGGGCGAACGATAGCAGCTGCAGCGGGACTGTGTATGGGTAAGTTATAGGGACTAAAATTCCGAAGGCAGTTACAATTTGGTTTTTGTCACAGTGACTATGTAAATAACTAGAGAATAAAGCAACAACAACAACAACAACAACGATGACAATCACTACATATGGCATAGCCAACATTTTTTGGCCAGCATGTGGATATGCTTATTTCTGCTTTTATTATGTGTACTCGGATCTCTAATTTTTGTGCTTTTTATTTCTTTCGCTCTGACAGCTTGTGTGTGCCTCTGTGTGTTTGTTTGTGCGCGCCTTTGTTTGTGTGTGTGTGTGTGTGTGAAACACATAAATTAAATTACTTAAGGCACAAAGAAAATGCTGTGTGAAAAACTAACAACAGTTTCCTTAGAGGCAAGTTGCTTCTTGCAACGGACAGTGAGACCGACACAGAGAGACGTACAGAAAGTGAAAGAGAAAGCCATAGAGTGTACACAGATAGTTAAAGCTAGCTTCTGACTTAACATTTTTGCGAGAGGCTAACGAAGAGTCATGAAATATGCATTTTTTAAATTAGATGTATTTATATATTTGATATATATTGATATATTGATATATTGATATATTGATATATTGATATATTGATATATTGATATATTGATATATTGATATATTGATATATTGATATATTGATATATTGATATATTGATATATTGATATATTGATATATTGATATATTGATATATTGATATATTGGTATATTGATATATTGATATATTGATATATTGATATATTGATATATTGATATATTGATATATTGATATATTGATATATTGATATATTGATATATTGATATATTGATATATTGATATATTGATATATTGATATATTGATATACTGATATATTGATATATTGATATATTGATATATTGATATATTGATATATTGATATATTGATATATTGATATATTGATATATTGATATATTGATATATTGATATATTGATATATTGATATATTGATATATTGATATATTGATATATTGATATATTGATATATTGATATATTGATATATTGATATATTGATATATTGATATATTGATATATTGATATATTGATATATTGATATATTGATATATTGATATATTGATTTTACTTAAACTTTGTTAGCTAAAAAACCAATGCAAAAACTTTCAAACCAACCCTCTGTCTACGTTGCCGTCGTCGTCTCTGTTTGGATAATCGCAGAATATGCAAAAGAAAAAAAAAAAACAACAAAGAAGAAGAAGAATAAATGATATAATGCAAATCTTAGTATCGCAGTCAGCTTGGCCGTGAGCCATCTATATTCAGTCTGGCCGGGGCTGCTTAAGTTTTCAGCTAGGCTGACAAATTAGTTGGCAACCAAATCCTGTTGATCCAGCAGGCGTTGCGTTGCGTTGCTGCAGCTGCAGATGAAGCGCAGATTTGGCGCTGTTAGCCTAATTAAAGCAGGTGAGTTACTCTTGGTCTTTAATCCGTTAACAGCTTCATTAATGATACTGTTAAAAACTAACTGGCAAGCAGTCTGCGCCGAGCACAAGTTGTCTGAGTGTCAAGCATTGTTGAACGCTCCACTTGGGCAGAGGTCCGCATGGCATCCGAAAGTCTGCCAGCTACACATTTGCAATCCAGATGCATGCAAATAGGCATAAGTGCACAGTGGTTCGAAGCTGGCAATTATTTGCATACATTTAGTACTCTTCCCTCTAACTTGTTGAGCTGAAACGTAACTCAATTGCTTGTAAATGGGTTGCATTACAGAAGGTAACAGTAGCGAACAGAATAAAGCATTTATAGTTAAAATTAATATAAAGTTACATGACTTAACAGAAGAAAGCATAACATGAGCTAACTTGACGTAACAGAAGAAGAATAACAGTACAAACCATTACATAGCAGAACGTAACATGAAAAAAACATACGATAATTAGCCTTAAATAAGATAGTATAACATAGTATAATAAAAAATATAACTCACATAACATAACAGAATAGAACTTAATATAGCATAGCAGAATACAATAACAAAACATAGCATAACTAACATCACATATTATAACAAAACATTAAATTATAAAAAATGACTAAGCATCAGATAGCATAATATAAAATAAAACATAACAAAAAAACATAATATTAAAATAAAATAACATAGCATAGCATTATTTAACATAACATAATATAATATAAATAATATAACATTAATTACTAAGCATAAGATAATAATACAACTTAACATAACGTAAGATAAAAGACTAAATAACATAACAGCATTAACATAATATAACATAGCATACCATAACAGAACTTTACATAACATAAGATACCATAACATAACAACACATAAAACTAACATAAGGTATCATAATATACAATAACATACAATAGCCAAGCAATACCTTAGATTATATCACATACCATAAAATGCCCTGGCATAACAATAGGTTTTAATAACCCATCAAGCACTTCGCATGGTGCAATTTAACATCGTCCCGCAATACATTCGAGTGGGCCTCAGAAAGAGGATAACATAAAATTTAGTGTTCGTGCTGGCGCTTGAGCGCCGTTTGAGTCTCATTGCTGAAATATAGGCAATAGTAGTTTTCTTTTTACTGGCATAAAGTCTAGTTAATTTGCCCGCTGGGAAATCGGATTGGAAATGTTGCTTGCTTGACTCCACCTTTTTGAGTTGTGCAGCTGGTCGAAACATGTTCGGGTTTTCTAATTTCAAATTGATCCCCAGGCACATTTGTCACAGGTCGTTTGCGGCCGAACTGAATTGGCTGCCAGAATTGAGTCGATGACATTTCGGTTCGATACGATACAATACAATACGGAAATTAACGCATTTAATCTTAATGGCACAATGTGCAAAAGCAGCTTAAATTGCTTTCAAAAGTCTTAGCCGAGCTCTCCGTCCAGAGTGCTTCGTGCGCTCTGTTTTCCTCGGTTCGCATTTTTTATTTTCCATTTTCCATCTTTCATTTTTCTCTTCTTTTTTTTTTCCTTCTTTTTATTTATAATTGATGCAACCCAAATGAACATTTTAATTGCAAGCTCAACGATAGCGGTAAAAGCAAATGTCGTTCCCAAGCCGCTTACGGCTCGGACAAGGGTTGGCCAGGTCAGTCGGGCCATGTTTGAGTTGGCCATTTGGGTAGTTGCATTCGAGCTGGCAACAGAAGCTGCCACTCGACAACTAAGAGCAACTGTGGCGACAATTAAGAGCCACAGCCACATAGCTCCTCCCCACCCTTGCTCAGGCTCGCCCGGCCGTCCAATGTATTCCAAGTAACTGAATTTGGCACAAGACAAGCAGCTCGACCACCCATCCCTTGGTCCCGGTCCATGAGTACTTCTTAATTAGCTTGAGCAATGATATTAAGATAACAGCAACAGGCACGTGTCTCCTTAACTAAGTATAACAAAGCATTCATCTAAGGCTTTCAGAAAATTGTGCATATATTTCTAGGGGGAAGTGTAATTAACAAGAATTTTATAATCAATTCCATAAGCAATAAGAGCCTCTGATGCTATGCAAATCAGTCGAGATGTTTTCATCTCATTATATTTCAAGAACTTGCGCCCAAAATTTACTTTAAGCAAATATTTTTCATACGTCACATTTATATTTATGTTTCGTTCGACTTTGACCTTGCACGGAAATTGAAATATTTTTTTTTATTTTTTTTTTTCTTATAAATTTTATCACAGGAGAAGTTTTCAAACAAGAAATTCTAGCGAAATATGCTGCGATGTATTTCAGTGCATATACTCGTATCTGACTGTTAATCAGCTTCTCTTTTTTTCTCTCTCTCTCTTGCTAGCCATCGATAATATTTATTTTTAAAAGTTTGTTCACGGACTCTTGACAGCAAGCCGATGGCAGTTGCACAGAGTTGACCCAAATTCGTATGAATTGCTAATGGCATCAAAGTAGCTTCAACTTAATACCTGAATTTCCTTTTCTTTAATTGCTTTTTCTTTTATAACCACTCTTATATAGTAATACTCCATACTTGTTTGTTCAAGAATTTTCCTGTACCTATTGAAAAAGGGCTTTCAAGGTATAATGATTATGTGATAATGTGTGCTACGTGCAGAAGGAGCCGTGCCAAATGCCAAAAAGTATTTATATTCTTGATCAACAAAAACAATGGGTTGAACGAGCCATGTCCGTTTGTCCATCCGTCTGTCCATCCGCAGGTCTGTCCGTCCTTCTATGTGACCGTCCTTCCTTATTAACGCAGTGATCTCGCAAATTATAAATGCTTGAGGCTTGAAACTTTCACAAAATATCCCATACACAGCACTTGTTTCTTTTTTCGATGACTTATTCCATTTCCTTATTATCGATTATAATCGATTCACTTACGCAGCCTAGCGCTCACATTATTAAAGATACAAACGTATGCAATATTTTTAAGGATTGATTTTAGATGCCATACCGCCTTCGTCTATAACTCGAAAAATTACAACTCATAAATCAAATACTAGAGACTAGAGACTGAATGTCATAATGCTGTCCTAAAAATTTAATTTTATTGATTGCTCTATTAGCTCAAAGGTTTCAGGGTATCTCTCTTTGTGGAGCTGCCTTAACTAGATCTCTTATTTCTTTTAAATTCATTCTTTTCGTATAACTTTTTTTATATATAATATTATATATCATTTACAAAATCTAGTCAGCTTTGCTCCAAGTAGTAGAAGCATTTGTTACGGGACATTTGAGTCAGTTTTGCTGGAGCATTCAGTTCCGACCCAACAAATAATTAGGGACAAAAAAGTGAATATTTAGAAAATAAAATATGTTTTAGTAAATCTGTATATAATTTGCATAAGAAAAAGTCTCATCAATCGCAAAATGGAACTGAGCAACTTTGAGAAGCGGTGGCGCTTGAATTATCCCAATGATATATATCAACCGCCGTTTCTGGGCGGCCCCGTCGATGAGATCTTCATGTACGGCATGGGCATGGATAAGATGCTTTTGCCGCTGTCAAAGCGTGGCCAGAAGTATGTGGAGCCGATCGTCGCCCAGGCTGAGGACAGCAGTGCCACAACAGAGCTGCAGCCGTGGGCAACAATGCCCAATAGATGTTGCCCGAGCTGCGACACGGATTATATGCTGGAGATCGTCGACCGCTGGGTACGCGTGAGCAACGTGCCGGAACATCTATTTCACATCATCTATTATTTCTTCACCCGCATGGGTACATTGCAAACGATGCGTGTGCTCAACGACAATCGATTCTATGTGCTCTATCGGAGTCCACGGGATACACTGCGCGCTCTGACCTTTCACAAGCGTCGCTTAATCTTCATCGATGATATCGTGTCGCTCAGTGTTAAGCTGGCAATGAAGTGGCAGCTGAAGAAAGACTTAAAGAAGCAAACCAATGCCATTTACATGAGCAGTTATGATAGGACTGAGTATGATGATTATGACGATGGTAATGATTACGATTATGATGATGACAATGATGCTGACGACGACGATGATGGCGATGTTGCCGATGATGAGGACGATGACAACAGCAGCAGTGGTGACATGAATGACGATGATATGAATGATAGCAGCGAAGAGAATGAGATTTGTGCTGACCTCGATCTGAGCTACATTCAAATGAATTACGATCCATCGTTCGTGCACATCGATGGCCAGCAGCCTCAGTATTATGCAAAGACTGCGGCCAAGGCATGGCAGGAATGGTATTGCAATAATATTAACTATAACAAATTCTATTGTGCTTGCAACAAACAGATGGAGGGCTTTAATCTTGAGATGCCCAATATGAAAAATGTGAAAAATTGGCTCAGCTCGCTCTGGTCGTGGGCCAAGCGTATGATGGGCACATTTCGAGCATATGTATCAGAAAATATGCGTTAAGTTTATTAGTTGATTTCAATTTATTTATTGTTTGAACCCTTAGGAATTTTAATTGAAACATCAAAAGTACTTAATTATTAAATTGTTATGTAAAAAAATGAATGCTACCAAAAAAAAAAAAAAAAAAAAAAACCAAGATGAACCAAGCGACATTTACATATTTACACGCAATATAGTTAGATACGACAACTAATCCAAATGTCCGTCGGACTTGAGCAACGAGGCTTTTTAGAGCTGTGGACTATCGGCGGCCACGGCACTGTTCGTATAGACCACCGAGTTCATTTGCTGATCGTGGCGCGAGCGGGTGCGCCAGGTGTCCATGCCCATGGCCAGGCCCGGATTGGCATTCGCCTGGCTCGCCGACAATTGGCCCGCGGTGCCGGCCCGTTTCCACGGCAAACCCTTGAACGTGTCGACAAATGCCCGCCGAAAGCTGGCATTCATGAAGCAATAGGTAATCGGATTGCAGCAGCTGGACGAGTAGGCGAGCAGCTGCAGAAAGCTGATCGTTGTATAGTCTATATACTCGTACAGCGCCTGTCCGATGAACATGCTCAGCGTATTGATCACATACAGCGGCGTCCAGCAGATGAAGAACTCCAGCACCAGCACAAACAACATCTTCACCACACGCTTCTTGCTCTCCAGTGTCTTGGCCTCATTGGATCTGTGGAAAGTGCAGCAAAGAGATAAGGCAAATAATGACTGAGAGTCCATGGAATGGTCGATACTATTGTAGTTTACGAGACGTTTACACGGAAGGACGGATAGGCGGACGGATAGATGGTCAGGCGGAGAGACAGATGGTTGGACAGACATACTGATAGTTGGACGGATGAGCGGACGGACAGACGGATGGACAGATGGACAGACGCATGGACAGAAGGTCGGATGAATAGACGGATGGACGGACCGATGAAGAGACAACCAGACCGACAGCCAGACGGATGGATAGACGGACAGGCAAATAGTTGCACGGACAGACAAAGGAATAGTCGAACCGAGGGCCAGATGGTCGAACTGATAGACGGATAGTCGGACGAAAGGGCGGACGAGCGGATGGATGGACGGACGGACGGGCTGTGCACTCTGTGTAGAGGCCCTGTGTAAAGTCCCTAGATGTGGACCCTATGTAAAGACTCATCTTGAAGACTTCCCTGTGCCAACTGTAAATTGAAGCGTAAAACGAGCAAAGGCCCCACTGAGCGACTACCTGAAATTATTTGAATGAAATCTTTAAACATTCCTTGCAACTCTTCCCAAATTGAATCAAATCAAAGTCGCATTTAGACTTTCGGTTGGCCTGAACTCATCGAAATGCTTCCAAATATCCTCTAAGCAGCTCGCTAGTTGTGCTAGCTAATTATGCTAAGTGCTTGGCTATGGTAATAGCAGTGCGTTTTGTGCCAATCTGAAATGTGGGTCCATGGCTAGCGAGTGCCTTGTGGGGTAGCTGGGGGCTCAAGGGTTATGTGTTGGCAGCTCACCTGCGCAGCGCCGCGTCGTGTATGCGTAGACTTGGCGAGGCTGTTGGGGTCTTTGCCGGTGTTACGGTTGTCAGTGTCGTTGTTGTTGTCGTTGTAAGTGTCGTCGTCGTCGTTGTTGTTGTTGCTCCTGCTGCTGCTGCTGCTCCTGATGTTGCTGTGCTTCTCGTGGCCGCGTTGTTGTTGTTGCTGCTGCTGCTGCTCTCTGTGAACATTTGGGCATAAAATGCGCATTTGTTGTCTAACAATTTGGATTTGGTTATGGGTTGAGGATGGTAGGTGAGAGGAGGTAGAGGGTAGAGGGCAGAGGGATAGTTAGGCCACTTACCATTGTAGTCGGCCGTAACATTCAGGACCAGAACACAGCTGCTGCTGCCAGGCGTAGCGCTTATGGCCGCCGTGGCCACAGTCTGAGTGCTGCCACTGCTGGCCGGCATGCGCATATCCTTGCCGGAGACCATGCCCACGTACAGAGTGCGTGTTATGAGTATGTACGCAACGCAGAGCACCAGCAGGGGCAGCACCAGCAATATTAGATCCAGCATAATATTATAGAAACGCTCGTAGCCCTGGTCGGGCCAGTGTTCGCGACACTTGCAGAAACCTGCGGCAAAAGTTGACAACGATCGAACTGGAAAGCGAAGGGTGTGGCACTCACCTGGCCGGCTCGTTGGTATCAATTGACTGAATACGGCAATCGGTGTCATGCACAGGATGCCACCCAGCCATATGAATCCGATTATCTTGTAGGCGTGGCTAATTGTCTGCCAGGACCTCGAGCGCAACGGATGGCAGATGGCATAATAACGCTCACAGCTGATGGCCACCAGAGTCCACGAGGAGACGGCCACAGAAGCAGCTGTCAACAAAAACGAAACTATTCTTACTAAGCAAAAAGAAAAACATTTAATTCTCATTTTCATTCATACTATTTTAATTAATTTAAGTCAATTACTCAGCACGCAGTAGGCCATGACTTAAAATGTTGTTTTTTTCCCTAGACTTTATATAATTAAGGATATGGAGGTGGACTCCGCCTTTGCATCTTAAGAACCTTTTGTTTGTTTCAGTTTTCTAAGGATTCCACGAACGTTCAAGATATAATTTAATTAAATGAAATATAAAAAAAAAAGGACAGCGTGTGTCTGCTTATCAAAATTTCTATTAAATGAGCACATTTTAACTTGAAAAGAAAAGCAAAGAAGGGCCAAGCGTTAATAAAAGAAAAATCTAAATGAATAAAATAAAAAATTAGTAGTAGAAGTTCTAGAAGAGCAGTAGTAGAGTAGTAGTAGAGTAGTAGTAGAGTAGTAGTAGAGTAGTAGTAGAGTAGTAGTAGAGTAGTAGTAGAGTAGTAGTAGAGTAGTAGTAGAGTAGTAGTAGAGTAGTAGAGTAGTAGAGTAGTAGTAGAGTAGTAGTAGAGTAGTAGTAGAGTAGTAGTAGAGTAGTAGTAGAGTAGTAGTAGAGTAGTAGTAGAGTAGTAGTAGAGTAGTAGTAGAGTAGTAGTAGAGTAGTAGTAGAGTAGTAGTAGAGTAGTAGTAGACTAGTAGTAGAGTAGTAGTAGAGTAGTAGTAGAGTAGTAGTAGTAGTAGAGAAGTTCTAGAAGAGCAGTAGTAGAGTAGTATTAGAGTAGTAGAGTAGTAGTAGAGTAGTAGTAGAGAAGTTCTAGAAGAGCAGTAGTAGAGTAGTATTAGAGTAGTAGAGTAGTAGTAGAGTAGTAGTAGAGTAGTAGTAGAGTAGTAGTAGAGTAGTAGTAGAGTAGTAGTAGAGTAGTATTAGTAGAGTAGTAGTACAGTAGTAGTAGAGTAGTAGTAGAGTAGTAGTAGAGTAGTAGTAGAGTAGTAGTAGAGTAGTAGTAGAGTAGTAGTAGAGTCGAAGTATATCGAAGCATGCTCCAATATGTATTGCTCTGATCCGAATTGAGATCTGCTTGAAGTGCCAAATTTGTCTAAAACGCTCGACATTAAAATTTGATGTCTTGCGAGGTTCTATTACCAAATTGCTGGCATATGAGCAACAGACATAAAGTGGTGCGTGCTAGGCATCGCTGGGGCGGCGCCACGTCTATGGCAGTGGGCGGCAACACGAATTGATGTTCTTTGGGGCATATGTCTGTGGGATTGGCTGCTTAAATTTGTAATCACAGAAACGTAAACGGGGTCTTAACTTAAACGGCACGCACACATTTCGGCCATATGTCATCGAGTTTGGACTTTGGCTGATGTTGCTTTAGGTGTTGCCGTGGCTGTAGCCGTGGCTGTGGCTGGGCCCACAGCCCTGTGGCCACTGGCATTCGGCGTGTGCGTCTTGTAAGCGGCTTCGTTTGTATTTTTGGGCGGTCGGCTAAGCAAATTTTGTGGTATTTGGCTCCTTGATGCTTGTTATGCCTGCTTGTGGGTTGGGTGGACGTGCCCACGCCCTTCACCCATTTTTATTTGCGGCAATCAAATTTTATCGCCCAACTGACGCTTATAAATTTGGTGCTGTCACAGCGCCTTGCTGCGCATACTTATTTATGTTTTTCTTAGCTAACTGGCGAACATGTCGTATACGTAATATGCTCAACACGTCGACCAAATCAAGCAGCTAGATTCGAAATCGGATGTTGCGGCTGCAGCGCCAATCCACGGCAAGATCCGCAAATCGTGTGCTTGGATTTATTGTTGGCGGCTGCTAAGATGACTTAAAGATGCTGCGTGCGCGCTCTCAAATCAAATTCAATCAACACACGCACACACACACACACACAGAGAGAGACATATGTAGGTAGATATGTATAAATACATGCATATGCATAAATAAGTAAATAAAGAAGGAATCAAATTGAATTTGTGTTCAATGTTTATTCGCCTCTGCCCGCCTCTGCTCACTTTTGCATTCCTCAATTGAATTACATCCACACACACACACACACATATGCCCCGCTAAGACTCAGTCGAATTTTAAAATGATTTAGTTGTCATGGCGCCCGAGGCCAATCAATCAAACTGTTGAGCTGCCACACTTAAGTTGAACAACAAACATTCCTCTAATATCCCCACACACCCACTCACACACACACACCCGTCCAGTAGATCCTCTTATTTATAGTTCATAATCCGGGCATATTTTAGACTTTCTTGCTACAGTGCAGTCTAAAAGTATGCAACGAAAACGTATGCGCTGCGCGCCTGCGGGCACTACAAGCAAAGCCCAACTCCCTTAGGTGTCATATTAATTGAAATATTGATGGCTGGCAACTTGTCGGCTGCCGTTTTAAATTGAACAAGTTTCCGCCCCACACTCACACACACACACACACACACACACATACACACCGCACACTTTTCCAAGCCATTTGCCATCCATGGGGACTTGAATTGTTTAGCCTTCATTGATAATTCAAACTGAACTTTCATTTGTTTTGATGAAGAAGAAAACAAAAAGAAAAAAAAATGAAAGGACTTTCACGAAAGCGCCGCATCACCTTTTACGCTTTTTCTAATGCTTGACCTGAAATTTTCAATTTATGCTCTTTGGACTTTATCAACTTGATTAAAGAGCAAAAGTTTGCCTCGATTTTTCAGCGTGTGAAACTCTCAACGATACTTAATCAATGCGATCTAACTTGCATGTGAACTTCTCTCTCTCTCTGTCTCTCTCTCTTTCTCTCTCTCTCTCTCTCTCTCACTATGTATATATACATGCCTTTGACATTTGCATGCTTCAGATTAATGTTGGACTTTAAGTTGGGAGACGGCGAATTATAAATTTGCACAAAGCTTGAAAAACTTTTCTCCCGTTGACACTTGAGGCGCAGCAAAGTTTTTTCTATTTTTCATCTATATTTCTTCTCTTTTCCTTTTTATTTTATTTTATTTTTTTTTTTTTTGCTTTAATAATTTTCATTCATGGAGCTGCCGCTCAAGGATTGTCGGCTTGGCTGCAGCTGCTGGTAGAAAAGTTATTTCTTTACGCAGTCTCCCTAATTTGAGGCTCCGTCACGTCGTTGGCACCTACGACGGATAAGCTGCAAATAAGTTCGCAATGCTGCCACATGCTGACCAGTCCATGATTAACGACACGTCACAGTGCAGCTTGTGGCCACTGAGATGATTGCAACTCAGTCACAGAGTCACAGATAAAGGAGAGTGGCCATTTCTCAGTTTCTCTTTTCGTCTCCTTCCATTTCATTTATATTATTTTATTTATTTCCTATGCTATAATTTTCTTTGCTTTTTTCTTAATTTTAATTTTGTTTTATTTTATCTTATTTTTCATTTTTTTTTTCTTTCTTTGCTTTTCTTTCATAAATTATTATTATTATTATTATATTTTTATTATTATTATTTATTTTATATTTTTTTCTGCTTTAATTTTATTTTTTATTTTTTTTAATTTTTTTTTTAATTTTATTTCATTTATTTTTCTTTCTTTCTTCTGTGTTTTCTACTTTTTTATTTTATTTCTTACATTTTATTTTGTTGTATTTTATTTCATTTAATTTTATTTTGCTTTATTTTAATTTAGTTTAATTTAATTTATTTTTTCTCTTTTCTTTTCTCTATTTTTTTTTCGCTTCCTCTCATTTTATTCTCTTCTTTTCTTTTTTTCTCTTCTCTTCTCTTCTCTTCTCTTCTCTTCCATCTCTCAATTCAAGACTTTCGCCTGCCATGGTTTTTGGCCAAAAAAAAAAAAAAACTCTTCAACGCCTCATGGCTGGTCTGTTGTGTTTCATTCAATTATATTTGAAAAGTTCCAAAATGTGAATTGCTAGAGAAAAGAATGAGAAAAAAAAAAAATAAAGGCAAGAACAAAAAATAATACCAACTTTTGTTTTGTTTATTTTTTAATTTTATTTGCGTTTATTCTGCAACGTACGGGCACATCAAGCCGGTTAGATCTTAATGCTATTATTGAAACTTTGCGCAGCAACAACGAGCTGGCAAATTCGTTTAAATTCAATGGATTTAACACATAAGTAAATGCCAGCATTTAAGCGCAACAATCACAGCGGCTGCGGCGGACTGCCGGCGAAAATGGCCGGAGGGCTACGGCGGAGAGCGAACTTTGCAACATGCCCAAATGCCAGTCTTGGCATGCTTCGAAAATTCTATTTAACTCAAAAGTGAAACAAACTTGGCTGAGTCTGCTCGACGCCCGCGTTTTTCATCAAATTAAATAAGTATTTTAAAGTGACTACGTAAAGCTCCCTCTCTGTGTGTGTGTGTGTGTGTGCGGGTGTGTGTGTGCGGGTGTGAGGGTGTGTGCATGGGTGTAAGAAAACTTTGATATAGCTAAGCTGGTTTCTAGACCAAACTCACGTCTATCAAGAGTCCTGTAGCTGTTCAAGCGAAATATAATAGAACTTGCAGATTCGTTGCATACACAAATAGACACACAGACAGTCAGAGTGTGTGTGTCTGTGTGTGTGTGTGTGTGAGATGGCTACACGAAATGTGCATTCATTAAAAACTTTATTCTAACCGAATCCCGATGGCATCAACTTTACCGAGCGAATCTACAGAATATATAGAGATAACAATCTGGCTAACAGTATGCATTGAGCCCTGAAGAGTCATTAGCCAGAACAATCAAGGCATCGCATTGTCTTACCAAACACAGCAATCTACTCCTCTCCCTCCCGCTTTACCACGCACTCCATATCTCCCTTGCGCCACTCCAGCGCAACCATCGCAACTAGCGAAGAACTAAAGAACAAAATTAAAACTTTCACAAGAATCTGAACATAGTTGAGCTGCTCTGCCCCAGTACAATGTAAATATGAAAAGAAAAATCATTTAAGAGCGCCGCATCTAGCTGTACGTGGCAGCGCTTAAATGATCCAATTAATTGAGCTTACCAGATTACGCCTTAATGCGAATTAATTAAGGCGAGCTACAAATTATTTACTGTATTCAAGTGCTACATGCAGCCGGAAAATGATGTACTATAATAGTAATAGCTTCGCTATAAACTTTAAAATATCTCCTTGAACTGCCCTGGGATCAGTCTCTTTGGAGGAGTACTAAATCACAAACTGGCCTAAGATTCAGAGCACGTAGCTGAAGTCCAAATTGACGAGTTGGATATTACCAAAAAGCGATCTCTTGAGAACAAGCTCAGGAATATATAAGGGCAACTAGGCCTAGCAGCTGACCGTTTACTATGCCATCCAGTTGTAGGGAATCGCAGCCTAGACTCACCTGAGCAAACTACGTGCTCTACAAGCAAAAGCACTTGAGAACTCCACTGGAGAGGAAACTTGGTACATGGGAATCAGAGACCTCAAATTGCCCAAAATTAGAGACAAAATCCAGGAAGTGGCCTAAAAAATATTTCAAGAGTATTTCTTGTCATCCAAACCACTTGGCTAGACAGCTAGATACCGCACAGATATTAGGAGATGATTCAGCCCTTACTACGCTCAAGATTTGTTGGCCTAGGTCTTGACTTAAATATTTATAAGGTATAACCAAAAATGTTACCTGTCTTATTTGCGCAGTTTTCAAGTCATCAAACTTAATATATAAATTAATATATCATTCGTCATCAATGAATCACAAATTTGAATTGCGTATGCCTTCGATAGGAATTCATATAAATATAAATATATAATTATATATATTTATTATATATATATATATCAGTTATCGTCCCGGTTAGCTGCTAGTCAAGCACTCCCCACGAGTCTCACTTTGTTTGCTGTCACAAATTAGCATGACAAAGCCTTTATTTAAAAGTTTCGTAACACGATTAAAGCCAACTTTGTTATTATGTGCAGATAGCTATTTAGTTTAATTCAATTAAACCGTTTTTGCCGTTAATTTTACGATTTTCATACACCAAGGAATAATTTTATTACGAAACATATTGTTGTGCGATTTGAAGTGAATGTGTTAAGCAAAAGTTTTAATGCTCTGGTAAAATGTGTCGTTAACAGGGTGGACAAAGGCAACACAGACACGCACACGCACACACACACACGCACACACACACACAGAGTGACCACTGCTGGGCGAACATATGACATATGCGACCAGAGTGACAGCTGGGATTTGGCCATGGAAGGAGCTGCAGCTTGGAGCAAATTCGAGTTTGTAACCATGTCTGCATCTGGATTAAACAACAGCAACCCATGCTCTGCATGCTGTTTACTTTTGGCAATTGCTGTTGCTGCTACTGCTGCTGCTGCCCGCTGGTTGAGAAAGTTTCTTTTGGCCAAAAAATCCTTTTCAGATTGCACAATTTGCCTAATGACTTTTTAGCTGGCGGCAAGGATTTGTACTTGCTAAGCAGCAGGACCTTTTCAACTATATTTTAATATCAAACACACACACACCTACGCACACACACACACACACACCTACGCACACACACACACACACCTACGCACACACACACACACCTACGCACCTGCTTACTTGGCAAAAGCAAAAGCTGCTCAAAGCTCTAAGCCAGCGAGCTGGCGAGCTTACTGTCGCCCCCAGCCACGCCTCAGCTCGCACACGACATTAACTATAATTAAATGGCCATGGAAATGAAATTTAAGTGAAGTCATTAGCAAAACGCAGCCCCAACGCAACTGCTCCATTTGTAGCCATTAAATTTCATATCCGCGTTGCTCCGCAAAATCAATTGAGATAAATTTCAAACGGAATCTTAAGCAGAGCCAAAACTAAGCAACTTTTATATGGTCAGTTTAAAATTAAGAAATTAAATTAAATTAAATTATTATTTATTACTAAAATAATATTAAATACATTTTGAAGTCAGAATAGGCAAAGAAGGCAGTATTATTTTAATATATATTATATTATTATATATATTATATATATATATATTTTCCCAACTTACTTACAAGTGTAATATTTACACTAATTAAAAATTGTTTTTTAAAAAAATTATTGCTTGATTTTTTTTCCAAAAAAATCAATAAGCTCAACTGCGTCAATATTATTGAAACGCACTTTATTTAGAAAAAAATAATAATTTTGTAAAATACAATTTTTGTATATATATATATATATATATATATATATATATATATATATTTCTTTTTTTTTACATAAAATACCAAACAATACAATTTATATATATATATATATATATATTTTTTTTTTTTTCTTTTTACATAAAATACCAAACAATATATACAATACATATATATATATATTTTTATTTTTTTTTCTACTCTGCAAATAAAAATTATTAAGTAAAGGAAATTGCGACTGCGTCTAATCTAAGACGATCCATTTATATAAATATTTATTTATATTCGTTTTCATTTTTAGACCAGGCCATTTTCATATGGCCTCTGCCCTTGGCTGCTGCTGATTGAGACATCAATTCGTATCACTCGACGTGCTGCCCTCTGGCTGACAGCTAGTATAAGCCAATTATAATAATGGCCCACTTAAATACAGTTATTTTAGTTTCAGCAGCTTTGTTTGGGGCTTAGCTGCTAGGCTACAATTAGCCAAGCTTACAAATATTTAGACTATGGCAGGGTCAGCAGCAGGTGTACGTATGTGTGTGTGTTCAGGTGTCCATGTGTGTGTGTGTGTGTGTGTGTGTGTGTGGATTGCTAGGTGTCTATCCACATTTATGGAGCGCATTAAAATCATTTTTTATGATTATCTGCGCATATGAATCGTTTTATTGACTTTTGCCAGGCACGAACTAGCAATGGCATACACACACGCACACACACACACATGCACACTCACACACACATGCACTCGTGCTAACCGCACATGCGTTAAATTTGAAGACAGCTCGCTTTAGCCCCATGCCCCAATCCCCCATTTCCCCCCTTTCCCCCTTCTACCCCTTTTTTCCACTGTGTTTGCGGCATAAGTTTTATTTTTTATGAATACATTTTATGTTTAATGTTTTGCCAACTGAGCGAAAAAACGGCATCGATGCGGCAGACTTATATCTACTAGCTGGCACACTTTTGCGGCTTTATCAGGCATGCAAAACAGGCAAACAGAGTTTTCCGTTTGAGCTCGCTCAGGCCAAGAGTCCTTTGCCAGCTTTTAGTCAGCTCAAATGCATATTGTTTTCTATTGAAGTTTTTTTTTTTAATTTATTTTATGAAGTTTGGTAAGGCACAAGATGTCTTTGGTATAAAGACTTTTAAACAATTTACTGAAATTTGCTTGAGATTTGCACAGAGTATGAAATTAAATGAAATATTTTTAAGTTATTTATAAATAATAATTAAAATATATTTTTTTTTAGTTAGCTCAAATGCATATTGTTTTCTATTGAAGTTTTTTTTTTAATTCTATGAAGGTTGATAAGGCACTAGATGTCTTTGATGTCTTTGGTATAAAAACTTTTAGCTAATTTACTGAAATTGGCTTGAGTTTTGCACAGAGTTTAAAATTAAATGAAATATTTTTAGGTTATTTATAAATAATAAATAATAATAATAATTCAGCAACTATATATTATTTACTAACTAAAAAGCTACTGAATTCATGCCTCTTGCTATTTCAGTTTGCTTCAAGCATTTTTTGTAGCTCATAAAAGTATGCAACAAAATATAAATTGAGCGTGATAATTTTATGAAATTTGTTATAAAGACTTTTGGAACAAATGTCTTTAATTTGCTTGAGACTTGCCCCAATCGATATGCTCAGTCGTGATATCAAAAAAAAAAAAAAATTGTACTTTGCGGCCTGCCACATTGTGCTTTATTGGAATTAAGTATTTGGCGGCAATATTATGCTAGCTGCTCTGCTGCTGTCATTCTTAAGCCAGACGTTCCGGGTTCTGTGATCTATGGGCCTACGGGCTAAGCATGTAGACTTATAAGCATGTGTCCATGCACGAAATGGCCATCAAATAATTTCAAATCAAACACTTATGCCGCTGCCCAGCGTCCTGGACTCTATTAAAATGATATTTTCCGAGAGGACTTGGAGCCAACAAAATTTCTAGTGCTGCGTGGGCGTCAAAGCAATTTTGCCGTCACACTTTTGTCAACCTAAGGCGAACTTGGCCGTGGCAAGTGAAAATGATATTTGGCTAAGGCAGAGTGGGAACTGTGGGCAAGACAATTAGGCGGAATTAGGTCGGCTCGCTCGCTGCTTATTGTTGCTTATGTTTATGATTATGTTGTAGGCGCATTAGCAAGCATACACACACACACACACACACACAAATACACATATATATATATATATAAAGAAACTTAAGACAGTAATTCGTGGCTGGCCCAAGGCCGGCCGCAAATTTTATTTAGAAACTTGTGTAAGCACATTGCATAACAGCAACAAACAGCATAATAAATAGAGAGAAAAAATACTTGATGCGCGACTGTGTGCTACCCTAGATGCACAATGCATTGGGAATGCACTTACTGCTATGCTTTGCTTTGCAAACTAAGTTAAAGTCTTGAAGAACGTGCTGCATGGAAAGTGACATTTTATACAAAGCTGAGCAAATTTTAAGGCCGGCACAGAAAAAAAAAACTTTTATATATAAAAAATTACATTATCTTAAAGAAATATGTATATCATTATGGGTGCCATAGCGAATTATTCACATTGCTACATCAGCGATGCTGACTGCTCTTGAGGCCTTGGCTGTCTCTAGGCAAAAGCTGCGCTGACTTGACCTTACCATGTTCTCTAAGGCTCCAATGTTTATCACACCTCATACCAATTTTCAACTATATATTGGCTTATGCTGCAAATAAATATAAATTTATATATATATATATAAATATAAATAATAAAAAAAAGGAAATAAGTATGCCAAAGCTGAAAGTCGCCTCGAAATTCTTTGTGAGATTTTAACAGCAATGGAACATTTTTAAATTACTTAAAAACAATCGTTAATATAAAATTCAGATTAATCAAATGTCATAAATTTTAAATTAATTCAAAAATGTAATATTATTGACTACCTAAACAGCTGCTGAATTCCAGCTATCAGCTATCAGTCTGCTTCACGTATTTTCCTGTTGCTCATAAAATTATGCAACAAAATTTTAATTAAGGCAAAAACTTTTTTTTTTTTTTTTTTTTTTTTTTTTTTTTTTAATTTTATTTTACATATTTTTCTTAAAGCCAAAAGCAACCACCAAAACAAAAAAAGTTTTTTAGGCCATTTCCTGCGCAACGAAAGATAATGAAATTTACGCATGTTTTTTTTTATTATTTAATTGATTGTTTGAGATGGAATATGAATATTAATATTCAGTCACGGGATCGTTAACATTATATGCCCACTACGTTAATAGGTGGCAAGTGGCATGTGGCATGTGGCAAGTGCCAGACAAAATTATTACAGCGCCGCCAAATTTCGTGTGCCGCACGCCACCAATAAAACGGCAAAAGAAAAACAAATTTCGAGTACAGACTTAATCAGAGCTCATATTATGGCGCAATACATGAATACAGCACGCATTCGCACTGGCAAGCAGGACGAGCCCACAGGACCTCCTTATTAAGTAGACACGAATTGGGAAAAGGCAAAAAATCTTAAATCTTAAATCTTAAATCTTAATACTGTAGAGAGTGAAACGTGTGTCGAAAGTGTAGCAAATGTTGAGTGAGAGCGAGAGTAGCGAATGCCGAGAGTGTAGCGAGAGTCAAGAGTGAACCGAGTTCAGAAAGTGTAGCGAGAGTCGAGAGTAGCGAGTGTTGAGTGAGAGTGTAGCGAGGGTAGCGAGAGTAGCGAATGTAGCGAGAGTCGAGAGTGAACCGAGTGCAGAAAGTGTAGCGAGTGTTGCGAGTAGCGAGTGTCGAGCGTTTAGCGAGTGTAGAAAATGTAGCGAGTGTTGAGTGAGAGTATAGCGAGTGTCGAGAGTGTAGCAAGAGTCAAGAGTGTAGCGAGAGTAGCGAGTATCGAGAGTGTAGCGAGAGTAGCGAATGTAGCGAGAGTCGAGAGTGAACCGAGTTCAGAAAGTGTAGCGAGTGTTGCGAGTAGCGAGTGTCGAGAGTAGCGAGTGTCGAGAGTAGCGAGTGTCGAGAGTAGCGAGAGTCGAGAGTAGCGAGTGCCGCGAGTGTAGCGAGTATTGAAAGTGTAGCGCGTATAGAAGTTGTAAAGAGTGTGGCAAATTTAAATTTCAGTAAGCTCCCAACGTATAAACACAATCTTATGAACTTCAAGTTGCTATGGAATAAGCTATCATATAAATCATATATACTTATACATAAATATTTCTTTTTGATCAAATTGTCTATCATTGAGTTCATATAAAGAAAAAGTCAAAGTCGACCTTTGAGAGCAGTTCGACCTCGGTGAGTTGTGCTTAGGCTGCTTTTCCTATTTTTTTTATTTTTTTTTTTTTTGCAATTTATCATTGTTTTCAACTGTGTTTTTTTTTTTTCTTCGGGCTTCTGCTCTGCGCTTCAATATGATTTCGCTACATGTTATTTGTGTGCCATCTACCGCCTTCGCTTTGCATGTCATTTGCATGACAAAAGGGCGCCGTAATATGTTGGGAGCATCGCCAACCGAATCGAGGGGGCGTTATTCCCCGTCAAAGGACACCAAGACATCGCAAAATAAATGAGTAATTGTGCATTAGCTAGAAATGGTACGACTATCAAATACCCTAGCTTAGCTAGGGCAGAGCTGTTAAGCCAACTGTGGCAAAGCGGTCAATCCAATAGAGAGCTTGCTCAACAATCTTACTTATCCCCAAATAGTTTTCAACTAACACTCAGATGGGCCACAGTTCAAGTTCTCATATATACGGCCACATTTCCAGGGTATTTCGCTAAAATCAGAACAATTTAAAATACTTGCTATGAAAAGCAAAAAATTTAGATATTGCTAAGGTCAGACGAGAGCAGCTGGTAACAAACTGAAGAGCGTTATTTATTTGCGTCTGCATAACATAAATTGTGATTTAATTTGTGTAATTTTAATAGCAATCGCAAATGTGACAGGCGACAATAGCAACAGCAACACCAGCAACACCAGCAGCAGCAACAGCAACACCAGCAGCAGCAGCAACAAATCACAAAGAAACAAACGCGTGGGCCCATTAAACGAAATAAAATTGTAAATTAAGATGCCACGACCTTTGTAGTAAAACGATATATTCAATCTGTTTGTCGGCTTATAAAATTGTCTACTTGCATTAGTTAATCTACACACACGCGCACACACGGATTAATTGTACGACTCAGTAATCAAATTGCTTGATTTTTCCAGCTAAAGATTTGATGTCAAAGAAATAACTTAATTATAAAATTTATAAATTAATTCATTGCGAATAGCTTTTTATACCTGGCCCCTGGCACCTAGCCCCTGGTATATTGGTTTTATGCAAATCTATTTTAGAAGCTAATCACATTAAATATACAGAATTTTTTTTATCACATTTTGCATGTCTGTCCACAGATCCGTTTTGGTACTTCCGTTGTTTACGTCCGTCTATCTACCAGTTCCATCTGTCCTTCCGTTCAATCATTCATTCATCCTTCCGCTCTAAGTATTTGTCCGTCCGACCGTTTATACTTCTTTCTTCCGTCTGTCTTTCTATCCTTCTATCCTTTCGTATATCAGCCGCTGTCCGTCTATCCATCAGTCTGTCCTTGCATCTGTACGTCCGTCCACTCGCTCTGTTGGTCTTTACGTCCGACTCAGTATCTGTCCTTTGACATAAACGCAGCAACTACGTAAGCCACAAAAGCTGGGCTGGTAATCTTATTTTAGAAGCCCTATAACCCTAACCCTATAAGCCATAAGCAGCTGTATTTTTCCATCGACAAGTTGTCCCCCTTTTTATATTATCGATAAAAATCGATGTTTTAGTTGTGTTTACCTTTTTAAGCATAGCTTGAATATCAGAAAAGATAATAACTTCAGATTTACTTTTGTCATGCATAAACAGATTTCAAATATTTCGGATATATTTTACCTCCACACTTTTCGCAGAATTTTGCAAAACTCAACATTTGTGCCTTGGCACATACACACAGCCGAATGTCATTATCACGCTAGAACAAAAGTTATTCAACAATGAAGTTCCCATAGTACAGCCCATAAGCGCAGTAAGCAGAGCACGTGCGTGTGTATGTGTGTGTGTGTGTGTGTGAGGGTGTGTATAAAAGAAGCTTAGAATGATGGGGAAAACAGCATTGCGCTGGATTCCGGGTATTTGAAGGTCCGGCACTCCAGACTCATGCCTGTTATTATTATTATTATTAAATTGTCATTTCGGTGTCACCTCAGGCACAAGCATAAAAATAAACAAATCAATATAATCTTTATGTAAATACATTTGGAATTTATTTGAAAAGATGAAACGAGAGGTTTGGCTGAGACACAGCCGATATGGAAGCTGTGATCTGATATTGCAAGTCCAATTATAGCCTGCTCCCCTCTCTCTCTCTCTCTCTCTATCTATCTTTCTCTTCATTTCTCAATTTCATCCCGTCTCTCGCACTCCCTCTCTTTTTCTATATTATTTTCCCTCTGCCATTCGCTCCCTGTCTCTCTCCCTCTTTTTTATCTGTCTCTCTCTCCTTCCAAGTACAAGCTCAGTGTAGAAACCGTATCTCTCACCTTACATACCCTGTACACCATGCAGGGCACTGTATGTAACTGGCAAATCATATCCTGGACAGCCGTCTCAGCCATGTGCTACTCTCTCGCTCTCGCTCTCGCTCTCTCTCTCTCTTTCTATCTGCCTATCTGTATGCACGTCAATCATTCCTTGCCTATCTCGCTGCCTCTATGTGCCTGTCTCTGTCTGTGTTTGTGTCTGTATCACTGTGCCTGTGCCTGTCCCTGTCCCTTAACCTCGAAGCCTGTAAGAGACTAGTAATGTTATACACATGTTCTACGGCATGACATGAAATCCATTAACATCGATATCCGGTATTACGACGGTAAGAGCTAAGCACTCTGCCATTGTGTGTCATAAATTATAGGTCTAGCAGGTCTGGCTAACACCCAGTCGGGCACTCCCCATCAGAGCACTTGCACTTGTTGTTTATTAACTTTTGATCAAATTTAAAGTCGAGGTTTACTTTTAAAGCTCTCAATATTTCCACTGACTCTTAATATGCATAAAAACTTTGCCCATTTCGTATGTAAAGCAAAAACTGTTGACAATTTTATGCATAAATGCTCAGCGCACATAGTGATTACGAGTATATTAGCTTGCATCTGTATCTAGAACAATTCCTACAAATCTACATAATATTGTGACAGTGTATTGAGCAGTCGATGAGACCCGACCCTGTTTTGCGCTCGCCCTTCATAACTGAGCAGAACTTCGATTTGTTCAATATGCGCTTTATTGACCAACTTAGCCGTAGATGAACAGCTGCGGCTAAGTGTGCGACGGCACTCGACTGTACATAATACACACATAATTTAGTGTATGTGGAACAACAAAATATACTCGAAAGGGCAATAAATTTGACAGTTGTCTAGGTGAAAAATGTAACCAAAGTAAATAAATAGGCAACATAAAATAAATAAAATAAAATAAATTGAATAAAGTAAGTTAAATTAAATAAATACAATAAATTAAATAAAATAAATAAAATAATATAAAATATAATAAATAAAATAAAATAATATAAAATAAAATATATATTATATAATATATAATGTAATTTAATATAATATAATATAATATAATATAATATAATATAATATAATATAATAAAATAAAATATAATATAATAAAATAAAATATAATACAATAAATAAAATAAAATATAATAAAACAAAATTATATAAATAAAATAAAAAATACAATAAATACAAAATAATACAATAATACAATATATAATATAATTATTTAAAAATAAAAATAAATACAACAGATAAAATAAATAAAATTAATCATTGAAATAAATAAAATCAAATGAATAAAATAAAATAAATAGATTAAATAAGAAATAAATAAATTAAATATATAAAATAAATAAAATAAGTAAAAATAAATATAATATAAAATAATTAAAATAAAAAACATAAAATGAATAAAATAAATAAATTAAATAAGTAAAATAAATACAATTTATAAAATATAAAAATTATATAAAATAAATAAATTAAATCAAATTAAATAAATATATAAAATAACATTATAATATTAAATAAATAAAATTTAACAAAAAAATTAATAAAATAATTAATGTAATTTACTGATGTATTAATAGGAAATATAAATATGTCTATTCACTGCTTTATTAAGTTATTTCAAAATAAAAATAATAAACAATATTTTATGAAATATTTTAGATTGAGCAGTAAAACACCTGATCTATGCAGCACTGCTCGCCGCTAGGTGGCGCCATAATTTGCAGACAACGTCGAGCAAGAGATATGCCCTCGACGGACCTAATCTTGCTGGCTGGCTGCATCATCATTCAGACGCTGCAACTGTATGCTAGAATACAAACAGTTTTGTTGTCCCCTAGTCCCAAGACGACATCGAGCCAGCGCCCGGCCAGCGGGAGCAGCTGGGACGAGTGTCATAATCAGGGAATTGGTGTAATTGGGCAGAGGCACTCGAGCACTTACCCTGCGAGAACTGGATGAGCTTGCAGAGGAACTCGCCAAAGATGAAGTTGCGCAGCAGCGTGCCGACGAGTGTGACGGGCATGCAGAGCACACCGAGCAGCATGTCCGAGATGGCCAGGTTGAGCAGAAAGAGATTGGTAATGGTGCGCATGCGACGATTCTGCATCAGCGTCGAGATGACCAGCAGATTGCCAACGATGGCGCACAGCAGGATCAGGCTGTAGCTGGGTATTAGCCAGGCGGGCATTTCGGTGGCGCTGGTGCCGCTGCCGCTGCCGCCGCTGCCACTGCCACTGGCGGCGCCGCCGCCCACAGCTCCAGCTGCTGCCGCCGGTGACCCAGAGCTCGTCTCAGTGGCTGCGCTCTCGGGTATCAAAAAGAAATTGCTGGCGCCCAGCGCATCTTCTTCGTAGCTGGCGCCGCTGCTGCTGCCATTGTTGCCACTGCCGCTGCTGCTGGCATTCGCTGAGTCAGCCAGGCCCAGCGATAGCGTTTCGTTCAGCGGCGACAGCGTCAGCGAGACAATGTGACTGGCGGCACTGCGTGCATTGGCATAGTAGTCGACCAGTGCCTTGTAGGTGGCTGCCGCATTGGCGGCATCTTCGGCGCTGGAGCTGTACATACTCTGGCGAAACTAGTTCCGTAACGGCAACCGGCACCGACTCCGACACCGACACCGATTCCGATTCTGATTCCGCTTCCGATTGCGGTTTCACACTTCAGTTTCTCACACTTAACAAAAAAAATAAAATAATTAATTAATTAATTAATTAATAGAATCACAATTAGCTTCGCGTGGAGAGGCGCGCGCGCGCAGTCACTTGACGCGATCCGTGGCACTGGACAACGTTAACGGTTATGTCGGATGACGGCTCTAACAGCGCTCCTAACAACGATTCTACGGGTCGTATACGTATACGAGGCGAGCGACGCCCACGACGTTGACGTCGTTTGCTGGCGCGCTTCTCTCTGCCTGCCTTACCGTTACGTTGAACGAATCGCTGGCAACTGGCCGCATCGAATGGGCCAACTGCGTGGCGCCTGCGTTTCGTGTCCACGAAACTCACCACATGCGGCAGCAACAAGCGGCATGCCACAGCGCAACATGTTGCCAGCAACATTTCATTGCCACCCGTTAATATTTAAACCTTAACATCCACAGTGAACGCAATTTTAGTTGGCTTAATCTAAACTGATTCAAAGGATTGATTGACGCACCGATGAGGCAGGAGCGCAGCACAATCGAGACTATATCAAAAGCCTGAGCTTCAAGCTAATGAATAGGTATCAATCTATCTAAGCAGACTGTTTGTTGAGCTGATTTGATTGAATGATTGACTGATTGATGAACTAACTGACTGATTGACTGATTGATGAACTAACTGACTGATGGATTGGCTATTAAAGTGATTAATTATCGGACCGATAGACGTGTAAGTGTTTGATAGCTGATGAGCTGATTAATGAACTGATAGATTGATTGACTGACTGATGCACTTAATGATTGGCTAACTGACTGAAGAGTTAAATGATTGATTGGCTAAGACAACCCATAAGTCGGATTGTCTGATAACTGATGAACTTATAAATGCATGAATTACGACAGATTGATTAACTGACTGATGGACTTAATAATTAACTGACTGTTTGGCTAAGTGATGATTTGGCTGATTGACTAATTATCTGGCTAATTAACTGACTGACTAACTCACTCACTCACTGATTGACTGACTAATAGACTACATGATTAAGTGACTGACTGACTGATCGATTTGTTGGCTGAATAACTGAGAAATTGAAAGACTAATTGGCAAATTTCCAAATGATTGATTGACAGATTGACTAATCGATTGACTAATATTCATAAGCATTGTCCAACACATAGGAGCGTGCTTGGACTCAGCCATTGTATAAAGACGGAGGAACTGATTGATTGATTGACTAATAATCTAACTGATTGACTGACTGATTGATTAACAAATTCCTAAGCCGATTGACTGATTGATTATAAATACTATATTGCTCGATGTTCAAGGCTTGATTTGATTGACTTTCCAAGCCAAGTTGACTACGACAATCTAAAAAGCTCCCACTTAAAGTTGACGGATTGCAAGGTCATAAAAGTTCATAAGCCACAGATTCAGTCTGCATATATATGTATATATATATATATATATCTGTCCTTGCTAATTGATTGACTGACTGACTGATTGATGATCAAAGCACGGCAAAAGCTCGCCTGTTACATAAAACTCTTGCGATATTATCCAATAAGACTTAAATGTTTGTTTGAAAAGTTCTAGTCACGCCAAGCCAAATAGGAGACGCAAGATGTTGACAAAAAATGGCTCGAAACATTTAAGCTTCTTTCAGCACAAAGCCAAAGTCATTTATATACTCGAAGTACAATTTCACATATCAAAAACTTGCCAGCGTATGAAAGACCAGACTTGGCTCTTTTTGCACCGTGCAACTTTTATCCCTTTGGACATCTGCTTCAACTTTCTCCCCCCAACGGCGTAAAGTTATTTTTCCTCAAATATTTTTATTTTTTACTTTTTTTTTTTTTTTTTTTTTGCAACATTTATCATTTCGTATCGGTTTTTCCCAAACTTGTTGCAATCAAATTAAAACTTAATTTATACCTCCGGAATTAAAGTTGAAATAATAATAAATAATATAAGACAGATATTAATATAGTTTAAGCCATTTGTCAACAAACCATCATTCCCGCTGGTTTATAATCTCAACTAAAGACTTTAATTTGGATTTATTTTTTAATTCTTTTATTGATTTTTCCTTATGCACATTGAAAATAAAATTCAGGGGGTGAAATGCTTATCTGCAAATGTTTATAAGAGCCTGAAGGATATATATTTATTTATACATGTACATATATTACTGATCAGGATGATGAGCTGAGTGGATAAAGCCCTTAACCTCCGACATGCCATGCTTTCAATCTATCCGTCCAGTTGTCCGTCCGTCCGTCCGTCTGACCGACCGACCTGTTGCCAGTCCATCTGCCAGTTTGTCTGCCCTTCACTCAGTCCGTCCGTCCGTCCCTCCTTCCGTCTTCCCATTTATTTATATACAAAAAAAAAAAATACTCTTATAATGATAATAATATCACCTCGATGGTCGCAGGGTATCTCCTCGTCGAGCCATTTCGACTGGAGCACTCGCACTTGTTTTCTTTAATATAAGACAACAAAGTTGTTGACTCTTACGTTCCTCGCACAATTCAATTCATAAATTATTCGCACAAATCGTATTCCTTGGCCTTTTTTTTTATTTTTACAACATATTGATTTTATCGTTGCAAATTGAATGCTCAAAATTTTTGTTGATTTTCTCTTATTTACAATATTTTATTATGTTTTCATTTTCGTAAGCGAATTTTTATTAAATCTGCAAATAGCATTAAGGAGGTTAATAATAAATACGAGTGTGTATTTCAAATTTAATTCAATATGTGCATATCAATCAAAATACCTTATGAAAAAATATGCATACATATGTATGTACGTGTACATATTCATAAATACATACATAGCATATGAGAGCATTAATTTATTCATATATATATATATATATATATGTATATATATTGAAGCACATATGTCTGCATGCAGACATGACACATATACATACATATATTTACATGCATACATATAATATGTACATAGGTGTAAAGGTGTAGGCATACATGCGAAAATGGGGGCATGCTTTCATACGTCTCAGCTTTCTGACTATCTGCTAAGCCAGCATCATACATGTACTTGATGCATACACATATATACATGAATACATACTATATATATGCATGTATACATACTTATATACATACATACATACATACATACATGCATACATGCATACATGCATACATACATACATACATGCATACATGCAGACATACATACATACATACATGCATACATGCATACATGCATACATGCATACATGCATGCATGCATACATACACACATACATACATGCATACATACATACATATATACATACATATAAACATACATACATACATACATACATACATACATACATACATACATACATACATACATGCATACATGCATACATGCATACATACATACATACATGCATACATGCAGACATACATACATACATACATGCATACATGCATACATGCATACATGCATACATGCATACATGCATGCATGCATACATACACACATACATACATGCATACATACATACATATATACATACATATAAACATACATACATACATACATACATACATACATACATACATACATAAATACATACATACATACATACATACATGCATACATACATACATATATACATACATATATACATACATACATACATACATACATACATACATACATACATACATAAATACATACATACATACATACATACATATATACATACATATATACATACATACATACATACATACATACATACATACATACATACATAAATACATACATACATACATACATACATACATAAATACATACATACATACATAAATACATACATACATACATACATACATACGTACATACATACATACATACATAAATACGTACAAAAATATAAATATATGTACATACATACATACATACATCAACATAAATATGCATACATATACATATATATATATATATATATACGTGCATACACGTTTCATACATGCGTACATTTTTACAATTATGCATATATGTATATACATTTATATACATGTACCCACATCTGCCTGCATATATACACACGCACATGCATACTCAATTTTTTACTATGTATTCCTAGTCACATGCATACATAACTACATCTATAGAAGAACACCTATACGCTTGCCACACATACATACGTGCATGGATACTTTTTAATATGCACACATGCATATCTATGAAATATCTGTGCACATACACAGTTACATGCATACATGCATCCACATTTATTTACATGCAAACATATCTGCACACACAAACATGTAAGCATGCATATGCGTATGATGATAGTTATACATATTTACTAATACGCATGCCTACATACAGACTTACATACTTGTGTGCATGCATACATGTCAACATTTGCACATCTGTGCATATGCCGAAAACTTGCATGCTTCCACATATGTATATTACATGGCAGCTACGACAAACAATGCAAAGTCAGACTTGAATTTTTGAGAATTGCGGAGAACGGGGTTAGCTGGAAAAGTGTAACAAATAACTACATTTGGTGTGGATTTTGCATTACATGCATGCATAAAGTAACTTGCATGCCAACATGCACATGCGAGAAAGAGTGGTAGAGAGAGAGAGATGGAGATGGAGATGGAGAGGGAGAGGCAGAGAGAGGTAACTCGGAAGAATTTAATTTTCCATAAAAATTGTTATTGTACATAAATGCGTACATGCTCATATGTATGTATGTATGTATGTATGTGTATATGTGCGCTGTATGACGGCATTTCATCGTCTTTCTAGGCCAACTGTTTAATTGTGTTGTGATATGTTTATTCGCTTTTATTGCTTTTGCAAATGTTGTGCCAACTGTTTGTTTAGACGGCTTGAATGCGAATACATTGTTGTTTATCTGCATTATTGTGTATTTTGATAACCTCAGTTAGAGCTAGAGCTAGACCGACTCTGCAATTTAATTGGGAATGTCAACAGTCCCAATAGACCCAACCATATCTAGTGTCTATTAAATGCTAGAAGATACAATTATTTGTGGCCATGGATGATACGCCAATAAAACTTATCTCACTCAATTATTGAGAACTACATGGGCTAGTTGGGTACAATTGAAACAGGTAATGAGGGTCTAGTCGGGTGTGCGAGACTGGAAGATGCCCTCGAACTGAGCTGAGGCAATCATTATACTTATTCTTGAAGCAAGTTCATAAGATACAAAATCCGGAATATACAGACTAGTGGTATTTGAGCCACTTTTGTAAAGTAAAATAAAATTATCGTTATATATCGATAAGAAGATAAAGATGATAATCTGGAGTATATAATTAAGATTTGACGTGTCTAATTTATTTTGGCTTACGAGATCGTTACGCTCACAAAAGGAGAGATGAAAGATGACTGGGGGAAGGACAGACGAGAGGAAAGCCTGTGAAACGACAAGTGGAAAAAAAAAGGAAAAACGGACGGAAGGACAGACAAACGAAAAGTCAGGTTGAAGTACAAATGGGCAGATGGAAGGAGGAACGGAAGGAAGAACGGAAAGAAGGACAAACGGAAGGAAAGACGGGTGGAAGGATTGTGAAAAGGACGGACGGATGGAACGACGAACGGAAGAAAGGACTGACAAATAGACTCGCATATATCAACTCAGTTAGCGTCCCACTCAAGATTTTATATATCCTTTCGGTTCAATCTCGCCTCCTTTTGCCTGCGGCATGCATTTGTTCTCAAAACTAATACACCCCGAATTCCCATTATCAACATGTCCAGTATGTAAAAACTTAATAGGTAAGCCATGATAAAACTATGCGAAGATCATTCGCATTCGAAAGTCGAGCGATAGATGTCACAAAATAATAGATAATTACAATACTAATTAATAGTATTAATAGTAATATCAATGACAATAGTAATAGGAAACATGTACAATTCCACACACCTCCCACATTATTTTGTTAGTTAGTATATGGACTTAACAAATATGTGCATATATGTACTTATGTATGTACAGTTGTCAGTCGATATTCCTTCTATGCACATTCACGTACTACAATATATCTTTGCCATTTGGCCGAGCAACGGGTAATACAGCACACTGATTGCTTGATTCCCATTGCGCTATTTGCCGCCTGATAAAGCGACGTGGATGACGCTGGGGCGACGATAAGCCCTGCACCGGATAAGCTCTAATGCCGTCCCGCTCTGTCCCATGCGAACTGAATTGCAATGCACACACAGGCACACGCACACATACATATATATATATATATATATATATATAGACATTGTCGACTAGTACGTGCGCACTTGATTACAACGTGCTCCAGCATCTGTGGCAGTGGCAGAAAGCCGGCTGTGGTTTGGGCTGTTCTTGTCAAGGCTGAGGCAAGGCTGATGCGGCACAGATTGCTTGCCGAAGATTCCGTTAAACCTACGCCTCAACTTGCAAGTGACCGACCGGTTGATTGGGAACAAGCTGCACCCCCTCGTCTCCTTCCCACTCCGCATCCTCCTCATACCCTACAGTGTCCAATAAAAATATTTCAACAATAAATCAATGTTCGAAAAATATTTCAACAATAGCTACATGCTATCGCTGGGAGCATTACCATTGAAAGATAAAGCGTCTATTTGTTTAACACAATTTCAAATTCAATGTGATAATAATATCTATAAAATATATACTAGATATGTATGTACATAAATTGATAAAAAAAAATATAAAAAAAAAAAAAAATGTTTAAGTGGAACTTCAAATAAGTTCAATGGAATTCCGATTGTAGTTAACCGATAAGTTCAAGTAAAAGAGAAAAGAAAAATTAAATATATATATACATATATACATATATATATATATATATATATATATATATATATATATATATATATATATATATATATATACACATATATATATATATATATATATATATATATATATATATATATATATATATATATATATATATATATAATACATAATAATATCTATAAAATATATACTAGATATGTACATAATATTGATAAGAAAAAAAAAATGTTTAAGCGGAACTTCAATGAAATTCCGATTGTGGTTAAAAGATAAGTTAAAAATATTTATTTACTTAAAATATCTCAATTTAGTCATAAATCAACTTTATAAGGCTGCTTGAAGATTTTTCACAGTGCATTTATTTTAAGAACATTAAGCACATTCATATTGTATGTGTAATATATAAATGTGATGTTGCACAGTGCTTCGCATCCTAAATCATACGCACACATGCACATGCACACATGCACACATGCACGCACACATGCGCTTTGCGCTCAACGGTGTCAAACATTTTGTCAACGGCGCAGTCGACGTCGCTGCCCGCGCACTTTCAACTCTGAAACTGAAAATAAAACCAAATGCGATGACGGCGCCGTCGTCGCTGCTAAACTCTATCTCTTTCGCACTGCCGTCTTGGCGGCTTACTGGGTGCTCCCACTTGCTCGCTCGCCGACTGCGCTGCCCGCTTCATTTTCGTCGTTTGCTTTGTGCTGGTTGGCGCTGCTTCTGCGTCAGCCACTTCGTTGGAGTTGCACGCGCTGCCGGCCCGCATTCGTGAGCAACAATTCGTGCGAGTCGGACGGAGTCGGTCGGCTATTTTGGTCACTCCCGATTAAAGCCTGTGCCTTGTGCCTTTGTCTTTGTTATTCGTTATTAATGTAATTTATACATATATGTGTATATGCATACATAAATTTTTTTTTTATTAATTTTTGTTGTTGTTAATCGTGACATTTGCGAGCGTTGCGTTGTGTAAAAATTGCTGCAATTTTCGTTGCAAAAAAAAAAATTCGCACCAAAATCCAAGCCGGTAAAATTCCCTGAACTGTCACTTGAGAGTTGCAGCAACAGCCGCAACACCAGAGCAGAGCAGACCCAAGAAGAATCCAACAGTAGCCGCAGCATCCCATTCAGCCAGCCAGCAACATGTCAGACGGCATTGAAGTTGAACAAATTGTGGAGAGCAAGCCGAAAAGGGTGAGAGATACTTTTCACACAATCTTATACACAGGCAAACGCACACACACACACACACACGCTTGTATATGTATTTAGAAAATATTAAGTGCGGCATAAAACGAAACAAAAAGAATTAGACTCATAAGAGATGCGACAACGGGGCAGTTAAACAGCAACACAGCCAGCCACAGCCGGGAGCAGCGCAAAAGAAAATCTGCAGAAACAGATAGCGCGCGCAAACGAGAAAGAGTGAGAGAGAGAGGAAAGGAGAGCAAAAAGCTACGAGCGGGAGAGCAGGCCAAAAAGGAAGAGGGAAGAGCCCGGCAAAGTAGCCTCGCTATAGTTGCTGCCCCAGCCCAAAGTCAAGTGTGCAAGTATGTGTGTGTGTGTGTGTGTGAGTGTTGAACTTTAAATAACTGTGACTCCACACACAAGAACCGGCCAGGGCCAGGGCCAGTACCCCCAGTCGCAGCAGCAAAGGCAAGCCAGTGCCGATGCCGATGCCGGTGCCGACGCCAATGCCAACGCCGGTGCCAGACAACGAAAAAAAAAAAAATAAATAAATAAAGAGAACAGCAAAAGAACACGAAAACGAAACAACAAAAAAAGAACGAATATCTTGCTTATGCTTTTAAGTGCGGGGGCGGATGCAGCATGCAGCGCCGCAGCCCAAGGGGTAGATAAGCAGGCGTATCTGTGTGGGCATGGTCATATTAGAGAACAGCAACAACAAGAACAGCACCGGCAACAAATATGCATATCAAGTTCAAGTGCGCAACGGCTGCCGTCGCACTTGTGCGCATAGCAGTTAAAATTTACATGTCGCTGTTTCTGTGTGCACACACACGCACACACACCCTCGCTCAGTCGAGACTTGGAATCTGTATCTTATCGAGCATGTATCGAGTAATTTTTGCGGTTACATTGGTTTCCATATCAAATTTGTTCAGCTACTGTAACAGTACTTCTGACAACTACTGTGATATATGGCCCATTGGCAGTGTGTGTGTGAGTCATTTTGGTGATTCGATTGATTCACTGTGACTCACACACACACCAACAGAAATATACAAGCCAGCCAGCCAGCTGCAGTTCAATTACCTACTATATTAAGCAGCTATCGAAGCGATATGACTCAAAATTTAATCAGTGAAAGAGACGAAGAAAGATAGAGTGAGAGAGGGATCTCGGGGTTCACAGAACTGTTCGTTTGTTCAGTTGGTACACTGAAAAGAAAATCAAAAAAAAAAAAAAAAAAAAAAAAAAAATACTTGACTGAAAATGAAAGTTATGAAAAGTTTATATTAATAATTCATGTCAGCTGCAAATGTTCATAGCTTGAACCAGTTCGGTTCCTTTTAGAATTGTTTTCAGTGTAATTGCAGTCGATTAACTTTGCTCAATGCAAACGAGTGCATTAGCAAGCATATGTATGTACATATGTATGTGTATGAATGTACATATGTATGTGTATGCAGAGGAAAGAGATTTCCTAATCTGTAGAGACGAACCATTTACGGTTAGAGCTCAATTCAATAAGTCAAACAAAAAGCCATGAAAATTGAAAAATGAAACTGAAAATACGTTTGAGCGGATGCCACAACAGCAGCAGCAGCAGCAGCAGCAACACCTCAAATCAATGCCAATGGCAATAAATAATATTGAATATCGTAAATCTCTAAGCAACGTGTTTCAGTAGGCAAACCCAGCCACCCCCCACCTACAGGCAAACGAGCTGCATTCGATATTCATTTCATTACCGTTAGAATTGAAAGCGAGTATTGTGTTAGCAAATGCTATTGTATAACACGCAATCCACACACACACACACACACACATACACACAGATATGCTCACACGCATGGCGTGGCCTCTCTTTGAGTTTGTTAAGTTAGCTGCGCTTCCTGATGCGCCAATTTTGGTCTGCGATGTTTTCATTTTTTTGCATTTTATGTTTTCGCTCGCTAATGAGTCACGCACACAAATCAATAAACGACGTTTCTTTGTTTAGCATTGCAAAAATGCAAAATTATTAATACATACTGAGTAAGAAGTATAAATATAATATAAAGAGAATGAAAAATAACCAGCCTTGCAGTCTGCCGATGCCCCTACCGCTCCCATCTATCCCTTCCCCCTCCGCAATACAACGTCTCGCCTTACTTGTCGTTCCTTCCGCCTGGCACGAGCAAATGATCGAATCGCTGATTCATGCGTTGCATTGCATTTTTTTTTTCCTTTTCGAACTTAAAGTTCGAAAAGAGTCGAAAACTTTTTTCGACAGTGCAGCTATAGAAATGCTGAAAGCAAAACTAAAACTAACACAAGAGAAAACTTTTGTATAAGCCCGCCCCACCACACCGTTATCCCGCTGTTCTTTCAAATTGTAATCGAAATCAATATCTTTAATAATCTTAGGCTTCTTTTTTTTGTTGGTGCAAGTCATCATGACAAAACACTCAAATAAAGCAAAATACCCAATTATAGGATTTAAAATAAAAATAATATTTAAAAAGTATTAAATTAAAATTATAATTATAAAAAAATATTATAAATAAAACTAAATATTCATAAACAAAATACATGCATAAATAATATAAAAAAGGCTGATAAACAAAATAAGCTAACATTAAAGTAATTATGTATATTACGATTCAATCAGATACCATTTTCTACAGGGTATTGGCAGAGCTGTAAAATGAATTATTATTAGTGCAGTGAATGAATGAATGAATTTTCTATGCATAATGACTCAAGTGTGCGAGTGGAGGAGGTAAAGGAAATATGAAGGTTACCCTTGGAGACGGTGAACGGAACAAAGGAAGTGTACGTAAACTTTTTCGGCATTATTTCCGTTTCTGGCCAATAAATTTAACACAAAAGAAGTCAATAAATTACTTTTTCACTTCGTAAATAAATGGCTGCATTATTTATAAACTAATCAAATTTAGTTACTTTTAAAATACTTTATAGGGTATTTTATAGCCCACTGCAAATAATTTAGAAATAAAAATTTCGATATTAAATATATATTAATTAATAAGCGATGACCTCGCTGCCGTTTTCTACAGGGTATACGCAACACACACATTTCAGCCTTTACCGCATTTTGTGATTCACGCATTTGCCACAAACATTTTTGCCGTCGCACTTAACGCATAATTTTCTTAGACGGCTGCTTAACTTTGACTTGTGCTGCTTATTCTTTTTCTTTCTCTTCTTTTCCTTTTTCATTTCTGACACACACAGAGCGTGAGATTGGCATTATTTCTTTTTTCTCTTTTTTGCGAAAAACTTTTATTCGATTTATGTGGAATTTTGCATGTGTGCGCGAGCGAAATGGCATTAGTCAACATTAAAGCAACATACATATATACATACGTACATACACACATACATATGTATCTATTTATATACACACATGAATTATTGTAACAGTATCATTGGCAGTGTTTTTTATTTTTATTATTTTACTGCATAGTTTTTTTATGTCTCTTTGGCCACATTTTAAATGTTGGTTAAAACAATTTGCTGATATCGACAGTCAGTATTGATAGAAATTGATTTTACATACATATAATTTTTTATATACATTTTTTATCGCTTGCCTTATCAAAGAACTTTTTATGTAAGCCGATTTGCATATAATTAAAAAAAATGCAAAAAAATTAGCTTTTTTTATAAAAAATTTTTCAATATAGAAACACATATCCAATTAACAGTAATTAAAAAAAAATTCAAACAATATTAATTACATTAAACTGACGAAAATTAAAAAAAAATATATATTTTGAAATTATGTCAACAGTTTTTAATTTTAAAACCTATTAAAAATGGTCAAACAGAATATTTGGATTAAGTTTAAGTAGGAAGTGAGCCCATGGGGTATATAAATAGATTATTAAACATAATCAACTCCAGAGTTGATCTAGCTTAAAATGTATATTAAATGAATTAAAATTACAATACTTACACAGCTAGCTAGGGTATGTTGTAGTCTGTCAGTGCAGTTCAATGCGCATGCTGAGCTGTAAAAAATATCCATCGTAATCCTGAATTACTAATGCATTTGCTTTAAACGAATCTGACGATCAGCTAAGTAGCTGCCGACTTAAGATTAGATAAAAATAACGGCATGATGTGTGATTAAGAAAGTACACGCAGATAAATAAGTATATACAATGTATACACATATAAATATGTATGTATATCTTCAATATGTACATATAAAGGCATATGCACTTGGAAACAAATTTGTGTGTGTGCTTGTGCGATAAGAGTGGACAAAAATAAACTGTTTTCCCATATGATTACGAATATCGATAACTCTTACTTTCTTTCGCAAATGGTTCGATTCGAACAATTGTCATTAATATGCGGCTACAGCGACAACTGGTTGAAATGAACTGGAACTATTTGATTTCTCTGATTGCACAAGAACATGAGCAAGAACCATGAGCAAGTCAAGAGGTCGTAAATGTGTGTGTGTGTGTGTGTGTGTGAGCTGGCGTAAATCAAAATTCGATGTGCACGTGTTCTTTAGCTTATCTGAGGCGGCACATGAAACGCAAGAGAGAGAAAAAGAGATTGGGCTTGCGTCACTGCTGCACCCGCTTACGCATACGCATACGTATACGCATAGGCCCACCGCACCCAATGCCCAGCCCAGGACAAACAAATGCGAAAACAAAGGCAACATACGCTGTACTTGCTGCAATATATGATTAGTTATCAGACACGCCCAGTCAACAGTCGCATCCCTGAGTGTGTGCCAATTTATTATGCGGCGGAGATAGTTGGGAGAAATGTCTTATCAGATGAATAAAGCCAAATACAATATGCCGTTAAATTTTGCTCGAAATTATGACAGTAATATATACATACATACATGTATGTTCTATGTATGTACATATTTATACTCCCAAACTTATTTTCTCAGCTTTGCGATTTCGTCTTCTTCTTTTGCTTATTCTGCATTAGCTGTTGTTTCCTATTGCAAATTGTCGGCAGCGCACAAATTATGGCAACGGTTTTATTTCGCTTCTCATCTATTCTTCGCTGTGTGCGTGTGTGTATCTCTCTCTCGCTCACTCTCTTTCTGCTTTTGTATATTCTGCTGGCACAGTTTGCATAATTTGGCTGCTCATTTATTTTTGTGTTTGTTGCTTAATTAATTCAATACAAATCAAGCGATTACAGTTCTTCGTCGTGAAAGTCAACGTTGATTTTTTCATCTCTAATTGTTTGTCCATTTGTTATCATATTCTGCTTTCCAGAGCGCACTTTTCTAAATCGCTTTGCGCTTTTCTAATTGATTTTTCTCACACACACACACACGCGCGCAAAACCAATTTCGGTCAACGAACGCATTATGATCCAGTCGCTCTCTCCTCTCTCTCTCTTTCTCTGTCGCACTTACTGTTTTTGCCATTCTCTCGCATTCTACTCTGCTCTGCTCCATATGGCGACAGTTTTGTTGTTGTATTTGATACTCTTGTTTTGTTGCTGCCAGCATCTTCCCAACCGCGCAGCAAAGAATTATCTGTGGACCGTTTTTTTTTTTCTTTTTTTTTTTTTTAATATTTGTGTTCCCGTTGTTGTTGGCGGCGGCTTTGCTGATTGAAAATTGTGACGCTTAAATTGTTTCAAATGGAGCGCATACAACAAAACAATACATAAATCTCGATTGAAGACGCCCGATCAGCTGTCACCCAAACGGCCTCTCGGTGACTTTCCAAAGTAGCTGTAACTCGCTCGAATCATTCGAGCGCATGAGATGTGGGCTGGCTTTCGATATCGAAAACTAGATGCCCGCTTGAAAGTCCATCAATAAAGCCAAAGAGCTCACTTTCGGTATCGAAAACTACAAAACAGTCGCTATTGAAAGTCAACAGCCAGCAAATGAACACATTCATGCACCCATGCCACCAACGTACCAAATTATGCAATCATAAATAGAGCCTTAACGCGCTTACTGATGGGACTGCAAATTATTAACAATTTATTTTTGTTTATTTCCCTTACGCAGTGAAGCGCGGCGCGCGTTGCATTCAATCAAACGAAATTCCTCATATGCAAATGCAATTCCGTTTTTATTGGGTTAAATGTGCTTCAGGGATATATACATATATTTATGTAATAAAGGGAGGCAGGAAGAGGGGGAAGAACAAATAGATAGATAGAGAGAGAGCGAAGGGTGCCAGGGAGGGGAAAAATTTGAGAGAGGGAGTGAAGGAAAATGTAGAAAGACAAAAGAATAGTGAGAATTATAGTGTGGGCGAGAAAAGAAGGAGAGAGAGAGAGAGAGCAATAGAAAGATGCTTTCTGAGAGTGAGAGAGAGAGAGAGATATACTATGAGAAAAATATCAATATGTTCAGACTAATAGATATATAGTGAGAGTGAGAGAGAGAGACAAAGAGAGCGAAAGGGCAACAGACAAACTTAGCTAGAGATAGACCTTAAGTAAATAATTCCCCATCGATCTTCGCATGTGACACGGAAACAATTAGAGATTTGTGTTGCAATTTTTTATGACATTATCTATATCTATGTCCACGTCTACGTCATATCCCTGTGCCTGACACTTGCTGTGCCTTATCTAAGATGCAAGAAAACATGTTATAGAAATGGTTGAGATATTACGCACGAAACTTTGTGTTTTTATCAATTCAATGAAAACAATTTCCGTGAACATTTGAAACAACTTGGAAAACGCCAGTGGAGACGACTCGACTAGAAGATACCCCAAGCACTTCCAGCTGATATGCCTATTATTCGGAGTTTCTTGTATTCAGTTGTAGCAAACAATATATGACTAAGCACGCGCTCTGCTTACTGCACACCGGCAGAGCTAGTGCTGCAGCAGAGGCTTTACTATGAAAATTTTATTGTTGAATAAATTTGCTTCCAAATGTAGATTTTGTATAAAATTTCTGGAGCATGTTGATGGCACTCATATGTGCCTATTTGCCAAAGCGCAAGTTTCTAGTGCTTGAAATAACCTCTTTGTGAATTGTGAATGAAGGCAGGGGGTGGTATCCAAAATTAAAAATATACAAAATGTGCGCATTCATCATAGCAATCAGCACAGTTAACGCCACGTTTCTATCTTATATAGTCTTCCAGCTAGGCTTAAAAAATGAAGCTAAATTATCGATTCTTATCGATAACATGGAAATAAGCTGATTTATCGAAGAAAAAAGTTAAGCTCGTATTATGTGTGTTATATACGAGCAGAGTGTGAAAATTTCAGGTCTTTAGCATTTGTGGCTTGTGAGATCGGACGGATGGACGGACGGACAGGGCTTGCTATACTCAGCTTTTCCGTGGCGTGGCATGCGTTCTTCTCACTTTCTTGAATTACATTATATATATATATATATATATATATATATATATATTATATTGTAGCTACTGTTTATGGTCTCTTCTTCTTCTTTGTTTTAGTTATTCAATTCGCATGCAACTCGCGTTCATAATTTATAATTTATGCAACATTTCAGGCCGAACAAATTGAAGAGTTTTGAAGAGGCAAAATGCATTGGCGTGATTGATTTAAAATTTTATTGTTATTGTTATTGTTAATGCTATTGCTATTGCTATTGTTGTTGTTGTTGTTGTTATTGTTGCTATTTATTATTATGCTGGTTGTTGGCTCTTGGCACGGAAACGAAAGCGAAAGTATCTGACGGATGCTTCAATGCATCCAACACGAATTCAATTAGAAAACGAAAAGTACAAAGTGGGCGTGGGCTTGGGGCTTGGGGCGTGGGGCGTGGCCTGCTCTTCCGCATTACTCAAAGTTTTCTTTCTTTCCGATTTCATTTGGCAGATGCCGGTGGCCACGTCACTGGACAAGGACGCCATCAGGGAGGCCTACGAGGATGTCCGCTCCGATCTAACAGACACGGAGTGGGCGGTCTTTAAGTTCGATGGCGCGCAGATAATTGTGCACGGGCGTGGCCAGTGCTTCGAGGAGTTCCGCGAGCAGTTCGGGGACTCGGAGCGCGCCTTCGGCTACATCCGCATACAGATGGGCGACGAGATGTCCAAGCGCAAGAAGTTCATCTTTCTGACGTGGATCGGCCAGGAGGTGGGCGTCATACAGCGCGCCAAAATGTCCACGGACAAGGCGCTCATCAAGGATGTGCTAAATGTGAGTCCAATTGGCATGTTGCGCAACGGCCAGGTGCATCACCTAACCAAATTTCCATTCTCTGTCATTTTCTCTTTCGTGCAGAATTTTGCCGTCGAGCTGCAGGCGGGCGTCGAGGCGGAACTGGACATTGAGCTGTTCCGCGAGGCCTTGAATCGTGCCGGCGGCGCCAACTACGGCACCGGCATCCGGGACAACTGAGCCGCAGCAGCGACAGGCTTGTGTCGTCCGCCAATCGATTTCAACTTAATTCTTACCACCCACCCCCCTTCCCTCCACTCTCTCTCCGCTCTCCACTTCAACTTATTTTTCGCGCACCTCCGCAATCGCTGACTTAATTCCGCTTTTCCCACTTAATTATTATGAATTAATTTTATGCGATCTTAAATATTTACTGTACATTTGTATGTAATATGTAATAAATAAATAATAAAGAAACAACAAAACAAAACGAACAGCAAATAACACTAAATCCAATTGGAACCGGCAAAGCAATTGTCCAATTGGAATATTAAATATCAGTTTGAACTGATTCCCAACAGGAACTGTAAGCAACAAAACTGATTTTCCATTTAACCTAAAAATATAACATATCCAATTGGACTCGCTAAAAGTGAACTCAAATTAGAATTTCAGTAAACCAACTGCAACTGGAAACTAGTTTCAATGTGAGCTAATTCCCAACTTGCACTCTAAGCGTGCTCCGATTGGCATAGCTAACTGATGCCAACAACAGTGAATTCTAATTGATTTATGCATAATCCAATTGGATCGCCAAAACCAGCTCATTCAAACTGATTCGCAGCTGAAATATTTCATTCCACTAAAAAAAAAATAAATATATTAAAAAAATGCAAAAAAAATTAAAACGAAATTTCGTTGATTTTTAACGTGAAAATATTCCAAAATCCAATTGGATTTGCCTAACCCCAATCAACTGCAGCGACTTGGAAAATTTGAATTTAGATCTAATTGGTATACAGCCAAAACCTAAACTGATTCCAAAATATATTTGTTTATTGGTATGTGAGCAGCTTGCTGTAGATTAACAAGTGACAGCTCGACTAGGAAATACCCTAAGTCATTACAGCTGATATACCAAAATTTTTTGTATGCATTTGTAGCAAAGGCTACAGGCCTAAACGGCGGCAGAGCTAAGGCTGCAGCAGAGGCTTTACTATAAAAATTTTATTGTTGAATAAATTTGCTTCAAAATTTAGCTTTTGTATAAAATTTCTGGAGCATGTTGATGGCACTCATATGTGTCTATTTGCCAAAGGGCTTGAAAAAACCTCTTTTTGGGGGTGGTATCCAAAATTAAAAATATACAAAATGTGCGCATTCATCATAGCAATCAGCACAGTTAACGGCACGTTTCTATCTTATATAGTCTTCCAGTTAGGCATAAAAAATGAAGTAAAATTATCGATTCTTATCGATAACATGGAAATAAGCTGATTTATCGAAGAAAAAAGTTAAGCTCGTATTATGTGTGTTATATACGAGCATAGTGTGAAAATTTCAGGTCATTAGCATTTGTGGTTTACGAGATCGGATGGACGGTTAGGACTTGGATCAACTCGGCGTACGTCTACCTAATAGAGGTGTGGCACGCCTACTGCTGCATACACTCTAACAAAATCATTATACCCCGAAATATCATGCTCAATGGGTAAGCACTTGCACACAAAAAAATGGAGATTCGCAGAACAATACAAGTTTATTTTCACTTTCAGACTAAAATATATGTATATATATATATATATATATATATATATATATATATGTGTGTGTGTGTGTGTGTGTGAGTATGTGTGTGTGGTATCTAATCTTATCAGATTGGAACACCTAGAGACTAAGACATATTTAGCTGTAGTTGATTTTCCAGTAACTACAAGTTTTATACTTATTACGTTAATTCCTAGATGGTTTCGAGTATACACAAAATATGGGATGTACGTAAAAGGAAAGGATGGATGCGCAGTGGCTGAACAATTCGTGGTTAAGCTTAATGTATATATATAGGGTCTGGGGACAGAATAAAATGTGATATAAAAACAGAAAATTAGAAATTATTTGCTCTTGACTGTGTGTGTGTGTGTGTGTGTGAGTGTGTGTGTGTGTGTGTGTGTGTGTGTGTGTGTGTGTGAGTGTGTGAATATCATCATTCATCTTATGTAAATAATAAAAAAAAAGGGAGACAGCAATATGGGCTTAAATCTAGAGAGTGTTTTGATGCGGGCTTGATGTGTTGATAATTAATGCCTGTGTGTGTGGTTGTGTGTGTGTGTGTGTGTGTGTGTGTTTAGGTTAAACGTTCGCATAGGTATTTGCCTAAAGGTGCGCGTTCATCTTGGCTCTGGCTCTGGCGCTGGCCTAACGATCCCGGAAGAGCACCGAGTGCAGAGCATCGATGTCAACCTCGACGCCCGACGAGTTGGTGGTCACCGTGCGCGAGCTGCAATATGAGAGATGAGAAAGTTGAATGAAGGCGCGACGCTCAATCAATTGGAGGGGGAATTCGTCGTTCGTTTCACCCACCTCACCGAGTGCGTGGATCGATTGGAGGAGTGCGGATTGACCAGCACACAGTGCATCGGCTGGCCATCGAACTCGCGCTGATGATACGCATCCACGGCCATCTCAGCGTGCTCCAGTGACTTATAGATGACCTCGGCCGTACCCGGCCGCACCACATGCGCATCGTACATCGGCCCAATGTCGTTGAACAGCTCCCGTATGTCCGCCGTGGTGACGTTCGCATGCAGATTGCTAACCAGCAATCGATAGCCGGGCTTATTGTTGACCACACTCAGTGGCAATGGCAGCGATATGTTTGGTGGACTCATGCGACGATGGTGCAGCGACATTATGGTCGACTCCATGTGCCCCTTGGACTGACCGCTGCCGTTCTCGTTCGCATAGATGCCGTGCGACACGCGACGGTCGGGCTCGCTGCCAAAGAGGCGGGCGCGCAGCGAATCCGGTAAATTGGAGCTGGCCACGAGATTGCGCTTTCGCCGCTCGAACATGTTGTCCACGTTGTCCACGGCCAGTGTGGGCGGCGGCATTGCGGGCCGCTCCACACGATTGCGCGCCGCCTCGTATATGGCAAACGGGTCGGCGGACATGGAATTGCTGCCCGGCGATGTAATCTCCACACCGTCCATCTCCAGATCGTATTTGTTGAAGCCATGGGACATGCGTACGCGCTGCTTGGATGCCGGCTGGTTGCCGTAGCTGCCCAAGTGCAGCGTGCGTGCAATTTCCTCTAAAAGAATCAATATATATATATATATATATATATATACATAAACATATCAGACTGTTATAGCCTCTGTGTGGCACACTCTCACCTTCCTCCAGCTGCTGCATGTTGTCGTAGTCGACGTAGCCGCGTGGCACAAATGGCTTTGCGGCCGCGTTCAGCCGACTCGATTGATACGACGCTGCCGAGTTGGGCGCATTGTAGCCGCCATGTGACTGTCGCTGCTCGTTGGGATCCCAAAGCGTTTGTATGATGCCGCCGGGTCGATTGCTCATCGTTATAATCCGTTGACCGAATCGACCCTTGTGCACGATGTCGGCGACGCCACGCGTCGGTGAGCGCACAGATCGCAATGGCAGCGGCATCGGCATTGGCATGCGCTCCTTCTTCCGCTCGAGCAGCACGTTGCGCGCATCTATGCCAGAGTCGCGTATATTTTGATTGAGTATGTCGCGTGCATCAACAATTTTGGCGCGCGTCTTTTGGATGATCTTGTTGCGGGCGTCATAGGTGCGCGTGTTGAGGCCCGGCTTGTTAGCCGGCTTGCGCGGCTTCATTTGAACGGCATGGCTGTGAATGGTGAACGGTGAACGGTGAATGGTGAGAGAATGCGCCAATTTTTAGCGGATCAGCGCCATTTTCTTTTGGCTTTCGGGCACTTACAGTTTTTTATCGGTCGCCCGTGGTGGGTTGTGGACGCGTTTGCGTTCAATTATTTCGTCCAGACTAAGGTCCACGTCCATAATGCTAGATTCGTGCGGCGCGTCCTTGTAAATCTATTAACTTACAATATCTAGCTTTCCATGCAAGAAAATTCGCTCAAATGAATTATAATATTTTAACCTGGCCCACAAGCGATATAGCTGCCCTCGTCTGGTATCAGGGAAAAGTGACAAGCGGCGGCGGCCAGGGCTACACAGTAATTATTTTCGATATTTTTTTGGGAAACTATCGAAGTAAGTAACTAATAGCAATATTTAGTATTTTTTTTTTTTTTTTTTTTTTTTTATAGAAAATTCAAATATATGAATTTTTATTTATATTTTGTTTAATTTTTATAATTATATAATATAGTTTGCTTTGCAACTGAGCTATTGCTGTGTTAACATATAATAAACTTTTTTATTATATATTCGCTTGCTGAGTTTCGTACACTGGCGCGGTTTTTATAAATTTATAAAGTTTTTATATAGATTTTGTTGTTCCATTTTGACAGTGGAAGTAAAATATACTTACAGACATTTGAATAATTGTTTCCATAAATAAAACCATACCGATATATTACGTGTAGTTATTTCTCGATTATTCTACAATGATTGAGATTTGTGAGCAATGTAATTGCACATCACTAACGTCGCCGCTATTTTGTGTTGTCAATTATTCTCTTAGTTACAATTATTTTCATCTGCGTTCGCTATCCGAACCTTTTGACGAAAAGTAACTAATAGAAAAGTTGTTCCTGCTACAACCACCATTGCCTCTGTCAACTGTGCTCATTAAGAGTCTTGAGTATATGTTGAAAGGTTGTTGTTGCAGCAGCTAACACCGCATGCTGAATACAAGAAGGCAACAACAACAACGGCAAAGGCAACAGCAGCAATAAAAAATTACAACAGCAACAACAACAAGAAGAAAAATAGCAGAAGCAGCAGCAGCAGCAGCGACAGCAAAATGAATCCGTGCTCTGTGCCCACAGCTGTGCCCGACGTGGACGGTGACAAACGCTGGCTCAGCATACATCGTCGCTTCATATCTGATTGCCGCGAGAAGGATCCGGATGTGATATTCCTTGGCGATTGCATATTCGAGACGCTGCAGGACACAGACACCTGGAATCAATACTTTGCACCGCTGCACTGCCTCAACTTTAGCATACGCGACGATCGCACCGAACACGTACTCTGGCGCATCGAGAACGGCACCCTCGACAACGTCAATCCGAAGATCGTTGTCCTGCACGTCGGCACGAACAACGTGAACAACTCCGCCGCCCAGGTGGCCGAGGGCCTGCTCACCAACGTGGCCAAAATACGCGAAAAGCTCCCCGGCGCCTACATCATACTCCCAGTAAGTGTCGATCGAAACGTATTTATAAAATCTTAAAAGGATTTGATAGAAATGAACAAATATTTTGCAGTCGCTACTGCCGCGCGGCCAGCAGCCGAATGCGCTGCGCGACAAGAACAATGCGATCAATGAGCTGGTCAAGGAGCAGACCAAGGGCATGGATCGTGTGCAGACAGTGGCCATCGATAAGGGGCTGGTGCACACGGACGGCAGCATCAGCCATCACGATATGTTCGACTACAAGAGTCTGACCAATACCGGCGCCAAAAAGATACTCGAGCCATTGCATGATCTGCTATCGCAGATACTCAATGAAAACGAACTGGAACGCGATCTCACACCATCCGAATAGCTTATGCCGCCGCCGCCAGCAGCAGCAGCAACAACAACAACAACAACAACAACAACATCAGCACGTATCCACAGCTCTCAATCCAAATTCGCTTCAACTGCAGCAAATGAAAGTATTTGCCCGTCTATGCAACGGGAGGTATCAAATTTTTGGTTTATTGTTTACTAAACAACAAAGCAAAATTCAAACAAACGCAAGTTTCCTTAACCAAAACAACAGCTACGAAATCTATATATATATATATATATATATATATATATATATATTGATGTGAATATATATATATATATATATATATATATATATATATATATATATGTATTTAATTTCATATACTCTCACACTTAAGGTTAAGTTCTATAGAAAAGTTTATAGAAAAAGATACCACAAACATGAAAAATTTATGTATTTTGCATTTATACTAAAACATAATTACGATTACATACATAAATACATTTATTTAACCATCTAACCATTAAATACACAACTTGAAGTTGAAGCAGCGAAACCAGCAAGCGCAACATTCCCTAAAACCTTTCAATATATGTAAACACACACACACACACATATATATATACATATATATATATAGATTTTAATATATATATACAAAAAAATAAAAACATTCATATTTTTTTATCATCACCCAATTGGAATTAGGTGATAGGAGAGAAAAGAAAAAATTTAATGTGCGGCAGCTAAAAGTTACTTCGGTTGAGCTGCCTCAAGCTCGAAACAATTTTCAACATTTTTTTTTTTTTGCATATGTATAAAATAAATGAAATCATTTTGTGTACTAAAACCATGCGATTTTCAAAAAAAAAAAAAGGTTGAATTTATCACAAACACACATAATTATATATAAAAGACGAATAAAAAACATAAACTGACTAATTATATAAACTATATCAAATAAATTTTTATATTTTAGTAATTTTAATTTTTATATTTGAAATTTGAATGGAAATATTTAAGGCGCCTTCTAGCGATGACATTGAATAACACCAAAATAGTAATCGAGAGTATCGATATGCAATACTTTAAAATCCGCCTTAAAAATAAACGCCTTTAAATTAATTAAATAAGCTACATTCTTTTCATTTATGTATATTTAAATAATCATGATTAATTTGCAATTATTTAATGTTGATTTGAAAAAATTTCATGTTGAGCAGCAGCAAACGAAATATATCGATAGCATCGTTATATACATCATTGTGAGTCAACGGTCTAATTGGACGTCTTTGTTTACTTGTTATTTTAGACGAAGCAAAATTCTAAAAAACACAGAATCTAGTTTAGCTAATATTTTTTTATTTTTTTTTAATATTTTTTTGATAAAACACACATTTCTATAATGAGCTGTTACGGTTGCAGCCGTAAGTACGGACTCTTCTGCAAGGAGGTAAGAGCTAAGCCGACACGAAGATCTCATGATTTTCATCTCAATTGTTTTATTGCAGCATGGTTGCCCCAACTGCGGCTATTCGTACTGTGGCAAGTGCCTGAAGAGGCCCATCGCTGTGCCGCGTCATGCCAACAAGGTGCTCAACGTGTGCCTCATATGCTACGACAAGCTCTCCAAGCTGCAGGCCCATGCCGATGCCGAGAAAGTCATTGACTGCGAGGCGCTGCCCGGAGAGCTGGTGACCAAGCAGCGTCTGCCGCATAAAACCCAAACGCCGCCCGATGGCGGCGAGTCGGCCGACGCGCTCTTCGAGTGAGTAGCTGGAGCCGGGTGCCTATGGCATTAGCTCTGCTAACTGTGGGCTTTATCTCTGATTGCAGCAATGTGCTGCCCTCCGTGGAGCTGGCCGCTGTGCTCACGCCCACAAGCCCTGGGGGCGTGGGCGATGTGGCTGCGGCTGCGGCTGCAGCGCCAGCTGCACAGGCCACAGGCAGCGAGGATATTGATGAGAATCTGGACAGTGCGATTAGCAAGCGCTTGCAGAACCTAAAGGGAGCCTTTCCGACCGACGATGAGATTCGTGAGCGTCTGGCCAACTTGAGCGGCATGCCGCATCAAAAGAACTACGATAGAAAGGATCTGCTGCTGTCCACCGACCAGAGAACCGATCAAGATAAAATCAAAGATCTGCTAGAGCAATTCATGGGTGAAACGGCGCTGGATCAACGTGTCAACGATGAGCGCAACGACGCCATCAGCGACATTGAGCGACGACTGCGCGCGCTGCGCGATGCGCCCATCGATGGTGTCTCAGCAACAGGAACGGGAACGGGCACGGGCACGGCCACAGGAGCCACCAATACGCCCAGCGACAACGAGGACGAGAACGACGAAACCGTACTGCAGCAGATCATGCAGAAGGTAAGCCCTGGACTCTGTATGTGCTAAAAAAAAAAAAAAAAAACAATTGAACTCGGCTTTGGCTAATCCTGCAGTACACGGCTGAGGCGCGTCTGCCCGCAGCGGCTGAGGGCGCCGAAGCGGATGCGGAACATGTGAATAGCAGCATCAACGAGGAGCTGCCCTGGTGCAATATATGCGACGAGGATGCCGTCTATCGTTGCCTCGGCTGCGACGGCGAACTCTTCTGCGCCCAGTGCTATCGCGAGTGCCACGACGACGACGAGGAGTACCGGGCGCATGTGAAGGAGAAGTACAGCGCGCCGCCCAAGTTCAAAGAGAATCACTTCTAAAACGCAATGTTTTTTTTTTTTTTGTGTTTTTTTATTGTTAATTAATTTACTTTACTTTCGACTCTAAGCGTGTTTCATCATCTTCTTCTTCTTCATCATCATCTGCTGTGGAACCAAAATTAGTCTAAGCTGTGTACATAATGTGAATATGTCTTTTATATATATATATATATATATATATATATATATATATATATAGATCGACTCCTGCTGCAACAAACATAGTTACGAAAGAGACAGCGTCCGAGTCGCCGGCGTGAATATCTTAAGGCAATTGATGGTAAACAAACATTCTATAATAATAATAATAATCACAATCCTAAGTTTAGCTAATGCAACAAAAAGAAACAAGAAAACTCTAGTCGGGTTGCGCGACTAGCATATACCCTATCCCATTTGATTTTAGTTTTTAAATATATACAGTAATTTTGATGCAACTTTCACCATGTTTTAAATATTCTTTTTGGTTTTTTGAACAGCAAAATATTTCACTGCTCATCATTTTCAAGATTTTGGGGAAATTTGGGACCTTTATGCAAATGTAACAAAAATCGAAATTAGCCAAAATATACATAAGACAACAGACGAAATTTGAAGAGTCTGGCTTCTAAGATGAAAAAGAAAAAAAAAAATCGTCACAGATTTTGCATATAGTTTTAAATCGATAACAATTAATATGAATTTATATATAGATTTAAATCGATAACAATCAATTCTGAATTTATATATTGATTTAAATCGATCACAATTAATCTGAATTTATATATTGATTTAAATCGATCGCAATTGATCTGAATTTGCATATAGATTTAAATCGATAACAATTAATTTGAATTTATATATAGATTTAAATCGATCGCAATTAATCTGAATTTATATATTGATTTAAATCGATCGCAATTAATCTGAATTTATATATTGATTTAAATCGATCGCAATTAATCTGAATTTATATATTGATTTAAATCGATAACAATTAATTTGAATTTATATATAGATTTAAATCGATAATTATTCTGAATTTTTTTTAATTGTTCAGTAATATTTATCGATTTTCTGAAACAAACTCGCATCTAACCCGAAGATGCAAGTCTCTAGCTCTTAAAGGTTCTGCGATCGAGGGGTTCATGCATACTGACGGACGGACGGACAGGGCTCAATCAACTCGGCTTATCCTCATCAAGATTATATATAATTTGTGGGGTGTGGCACGCCTACCTCTGCATTGTAATAATAACCAGTTTTTCCTATTTTCAATGGGATCAGGGTATAAAAAGGCAATTCCAACTAAGAGCTAAAAATGCACAAATTTGATGACAACAACAACAACAACGCAGACAGAATCAAAGGTGTGACGACTACATATATATATATATATATATATATATATATATATATATATATATATATATATATATATATATATATATATATATATATATATATATATATATATATATACATATATATATATATATATATATATATATATCTAAACAATTGTCATAAAATTGGTCAAGTTTTGGGTTCGGCTATAACTAAATTCGTTGAGGCTCGTCCCGGCCGCTAAGCCGTAATGCGCATCTTCTCCATGTACTTGGGCACCAGATGCTGTGCCGAGTAGCGCTCAAAGTTGAAATAGTCGAAGAATTTGTCGCGATGCCGCCGAAACATTTCGGGATTGCGGCACCAATTGTACAGCATTTTGATCAGCGAATTGGACGTGTTGTAGAGATTCTCCTTGGGATAGATCTCCGGATAGACAAGCTTATTGGGCGCTATTGGATAGCAGCCGCAATACGTTGCCTCCAGCATGGCCACGCCGTAGAATTCGTGGCCAGCCGTCGAGATGACAATGTCGCCGGTTAGCAGCGCCTTGATATACTCCTCGCGTGTCAAATGGCCAAAGTTGATTAGCTTTGCGCCCAGCTTCTGCTGGATGCCGTCGAATGCCTCCGGCATGGCCTGATAGCTCTCGCCACAGATGGTCACCTTGAAGTCGACCTGACGCTTGTTCAGCTCCATGAGCACCTCCACCAGTAGCTTGGGATTTTTGTCGTGCTCCCAGCGATGCGGCCAAATCAAGTGCAGACAACAGTCTGGGTCCGCGGCCAGCTCGGCGTCCATGATGTGACGCTTGTTGGGAAACGCATGGAATTTGATGGGAAAATAGAGCACTTCGCACTTCTTCTCGATGCGCTCGCGTATGTGCTTCAGCTTGAAGTCCGGCTGGATGTTCAGAAACGGCTGCACATTGTCCAGAAAGGACATGCGATTGAAGTTCGAATTGAAGAGCACCACGTCGGCAGCCAGACTGAAATGGGAATCAGTTGCGATAGCTCGAATAAGAATCCAATTGCCACTTACCAAGTGAGAATCTCATTCAGCCCATACTGGCAGTCGCGCTCCTTGACCTCGCGCACCGGATACACCAATTGATTCTCATGGAAATAGACGATCTTCCGGCAGCTAACCAGATCCGGACGTACGCCAATCAATTCCGCCAAATTGAGCACGGAGCTGGTTAAGAGCACTTTGTAATCGTGCTCCGGCGGTATTAGCTGCGAGAAATATAGCGCCGAGGTGCGCGCACGCCAATGCCACTTCTTAGCGGGCAAACTGAAGATCTCGTAGTCCGCCAGATTAAGGCCTGACAGCAGAGAGAGAGAGCGAAAGAGAGAGCGAGAGAATTAATATCAAAAATAATGAAGCTTACTCGCGGCACTCACATTCGACCAATGTGTCTATGAGCTGCTTGTGGCTGCCGCCGAAAAAGGGCTCAATAATTAATATCTGTGGCTTGGCCGACATCATGCTGCGCCAAGCGAGAGTTGTGCAATTAATAAATACGCCTGGTTTAACCTTAACCTTTGGGATAAGTTAGCGGCACATGTTATCCATGCAATCCGGTGCACAAATATGCATAAAAAATCGACATGTTCAGTATCTGTTGTAATTATTTCTCGCTCATTTCTCGTTTGTTATAGATTTTATGTGAACGGCATTAATTATTCCCAACAAGAGATTTATATTCAACAACAACTCTTCCACATGTGCAAGTGAGACACAACACAAACAAAGCTCTCAAGGCAGCCGATGATGCAATGTATCGATATATCGATACTTTCAACAGAAATATGGATATTCCCTATTTAATAAGTGGCGTATAAACAGCAGCGCCTGCACAACAACAACTAAATAAAATCAAAAGCAAAGTTGATATGCATTTATTTACTCATATGTATATCGAATGGCACATAGTAGTTGAAAGTCTGTTCAATTGTGTATGACATCGATACAATTAGGTATCACAGTGTTGCTTTCGAGTGCTTTTTGACAATTCGAATTATCGATTAAGTACTAGCATCTCTAGGTCTCATCACGAACTTCGAGAGCGCCTGCACTAGTAAAGGTCTGTAATTTTGTTTCTCCGTGCGAATAATTTGCAAAAAGATTTATCAAAATGACCAACGCCTGGAGAGCCGCTGGACTTACGTAAGTAGAACATATTCGAATATAATAAACTTTATTTATGAATTGCACATCAGCTATTTTGATGAACGCACTTTTGCGTGCGTTACGTAATTGTTGTTTGCTGCAATTTACATTAAGTCTCAGAGAGAAAAGTGCTCCATAATCTTATGAATGTGTTCGAATATCGGTATCTTTGCAGCTACATCCAATATTCCAACATTGCTGCCCGTGTGCTGCGTGATTCCCTCCGCGCGGAGCTCCGTGTCGATGCTGCCAAGCGCAACGAGACCCACGTGAAGTTCACACCCTGGGCCAACGGCAGACCTGCACGTAAGTAATCGAACGAATCAGCGAACGTTGTGCAATCATAGATCGAGGATGCCGAAGCTCCCGTTATACACATCATCAATGAAACTGGATTGGCTCGCACGCGTGCATTATGTAAAGGCACCCAGCTGTTGGCCTTGACCATAGTCCCTCTGAAATGGTTCAATCTTTGGTTAAACATGTTTTTTTTTCCCACTTCTCTGTGCTTTACAGATGAAAAGGCATAATTGCTTCAACGACAACAAAAATGTCTGTTATGTAGCAAGGTGTAAGTTTTTGAGTTGCCCGAAACCCGTGTTCTGATGCATCCGATTACTAATTAGCCAGCCTCACTATTAATACTTGATAAATGTGTTCAATTCCCCCGAGAGCAGACGGAGATTTCAATCTCTTTCTTTTCTAAAATCGCAGACTTTGTTTAACTCTCTGCAAGCTGAGCCTCTTTTTTTTTTGTTTTGTGATTAACTCTATTTTCCAGATTTTTATCATATTTTGCGCTAATTGAGTTATTTTTCTTCCTTTGCACAGCTCGTCAAACGGAATCTGCTTAGATGCTACCAAATCAACTGGCGGCCATCAAGATGCGAGGGCTCAATGTTGACTTGTTTCCATAATTAAAATTTACGAATTAAAAGAAATTGAAAACAAAACAAACAAAAAGTCTGTCGAATAATCTAATATATTGAAAGAAAACAAAAAAAAGACCCACATCTTCACAATCTTATATTCTTTTGAAGCATATTTGCACAGATTAGAGGAGGAACACAACAGGAAAAAAATAAGCCAGAAGACGAATAAACAGTTAAAATACTTAAAAATACTTGTCCAAGACAATCACCAATAGAAATGCGTGTATATAAATATATCAAAGTCATGTAATACGCTATTGTGCATCCTGGGCTAGGTTGTAGAAGTGCGGCCAGGTCTGGATCTCCTCGAAGAGCCGACGGCCCGGACTCTCCGTCGAGCTGCACTGGCAGTGGCAAATCAAACGATAATCTTTGGCTATGTGACCATCCTCGACGCCGCGTGCCAACAGATTGCGGCACATGTTCAGGGCGTGCGTCGTGGGCAGCTCGCGCATGAAGCAACCAATGAAACTGATGCCCAGCGATAACTTGTTGTAACCCAAGGTGTGGGCGCCCACCGTTTTCCAGCCGCGTCCCTCATAGATATTGCCATCGCCGCCAATCAGAAAGTTATAAGCAATATCATTCCAGCCGCGACTTTCAATGTGAAAACACTGTCCAAAGTGAATAAGAAATCGATATTAGCTGACGAATTTCCAGTCTATGAGGAGCACTTGCCTGTATGTCGCGTATGAGACGCACGTTGATCGCACGCTTCTCGGAGCTCTCGGTGGCCGTGTGCACTGTGACAGACAGAAGTATAGATCAGACATAGAATATATGTAAATGACATAGAGTGCTATATAGATAGAGATGAGTTAAGCTCTGCCCGTTTTAGTTTCTCTTATTTATGATATAGCTAATATCTGGGAAGCTTGTCTTATCTGTTATCTATATCTATATATAGAAACACGTACATATAACCACATATTTGACGGGCCGTTCCAGCTTTACGGGCGGTTCCATGGGCATTTGGGCTAGCCACGAGTGGCGCGGCAAAATGTTGCACAGCTCTTGGGGTATTTTGAATTCTGTAAAGATATCGAGTTAGCGATGCTTCTCTTCTCTCTCTCTCTCTCTCTCTCTCTCTCACTTTGGCTATTGATAAACACATCGGCGCTGACGCGTTCTTCAGACTCGTCCAGTTTCTCTTCTCCCTGGGACACTTCGACAATGGAAGCCTTGCGCCGTTTCGTGCGTGTGCTGCGCGGATGCTTCATGTGCTCAGCGATGATCTGAATGTTGCCATTGATATTGGTCACATTGCCGATGTGAACGTTGGTCGAGTTGCTGATGTTTACATTGCCCACTGTTTGAATGCTATTGATGGAGTTCAGTAGATCGCGGAGCGTGTCGCCTATGACGCTGCCTTTGCTTGTGCCTGCCAATAATAAATAAATAATTATGTAAATCTCTGCGTATGAGGGTGTGTTCACCTCACTCACCTTCTCGTGTTCCCAGTGCAATGGTGCTAATTTCTTCACCAGTGGCGTCATCGTCATCATCATCATCGTCGGTGTCGTCGTCGACTTCTTGTTCGGAAAACGTATGCTCACTGTATTTGTAATCATCCAAGCTGTCCACTACCGATGACTCAGCTAAAGATTCTAGCTCATCATCCTGAGACTCGAGCCATTCCAGCGTACGTTCTTGAGCTGCAGACAATGTGGACGAATTGGACATATTTTTTTGCATGCCACTTCACAATATTTGGTTTGCTGTGCGCGTGACGTTGCTTATTAAGTTTACGTATCAATATTATAATTTAGTTTTGATTATATATATATATATATATATTTGTATATAAATACTTGTTCTTTGATAAGCTAAGAAAGTAGCCTTTCACTGATAAGATGTTGGGATCGTTTTGGTTGATCAATGCAATTTGATGTAAATTGATGTAAAATGCCGACAGTCTTTTTGGGAACCACAAATGAGTGGGAATAACACAAAATACTCAAAACACTCAATACTTGTTTATTTCCAATTTACCATATTGTGCGAAAACAAAACAAGCGATCGTCACATTACAACTAGTACGCTGATCACTAATAGGGAGCAAAATCATGTGCTTTGGTACACTTGCGCAGTTGAAATAAATATATATTCTTTATCAAATGAAATGTTTGATAATAAATGTATTTAATTTATGAAAAAAGTTTTTAGCTTGTAATATTTGAGTTATTATTATATTTCAGTATCTCATGTGTCCATATTGATATTGGAATCATCATCTGCTGAAAAATTCACAACAACTAAACACTGTGTATAATAAAATACATACGTGAAATACTTTCATTAAAATGATAAGATAAAAATTGATTTCAAATTGACTGACACACCAACGTATAATATGTGTATATGTATGTACTTGTGAATTGAGAACAGCGTACTCATCTGCACTTGACGTTGTTTTCGGGCCCATGATAATCGATACTCTGGCGATAGCCATCGATAGATTTTTTGGGCAAGGAACGGAGGTTATCGGTCTGATTGCAATTCGATTTCATAACCTCGTTGGTTCTGCTAGTAGTATTTTATTTACTTAATTAGTCTTGTATTAAATTTGTAGACCGGCAAAAATGTTGACGCTGCGACGTGGAGAGCAGCTACGTGCGCGTCTAAATGCCGCCTGTCGCCGCTATCTGTCGGTGAAAGCGGAGCCCAAAGCAGTCGCAGTGGCCGATGCTGAATACACCGCAGAGCCAAAGTATCCCATCATTAGGGATCTGTCATACAAGAGCCGCAAGCAGCAGACGGCTGTCGAATGGCACGAGCAGATACGCCAGCTGCCAACCGTTGAGGAAAAAATGATCAAAGTGAATATGCCGCGCTACTACGGCTACAAAGTGGTGGATCTGAATGACACCCATGTGCCATACAATGCCCTGCCGCTGACGCAACACTATACGCGCACTGTGCTGGAGGAGCTGCCGACGCAACCAGTCAAGGCCGACGACAAGAAGGATGCCTTGGAGGCGACAGTGCAGACGGCACGTGACGATATCATTGAGGCATTGGAATATGCCCATGATGTCTACAAGTAAGTGTAAATTTATTGCTAAGAATAATGTAACTCATTCACATTGTTGCAGTCATCAGCTCTCATTGCTGGAAACACCGCCAGATGCCGTCGCACGCGAACAACAGCTGACGCAAATAATTGTTGAGCTGATTAACCGCTCGGTGCTGCAGGTGCTGAGTGCCGATTATGCCCACCTGAACGAGGTTGAAATCGACTACAATCCGCGTCATGAGGCCTTCTGGGCTGTTGGTGGCGTTGATCCGCCCAAGAATGTAGTGAAATCGAAAAAAGGCCGCGCCTGGCAGAAGGACGATGCGAACGACAGTGTTGATCGTCTGGTGCAATATACTGGCGAACCCTACCTGGCGCTGCGCCACCGCCATCAACTGCTCACCTGGAAGTCTCCGGAGGAGAGCGAAAACTTGACGCTAGCCAAGCAGCTGCCGCGCTTCAATATGGACGCACGTACCTTGGGCTACAGCACCAAATATCAGCACGCTGTCAATGTGCCCGGCTACTGGCCCAGCGCCAATGCGCCCAACTTTGGAATGCTCTCATTTCAGTCGCGCGCCCATCTACAGCTGCGACCCAAGGCCTGTGGTGAACGCGACAACATCGAGGCCCTGCATGCGCTGGCCATTCAATCGTCCTACGCCTGGCTGCTGGCGCAGGCCAACTACAATGGCTTCAATACCTACAATGAGCTCACCTATCCGCTAAACACACAGACTGTGATCACCAACGGGCGTGAGTGGAGCTTCTATGAATATCAGTTGAATACGCTGCTCGTTCATGGCTCGCATGTGGATACAAATGCGCGGGTTAACTTCTGTCGCGGCACAGCACCCCAACCGCTGTACGCTGAAATTTCGAGCGAGGGCAAATGTGTGGACTTCAACGACAAAACGCTGCGTCAGCTGCTCGAGCTGTACATCCGAGCGCCGAGCGTTCAGCGCACTGCGGACGAACTGTTGCCCTATGTGGGCGGGCCAACGTTGCGTCGGGCCGCCGACTACGAGAATGCGGAACAGCGTGAATTCCTCGAAAGCACCTTCAAGAATCTGGCATCGAAACGGCCGAGGCACTTGGAACTGCCCGAGATCTATATGTGGGAGAAGCTTTACAAGATTGACCATAAGACGCGACCAATGGAGGCGCGTCGTCGCTACTTCGAGCGGGACATCAATCCCTGGCGCCGCACGCTCGACCAGCACGACAAGGTGTACGTGCCGAAGGCGGTTCGGCCCGGCGGCCGCAAGAATCGCGAGGGTCGCTTCAAGAAGACCTACTATCCCTAAGCTAAATTGTTTTGTTGGAAATGCGTGAATTATTAAATATATCCATATATGTACTAAGTCGAGAAAAGAGAGAGAGAGAGAAATAGATAAATGAAACGAACATTTTGCATTTACTTATTGAATTCCATATGGATCTGCATTCTTTATTTTTATTTTTTTTTATTGTTTAAAACATTTTATGTAATTGCATATTGTATCGTTTCTTGCGTGTTTCTGTTTTGTTTTTGTTTTGTTTTTATTTACTAAGTTAACATTTTGCCCTTTAGTAGTTGTTGGCATTTTAAATTGTTTTTTTTTTTTTTATTTTTATTTTTAGTTTTAGTTTTATATTTTTCTTTGCTTTGCTTGCATTTAGTTTTTGTTTTTGTTTTTTTTTTTTTCATTTAAATTTTAAATTTATTAATGCGTGTGTAAGATTTTGTTTAACCGATTTTGTTTAATTTTGTTTTTTGCCTAAGTGTTTTACTTGTTTTAAATAATTTTTCTTTGTGTATTTTAGTTTTCATTTTTATTTATTTAATTTTTATTTTTAATTTTTGTTTTTGAGTTTTGTTTTTTTTCGTCGCTTTTTGACATTCTAAAAAAAATTGCTTTTATTTTATTTTTAACGGGAGAATGGCTTGGGTATTCAATTTATTTCTTTTTTTTTTTTGTTTTTTCATACAACCATTTATTTATTTATTTTTTTTTAAATATTGAGATTTTTGAGAATGCTAGCAGCAGATGTTGTTCTTATGCACATCAATCGAATAAATCATAGATGGATAGCTACAATTTGAGGCATTTCGTTTGTTGTCTCGATTTATTGTCCTAGACCAGTGAAGTGGCAATAGCATCCATAATATCTGAGTTTTCTCAACTATTGTTTCTCTTACAAAAAAAAAAAAAAAATTTAAAATCCCAAAGAAAAAGAAAGCAACATATAGAGTGCTCTAGTCGGGCATGCCCGGATTAGCAGATACCCAGAACCCTGCGCACAGCTGCGATCTCTGTCTCTTTTCGACTGCTCAGACACATGCATGAATAACACACATATGCACACGCACACGCACACGCACATACATTGAAGCAGTTCTTAAATAATTTCATTTCTAGCTTATGCAATTCCCAGAGCATATGCCAGAGCTGACCTGCCTGTGACTTCTTCCTGTCTACCCATGAAGGCTCTCCGTATTCGGGCTCTCCTGCTGCACTAGCTGCGCCTAATGCTGAGTTCGTATATAATGGAGCAGTGACCCAGTGCTTGTGTTGGAGCTCTCTGAGCTTGCTGTTATTCTGTACCTTTACACGGGACAATGGATTAGATGAAAAAAATCGCATGCGATAAGCTACTGAGTGCTTGAGTTGCTCACGTTAGCAGTCAGATGGATGAGCTGTCGAAAGCTTCAGCGCAAGCTTGATCAGCAGCCTGAGCTTGGTAAGCGTTGAAAGCTTTTGTGCAATGCTGGAAGCTCACGTAAATGGATAACCCATAGGAAAAAATAACCTATAACCTATAGGTAAAAGCTGTAATGGTCGCAGAGTCTATAAAGAAAAAAAGGGAGAACCAGAGCAAAACAAACAACAAGAGCTAGAGTAGAAGAAAGCTGCGAGAGCTTAGCGATCAGCGTGCGCATGCGTAAGCTCGTAAATGCAAGGCAAGCTTGAGCCAAAAGGTGCTTAAGCAAGCTTTCGAGTGCAATGCTGAAAGCTTATCAGCGCTAAAAGCTTAGAAGCTGAGGAAGCTTAAGGGCAGCTGATCGGCTGCATTTACTCAGCCAATGCGCCAATTAGCATCGCAGCCAACTTCTGGATGATCCGGGGAGAGCTTTTGTTTTGCTTGCCTATAAAAGAGGTTGGCTGAGAAAAAGTCAGTCTTTTAATCTTTTTGGCAAGCAAAATCCCTGGACCATCCACCGCTCTCGTTTTCTTTTTTGGACCCTTCGATGTCAGAAGGTACATCGTCGGCCCTTCTTTTTGGGATTCTCCTGCTTGGATAAGGTACGCTGATGACTTAGGTCAAAATTTTGGTCTAAGACAGTTTTTTTTATTTTCTGCAGTCTAAAACTCCTAAGAGTTTTACTCCACCCGTATCCGTCTGGTTTAACTCTCCAAGAAAGCCAGCACGTGATACGGGCCAATTTTTTTACGGGACGTAGGATTTATCTCGAAGAGCCGAGATGAAGCCCCCTTTGGATGGGAGACAATCTCCACCACGTGGGACTCCCGAATAAACATCCGGAGAGGCAGTGAAAACAAAAATTTATATATAACCAAACCAAACCAAATTAAGCCGAACGTCATCCAGTGACAGTGCCAAGGCAAAGAAAAAACACAAAACCAAACCGTAAAAATTTTTTTTTTGTTTCGGCTAAAGTGCCTCATGAGCGCAGCTTAATGCAGCCCAAAAAAATCTAAAGAACGTTGTAAAATTTTTTTTATATATATCTATGGATATATATATATATATAGATATATATCTTTATATGTAATGCCGCCGAAAAATATGAAGACCGTTTTTTTTGATATAGATGTGTGTAGTTCAGCCTAAAAATATAAGAAACAAGTTTCTTTGCTAACTAAAATACAGATAATTGATAACGCATTAAAAGTGAAAAAAAAAAAAAAAAAATATATATATATATATATATATATGTATAATTAAATTCTAATAATTAAAATTACAAATTCAACAACCCCCCCTAACAACAAAAAATCAGAATGATCCAACAGTCAAGCAACCACGAGGAAAGGCCTTTCATCGCTGGATAAAGACACTGTAAGTTTTCCATAGCCCTTTTCTCCTGTCCCCGATTCCGCCAAAAGAAAAATAAAATTAATAAATACATAAAATTTAATTATTAAAGTAAAGAAGTAATACCAAGACCAAAATGAATTAAAAAAAAAAAAAAAAAAAAAAAAAAAAAAAAAAAAAACATATATATAGATAAAACATGAAATAAAATTTAGTTATTAAAGTAACGACATAATCCAAAATTAAAATGAAGTAAATAATTAAATATATAAAATTAACTAGTTAAGTAAAAGTACTTGTTAGAAAAAAAAAAAAAAATATAAAATTTATTAAAATTTAGTTATTAAAGTGAACACACCATCCAAAAATCAAAATGAAGTAAGGAAGGCAATATATAACATTCACTAGTTAATTAAAAGTAACTTAGTAGAAAAAAAAAAAAAAAAAAAAAAAATTTTAAATAAAATTTAGTTAGTAAGGTAAAGAAGTAAGACAAAATCCAAATGAATTAAAGAATTAAATCTATAGAATTATATAGTTAAGTGGAAGAAAATGGTTAATATTAAGAAATCGGTGTTAGTATTTAAGAATAAATTAAGAAATTTAAAATGAATGTTAATGTGCAAATTTTTGAAATGGTATTCAGATGAGGTCCTAATTGTGACAGGTTAGGTTAATGTAATGGGGTAGGAGGCTTTTGCTTCTCTCTTGGGGGTTTTTACCACACTATTATTTAAAAACCATGGTAGGGTAGGGTAGAGAACGCGTGTGCCAAATTCCATCTATGGCCTCGCTTGTGTTATGTGTCGTTTTCTTGATAGGGTATACCAATTGTGAATGTCTTTCCCATGTTTTGTCTGTCCATTTTCGGGAGTATAGCTCCGTCAAGTCGTGTTTTTGAGGGATCTTAAAAAAAAAAAATAAGATTTATGTGATAGGATGTGAGGTAACAAAGTACCCCCCCACACTCCCGAAAGAGCTACGGAACTAGGAGATCCCGTCCAGCTGCCTCACATCCAGGAAAGTGTCACACACATACACTCTTTACATCAATTTTTGGTGCCCAACATGGGGCTCTGAAGAAATATGTAGATATATATGTATGTATGTATGTCTCTCACTGTCACTCATCATCGTTACATAAATTTTTGGCGCCCAACGTGGGGCTCAGGAAGTTATCCGCTTAAACATTTTTGGCCCCACGTGGGGCTCTGGAAGTTATCCGCTTAAACATTTTTGGCCCCAACATGGGGCACTGGAAATATTCCGTTTAAGGGATACCAAATTTTCAGAGCACCCTTTTAATTTGTGCTCAAGATCGTTTCTTTCATGACGAAAGGGAACTGAAGTATTTTGATACACATTTTATAAAATTTTTTTTTGGTGAGACTTAATCGTTGAAAATGTCAGTGTTATAAGTGCTGAAATAGATAGGACTTGCTTGGTCCGTCTATCGCATAAGTGACAGCTGAGCATAATAGATTCTTCAAGGGCCTACGAAGCTGCAAGATTCAAGCTGAGTCTCAGACCGAGAAATCTTGAAGGGTTTAATTCAACTAAAACTTATAGTGCAGGAATATAGAAAAACTACCTTCTCTCACAATTAAAGACTTTGTATGACTTTCGCGACGTAGTTTAGTATTGATTGTGTTTGGCAAAAATGGCAGTTGCAATTACAGAATATTGTATATTGGGCTCTGCCCGGATATCAATACTGGTTGTCTATCTGTTATTTGTTGCCCGATCAAAAGATACTTATTCCGTCACGATTTCAGTCATACCACTTTGGCTTTAGATGTTGATTATGCTGGGGTTTTGAATGTATCGGTTGTTGTCTGGAACTTGAGCATATGCTGCCTTGGCGTATCCTTGCCGAACAATCGTATTTTAGAAAACCTTTGTTACCAATATTCTTTAACCAATTCATGCTCGTTTGTTTTCGTATAATTTAAAGTGACTTTGATTATAATTATTTGTGTTTGGTAACTATAACAGAAACGATTGCAGAATATTGTATATTGGGCCCAGCCCGGATATCAATACTGGTTGTTCCCCTGTTATTGGTTGTCAGATCAAATGATGTTGATCTCAGTACACTTTAATTGATACCAAATTGGCTTTTCGATGTTGTTTATGCAAAGTTACTATATGGTTAGATTGTTGTCTGGAACTCGTGTTATGCTGTCTTGGCGTATCCTTGCCGAACAATCACATGTAGGCAACTTTTGTGTACCAATATTCTTAAACCAATTTTTAGTTACAATAGCCCAATTTCCTTAATCCCTTCCTCTTGTGTGATTCCTATCAAGAAAACAAAATAGGCTTCCTCCCCAAATTTAACCGAAACTTGCAGTATAAAGAAAAACAAAAATAATCAAAAATTAAATTTGCCAATTTCTAGAAGTCCTACACGTTTCCAACCATGGAAATCCGGTTAGTTTGTGTGGGTTTGTAACCACGGGATGAGCAATACACAGCATGTTTTGTACCCCTTGTAAACACAATTTTCTAGCTATGTTTGGACCAGTACCTTGTTTAAACGGACTGTCCAGAATGCCATGCGGTATTGGACCCTTGTCAGTCAAGTTGGTCATTGGCAATTGTTCGCCTGACCCCAAACAGGTTTCTAATTCGCGCTCCTGGAAGCTCGCGTTGGTAACCCGTAACTTAGCCAAAACATTACAGGACGTTCAAACTGATGCAGGCGAAAATGTTCCAAATCGATCGCCAGAGGGCAGCGATGTTATTTCCCAGCTTGATGTAGTCAGCTTCTGCCGGAACGTAGCTGCTCCTCCAGAGGCAATGCACCCGCAGACGAGGTATTCCTCACCGATCCGGTCCTAGTCTCAACAGCCCGTTGTTGACTTCCAATCCAGCAATATGCAGTCTGTCCGCGTGTTTGTCGACTCTGCAGATTGATTCGCGCCCAAGTTCTCACGAACAAATTTCTTTTGCTCCCACTCCTTGGCGTCTCGCCAAGTAGTTCGGCTGCTCAATGCAGGAAAACCGCAGACACGATGCAGAAATGGATTTGCATTTTGACGGATCCTCGGAAGGGTTAGGGGTGGAAGATTTTCTCAGGGTTAGAGTTCTTACGGACGAAACTCTCGATGTGACTTTATGGGGCTTTGCAAACACTTGCACATTCTTTTTCGGGAAAGCAGAGTTGGTTTTGGAGGCACCATAAACAGGTTGACCGAATTGTTTGGAACGAGTTTTGTTCTGCTTTGCGTCAACAATCAAAGACTATCGTTCGGAGTTCATGACTAAGGAGTTAGTCCGATCAAGGAAACAAAGGTTGGTGAATCTTTTGTCTCCTTCCATGATTCTGTCGCCGCATTAATCGACAAATTGGCCTAAAAATCAGCGAAGAAGAATTGTTAGAGATTCTACAATACTTGTTGCCGGAAATGCGACACAAGTTACTGTACCAATCTGTCAGCTCGGTGGGTCATTTACGTCGATTGGTGCAAATGAGTGAAAATCTCACGAACGACTTGAACAGTAGATAGATAGCGTTCCTCGACTTAAACCTGTTACTTTTAGACGTCAAGTTCTGGAATAGAAGTGTAATCTCGGAACTGAGTTCGAAGAAGAATCAGAGACAGAAGATTCAGAAATCGCCGCCATGCAAAAGGCCCATTCTAATCTGACATGCTGGAATTGTGAAGAAAAGGGACATGTTTGGGAAAACTGTTTGAGGGATCGTAAATTTTTGTTTGGTTGTGGTACACCACAGGTGTTAGCCACAGTGCAAGATTTGCATCCGTAGGCTGTCGGAAAACCAGCAGAAGGGAGCATCCCAAAGATCTCGGATGCCCCCGAACCAGTCAAACCCATCGAGGAAAACTTAAATCAGACGTTTCCAACAAACGGGAGAATGATCTTCGGTCTCTCCCGTCCACGACAAATTGAGTCGATTTTAGAAATAAGAAGAAACATTTTTAGCGTAGAAAAACCATTAGAAGTAAGCGTACGTTAAGACTTAAATTTTTCGTAGTTAAACTAGTCGTAGATTAGTGATTCGAATTTTTATAGCAAAGACATGCGCAGTTTGCCCAAGTTCGTTTTTAAATTTTCAGGATTGGGACTTTTAGATACTGGCGCAATTTAGTTGCATTGGGGTACGTTAGCGCAGACAGATTTTTCATTCCTGGTTTTAAGTCGATAAGTCTTTCGTGAAAACTGCCGGTGGTGAAAATCAGTCGGTCATTGGGGTTTTAATGTTGTCATGCAATACAAGGCAACGTCGAATCCGATGAACTGTTGTCATCCCCAACATCAAGCAGAATTTAATCCTGGGACATGACTTTTGGAGAATTTTGCCCTGGCTCCTGATGTTTCAGTGCTTTGAGGCGATTCCGAGGACATCGAGGAAGGTTGTTCCGGCAAATTCCGCTAATAGCGTCCAGCTGCAACAGCTCATGCTGTTAACTCTTATTTCCCAACGCTGCTGAGAAGCTAGGTCGCACTTCACTCCTCAAACATCACATTGAGGTAGGAGACGCAACGCCGGTGAAGCAACGTTTTTATCCTGTAAGTCCTGCAGTCGAACAGTTACTATTCAAGAGATCGATCGAATGATTGATCTTGGCTTATAGAACCATCGACCAGCGCGTGGAGTTCGCCTTGAGACTAGTGGCAAACCCAACAAGTTCGTCTTTGTTTGGATGCACGCAAACTAATGCAGTGACAAAGAAAGACGCCTTCCGTTGCCTAGCTTGACGGAATCCTTTCTCGACTGCCTAAAGCGAATTTATTTCGAAGCTCGATTTAAGACGCTTATTGGCAAATCGAACTGTCGGATGACTCAAAGCCACTCACAGCGTTCACAGTACCAGGAAGACCCCTGTTCTTTAAGGTCATGCCGTTTGGTCTCTGTATGCGCCGTCCACCATGTGCAGATTGATGGATGAAGTCTACCTCCTGACCTTCGATTTGTGTTTTTGGATTCTAGACGACCTAATTATTGTCTCGGAAGACTTCAGTTCTCACATCGCAGTTTGGTTCGAATTGCAGAGCAATTTAGGAAAGCTACTAACTTTGAATTGGTAAAGTCACTTTGCAGTTACCAAAGTGAATTACCTCGGTTATGTTTCGACAATACCGGCATTGTACTGACCCTGAGAAATAAGTTGCATCCAAAATTGGCCACCTCCGAAAAACTTAAGCAAGTCAGAGGCTTTTTAGGTGTTTGTGGTTGGTTCGTCGTTTTTATAATTTTTCTGACGTGCTTGCCCCATAACCGAGGTCTATCGTCGAAAAGAAATTTAATTGGACTCCAGAAGCCCAAAAGCTATGGAGCGATTAAAATCGGTTTTAACAACTTCGCCAGTCCTTCAAAATCCCAATTTTACAAATTCTTTTTGCATTGTGATGCTAGCGATTTTGGAATTGGGGCTGTCTTAGTACAGCTTTCGGATGAAAATGAAGAAAAACCGGTTGCATTTTGTCGAAAAAACTCAGTCGAGCGCAGCGTAACTATAGTGTTACGGAGCGAGAATGTCTTGCCGTCATCCTCGCTATCGAAAAGTTTCGCTGCTATTTGGAGCTTCAAGAATTTGAAGTCATTACCGACCACTCCAGTCTTCTTTGGCTGATGAGACAGCAGAACGTTTCTGGACGATTAGCTAGATGGATCTTCCGTCTCAACATTAATTCACCATGTCGCATCGGAAGGGTAAGCCATATTGTGCCAGCGCCTTATCGCGTTTGCCTGAAATGAGTCTCCTCTTTGGAGATGGGTTCCACAATTGACTTAGAGTCAGAGGCTTTTCAGGCCGAGGACTATAAGCAGTTGAAGCTTAAGCTGACGCAAAACAGTTCAAGATTCCCAGATCTTAAATTGTCGATCACAAAAATTTTATCCGCACTGAGCTGCATTCCATGCCAAAGATATCAAGCAGTAGACACCTAACACATTCCCGCTAATTTCCGTCTAACGGTGGTTTTATCGGGTGGTGTAATGGTCGCAGAGTCTATAAAGAAAAAAGGGAGAACCAGAGCAAAACAAACAACAAGAGCTAGAGTAGAAGAAAGCTGCGAGAGCTTAGCGATCAGCGTGCGCATGCGTAGCTCGTAAATGCAAGGCAAGCTTGAGCCAAAAGGTGCTTAAGCAAGCTTTCGAGTGCATGCTGAAAGCTTTCAGCGCTAAAAGCTTGAAGCTGAGGAAGCTTAAGGGCAGCTGATCGGCTGCATTTACTCAGCCAATGCGCCAATTGCATCGCAGCCAACTTCTGGATGATCCGGGGAGAGCTTTTGTTTTGCTTGCCTATAAAAGAGGTTGGCTGAGAAAAGTCAGTCTTTTAATCTTTTTGGCAAGCAAATCCCTGGACCATCCACCGCTCTCGTTTTCTTTTTTGGACCCTTCGATGTCAGAAGGTACATCGTCGGCCCTTCTTTTTGGGATTCTCCTGCTTGGATAAGGTACGCTGATGACTTGGTCAAAATTTTGGTCTAAGACAGTTTTTTTTATTTTCTGCAGTCTAAAACTCCTAGAGTTTTACTCCACCCGTATCCGTCTGGTTTAACTCTCCAAGAAAGCCAGCACGTGATCGGGCCAATTTTTTTCGGGACGTGGATTTTCTCGAAGAGCCGAGTGAAGCCCCCTTTGGATGGGAGACAATCTCCACCACGTGGGACTCCCGTAACATCCGGAGAGGCAGTGAAAACAAAAATTTTTTCCAAACCAAACCAATTAGCCGAACGTCATCCAGTGACAGTGCCAAGGCAAAGAAAAAACACAAAACCAAACCGTAAAATTTTTTTTGTTTCGGCTAAAGTGCCTCATGAGCGCAGCTTAATGCAGCCCAAAAAAATCTAAAGAACGTTGTAAAATTTTATTTTTTGGATTTTTTTTGATTTTTTTTTGTATGCCGCCGAAAAATATGAAGACCGTTTTTTTTGATTAGATTGTGTAGTTCAGCCTAAAAATATAAGAAACAAGTTTCTTTGCTAACTAAAATACAGATAATTGATAACGCATTAAAAGTGAAAAAAAAAAAAAAATTTTTTATTTTTTTTATTAATTTAATAATTAAAATTCAAATTCAACAACCCCCCTAACAACAAAAAATCAGATGATCCAACAGTCAAGCAACCACGAGGAAAGGCCTTTCATCGCTGGATAAAGACACTGTAAGTTTTCCATAGCCCTTTTCTCCTTCCCCGATTCCGCCAAAAGAAAAATAAAATTATATCTAAATTTATTATTAAAGTAAAGAAGTAATCCAAGACCAAAATGAATTAAAAAAAAAAAAAAAAAAAAAAGAAAAAAAAACATATATTAGATAAAACATGAAATAAAATTTAGTTATTAAAGTAACGACATAATCCAAAATTAAAATGAAGTAAATAATTAAATTTAATTACTAGTTAAGTAAAAGTACTTGTTAGAAAAAAAAATATAAATTTTTAAAATTTAGTTATTAAAGTGAACACACCATCCAAAAATCAAAATGAAGTAAGGAAGGTTTACATTCACTAGTTAATTAAAGTAACTTAGTAGAAAAAAAAAAAAAAAAAAAAAAATTTTAAATAAAATTTAGTTAGTAAGGTAAAGAAGTAAGACAAAATCCAAATGAATTAAAGAATTAAATCTATAGAATTATTAGTTAAGTGGAAGAAAATGGTTAATATTAAGAAATCGGTGTTAGTATTTAAGAATAAATTAAGAAATTTAAAATGAATGTTAATGTGCAAATTTTTGAAATGGTATTCAGATGAGGTCCTAATTGTGACAGGTTAGGTTAATGTAATGGGGTAGGAGGCTTTTGCTTCTCTCTTGGGGGTTTTTACCACACTATTATTTAAAAACCATGGTAGGGTAGGGTAGAGAACGCGTGTGCCAAATTCCATCTATGGCCTCGCTTGTGTTATGTGTCGTTTTCTTGATAGGGTATACCAATTGTGAATGTCTTTCCCATGTTTTGTCTGTCCATTTTCGGGAGTATAGCTCCGTCAAGTCGTGTTTTTGAGGGATCTTAAAAAAAAAAAATAAGATTTATGTGATAGGATGTGAGGTAACAAAGTACCCCCCCACACTCCCGAAAGAGCTACGGAACTAGGAGATCCCGTCCAGCTGCCTCACATCCAGGAAAGTGTCACACACATACACTCTTTACATCAATTTTTGGTGCCCAACATGGGGCTCTGAAGAAATATGTAGATATATATGTATGTATGTATGTCTCTCACTGTCACTCAACATCGTTACAAAGCTGATAGGCTGATAGCCGATAATCTAGCACTGCTGAGCTTTTTTCTCATCCATTGGAATTGGCGCGTATAAAAGAGCTTAACTGATGGCATTTGCTCTTTCGTAAGGTCTTGAGAGCAGCATTTTTGATAATGGCAAAATGTTAACCTAAGCATCGACAGAGGGATTTTAGTGAGTGGATAGATCTCATACAAGCACATCAATAACTAGCTGCTTATAGTTCATTAAGCTCATCCGACGGACACGGTCAGCTGAGCTGAGTTCTTCTTCTTGATCTATGCATTAAGGTGCTTGTTATAGCCTCACTCAGTGGAGTAGCCGGGCTCTGGGTATTTTTGAGAAAAAACATTCGATCGCGTCTAGCTTCAATTCCTGGCCAAACAATATAATTATGTATATAATATATTTAGCTCAAAGCCTGTTCAATTCAACATTCATGTTTGGTTTATGTTTTACTTTACGGCTATTTCGTTTAAGTGTTTATTGTTTTAAACTAAATGTTTGCTTTCTATTTGCCTCAGCGAGCGACTGTGCTTAAGTGTATTTCCATTTTGTCTATAATGTTTAGTTTTATGTCCTATGTCATATGCATGTGAGTATATTAAAATTACATTGTTTGCATTCGTTTTGTTTTTTTTTTTTTCTTTTTTGCTTTTACATTTTATTTATTGTTTTCATTTAGCACTTACTTATATTTTCTTAATATTCTTTGCTGCTTTCTTCTATTTTACGCCGTTGCAGTTGCCTTAGAGCTAATACACTTGTCTTGTAGGCGGCCTAAACTAATGCTTAATATCTAAGTCATCACCAAAAAAAAAAAAAAAATCACACACACAAATACTATATACAATTTGACTGTCTGTGTGCGTGTGTGTGTATGTGTGTGTCATCTTATAGATTTAGTTTAGATATTTGCTTTACACCAACATTTTAGTATATTTCTATTTATTTTAGGTGTGGATTATAACATGCCAAGAACTCGAATCTTTAAAAGACAACAAAGAGAATTTGAAAAGAAAAATATGAAAAATATATGCATAGTACATATATGTATGACAAAATCTGAAATCGCTATAGATCTTGCGTCTACATGCTCAGGCATGGGTATTACATCACACAGAATCGTATTGGAAGAGAAGATATGTGTGTGCGTGCGCGCGTGTGTGTGTGTGTGTGTGGGTGTAGGAATGAAGCAAAGCGTGTCTATAATATCGAATAGATCGAACAGATCGTATTGTAGTATAGAGATAAGTATAGGTACACGTATAGTTAAGCCAGTGCCTGTGAGCGTGAGAGAGTGTGACAATACTAAAAGTAAAGCAAGTTCAATTTCGACTTGATTCATATTCATAGATTTTGTTTTTCTTTAGTTGGAAACCGAATAAAGTTGAGGTGCTCATTGAGTTAGTTGAGTAAGCCTTTTACAAATACTCATAAGAGTTTCTTTCTTTTTGTTTCTTTTTATTTTTCTTTTCTAAATTCAAATCAAGCGATAGAGAGGGAGAGAGAGAAAGGGGGACTGAGAGCGAGACGAAAAGCATTGAAAATCATTTGTTACACTTGATTTACTCACGATATATATATTTATATATAGATAGATAGGATTAGAAGTAGTTCCATAATCATTTTCTGCTCTTGGTTTCACTATTGTCAAAATGATATTTAGTTCATATTATTTCGGGCGATTGTCTATACATACTCGTAATATGTATATGAAAGTTACTTCATAATAAGTTGATCGAAAAAAAAAACTAGGAAAATTAAAATGGAAAATTTAATACAATTTCGAGAATTTCTAGATTCAATTTTTGGTTTATTTTTGTTTGAGCTACAAATTCTTGTTTTTTCTGTTTTTTTTTTTTTTTTTTTTTTTTAATGAATTAAAATTTTTTCTGCTTGTTGTTTTTAAATATTTATAAAACACATTTGTGTCTCTGAATACTTTATGCATGAAACCATTCACATTATTAATACATACATATATTTAAAATGTACCTCAGACTAGAAAAAAAAGTTCATCAAAAACGATTATTCATGTTTTATTTTTGTTTTTACGTTATATTTTATATAAAAATTTAAATAACTTATCTCAATTAGTTTCAACTAAAAAAATTGCACAACAAAAATGTTTTGTGGAAATACTACGAGGAAAAAATTACCCTTTATTTGCTGTTGTTGTTCTTCTTCTGCTTCATCTTTTGTTATTGATTCTGTTTGGCTTCAAATTTGCTTTCTTTTTTTTAATTTTTAAATTGAATTTTTATTTATATATATTTTTCTTTAAATTGCTTTTGGTAGTAAATTCGCAGTAGCCTGAATGCATTTTGGCATTAATTGGCTTTAGTATTTAAGCAAAATGTAGTTAAAGTTTCTTTAAGATTTTCTTTAATTATTTAATTTGTTTAAATTTTGTTTTTTAATTCAAGTTAGTTTTAGCTTTAGTTTAAGTGCGTACTTTAAGCATTTTAAAGTTTTGTTTAACAAGTATTTATAAGTAGAGACTTAGTTCAGTTGTTAGCCGTCCAGCTGGGTCTGAGAAAACTTGCCAAAAGGTCATTAGCACAGGTAAAATTAGGTTAAATAAAATTAATTTTTTTTTGTTAATTCTACTAAAAATAATACATACTGAAAAGTATTACAAGTTATATAAAATGCTAAAAAGAAAGATTGTATATTTATTTTATTTATTTTTTTTTATTATAAATATTTTTTTTTTTTTTTAAATAAAGAATTAAAATTTGACAATTTGATAGTTATTTTTATGAAACATAATTTAAGAATTTTGTAGTTATAAAATTTAAATTTAAAAATTTAAAAAAGTTTATTCAATGAAATAAAAATAAACTAAAGCGACAACATAAAATATATAATAAATTTAAAAATGATAAGAACAATATGAAAAATATGATAAAATAAAATATTAAAAAATAAATGAATAAAGTAAAACTAAGGTGTACAAATGTTAAATATAAATATAGTAATACAATTTTATAAAAAAAAATAATACTTTAACACTTAGAAGAGGCATAACTGAAAGTTCTTAAAGCTAACTAAACAGTTTCTATAGATTTTCTTGCACTTTTTGACCTTATTGGATGGCGCAAGCTTTAGACCAAAAAGAACACAGTTATATGGCTCGTGAGCTTTTCGACCTATTGGCCAACAAGCTGCGCCAGGGAAGAGAACAGTTTTATGGCTGCTTTTATGTTTTTATGGGAGAGCTTTATGTGCAGTCGCTAGACGACGCTAAAAGCTCCGCTGTTTGGTTTACAGACGGCTAACAGTTATGTAAAGATATACGCATATATTTGTATATATATAGATATATATGCATATACATATATATATATATATATATATATATATATATATATGTATATATATATACATGTATACATATAAATGTTTGCTTTAATTTAAAAAACAGTTGAGTTCAAATAGTTAGTTAAATATTCATGCTTTTTGTTTTTTATTTAATCAATTTGCTTTTCTTTTTTGTTTTGATTTAAAGTTGTCGTTTTGTTTTTTTTTTTCGTTTTAGCTTTTTTGTGTTTAGTTAGTACGTAATTTATTTAGTTTGTTTGATTTAATATTTTTTTTTTTAACTTTCTTGTTAAGATTAAGGAAGACCTTTGCATTTGTGCATAGCCCTTAGCAGCTGCTTGGTGTACTATTGTAGCTGTGTGTGTGTGTATGTTGATATATGTGTGTATGTGTGTGTGTGTGTGTGTGTGTGTAAGTTGCATACACTATAAAATCTTACAAGGCTAATCATCGAAAAAAAAAAATATATCTTTATATATATTTTATTGTTTTTTTGATTCGCTAAGTGTATGATAATGCCCTGATCTAATGCTAATATACATACATATATATACACATACACACACATATATCGATATATATATATATATATATATATATATATATATACTAATTGTATAATATTTGTTTATAAGAAGCATGTCAATGTGACACAAGAAATTATAATTCGTTTACAGCGTAATTGGTTTTTTGCATGAGGGGTGTTCCTGCTAAACTAATGCATATTACTATTAGAATAATTATTAATTTTTTAATGGTTTTTTCTGTAAGCTTTATGCAAAATAAAATACATATAAATCTGTGTGTGTGAGTGTGTTAGTTTTTTTTTGTTAATTATTTTTTTTTTTTTTATGTAGGGTATCTCTGTAATTGAATACATTTTGCTGTTTTTTTTTACGCTACGCACGAATTTGCTGTTAACTTTTTGCTGTTCTTTGTTGAAATTTCGTTTAAAAATTTATTTTTTTTTGTTTATATATATATATTAGTTTATAACTTAAGTATTTGTCATATGTATATTTGACTAACCTCGCTTGCTCTATGTTTTAACTATCACTTAGTCTAAATACTGTAGTTGAATTTAATTTTCATTTTAAATTTAACTTTTGCTTTTTAAACTGGTTTTTGCTTGATTTTCTTAATTTGTTTATTTTTCATGTTTTTTTTTTAGAAGCATTTTTTAAATCTAATTTTCATTTGCATTAATATGCTACATGCTTGTTTTTTTTTTTTTTTGTAATTTTACTCGTATATATGTATATATATATAATATTTAAAAATAGTTAACTTTATACTTTGCTTTCGACTGCTTTCCTCAACGTTTATGCTGTGCTGCACATTTTCTTAGCTGCTTTGCGTCATTTTCGTTTTATTGTTGTTGTTGTTGTCGTGGTTTTGGCCATGTTTTTATATCAGTTAAACAATTTGAACTCGAACTTACATTCGATTTGTATTTCTTCGTTTTTTCTTTTTTGTTTTTTTTTTTTTGATAAAGTGTTTTTTAACAAATTTGTGAGTGCTCAAAATTGTTTTGAAAATGTCTTGAAAAAAACTTAAAAAACTGAAAATTTCATCTAACAGAAGAAGCTATACTAAAAACGTGTCTGCAGTAAGCGATAGATATACATAAACAGATTGCTTAAGCTTAGATTTTTTTTCTGAATTTTCTCTTTTTTTTTTTGTTATGTGCCAAGCCAATGCCAATTTGTAGTGCTAATAAGCCAAGTTTGCTTAGCCATAACTTGAATTAAAATACATAATTTATTTGCCAAAATTAAAATCAATTTAAAGCACAACATAAATGAAATGTGTTCTGTGTGTGTGTGTGGGTGCCTTTTGGGTTTTATGCTCGTTCACGTGGCGCCGGAAGAGTATATAGGCCTGGGCTTGAACTGGGGTGAGATGGATTGATGCGGCTTTTTAGTCTTACGATTTATGGGCTATGCGCACTGGGGGCGTGGCTCCATAACTTTACTCTTATTGTCGAAGCAAAGACTTGAAATGTGAAATAGATGCCAATGCCAATGCCAGCTGGGCGTGGCAGATCATAAAAGAAATTTAATATATATCTTTGACTCTTCAGACTCTGTTATAGCTCTTTTTGCATCTGTAAATCATATGAGTTGCGCCAGGAAACTCAGAGAGTTAGGCAGAGACAGGGAGGTGAGATAGGCAGGTAGACAGTCAGCCTTGGCTGGGCTCTAGTCAAAATTTAGTGCAAACCCCTGAACGAGCATTATGCAGTCGATGATGCCCGACTCACATATGCTTATTTGACTTTTTTAATGACTCTTTATTTTTTTTGTTATTTTGGTTTTTTGTTCACTTTGAATTTGAAATTTTATTGTGACTGGTTTACGTTTTGTTCATACGTTTTTCTATCACAGCAACATATTTGTATACACTATTTTACATACTAAAAATGAAAATAAAATTTAACCCAGATCGTACTATAATCAAAATGAATTATTTTACACTAAATTAACAAGGAACAAAAAAAAAAAAAAAAAAAAAAAACAAAACAATCGTTAAATGCAAAAAATGATGAAGTCAGCAGCAGTTGGGGGCGAAATGAAGTCAAGTAACAACGCGTCGTACAACTACACATACATACACATAACATGTATATGTATATACGTGTGATTAAATATTTTAGTTAGGAAATAAATAATAATCTAAACAGGACTTGGAATTGAAAAGAACTTTAATTTGAAAAGCATTCACTTGTTTATGTATTCTTTACATGATTTGTTTTTCGTTTTTTTTTTTTTTTTGTTTTTCTCTTATTATTTTTGTTGTTTTTTTTTTTGTGTATTTTACAAAAGTAGAAACAATATTTTGTACGACTCGTGTGAAACTGAAGCATTTACGTAGACGGTCAGAGTGAATCATTTACGGGAACTAAAATGGCACAGAAGAAATTGTAAATACTTTCAGCCATAGTCGAGGCTTTCGCGGCGCACTTACAATGAAATGGGGAGCCGAGAAGAGCACAGCCAGCGTGGCTATAATTGTGAAGAGCGTGAAAATAATAAGGCACAAGCGATCCACGACCATTGCGGCAAATTTCCAGTCGCGCGTTATATCGCCTGTCTCGTCCTCTTTCTTGAGCTGCCATTGATGGATTGTCAAGGGATTCGGCTGAAATGCATTCATTTGGATACTAACCTGATCGGTTATCCAGCGCAGTTCCTTGAGTATCAGCGCCAGTTCGTATTCCGCCGAGGAGCTGAGACATGTGTGCGAAATGGCCTCGTGCATCCGGGAATCGGCCACGGGTGCGACAGGACCCACTGGACCGACGGGCCCTACTGGACCCACGCTGCCATCGTCGCCTTGCCTGCATAAAGCACTCATTGCAATAGTTTTATCAATATTTTATACAAATTTTTTCTTCTCTATAGAAGCTATATGTAGCCCAAATTTGGCTGAACTTGAGCCCAACAATAGGCCATAAAAATTCTATTTATCGAGTGTGACCCAGCAAGAGTGATACAATTTGCAATAAATATATTTAGTTTTCTAGCATAAAATTTTGGTTAAGTTATATTTTAAATATATTTAATGCGATTTACCATTTTGGTATGCATTATTTTGCATCTGGCAAACATGTGAACATCATTTTAAAATTTATGAAAAAAATATTTTTTAATTGTATTAAAAATGCTTGAGGAGCATAAGAAGCTTCCTGCACTTTAAGGTAAGAAACGATCTGAAAATCTGAAGGATTTTCTAATATACATAGCTCTAAGTACTGAAACGACTAGGAGTAGTCTAAAGCATTTTTAGAATCTTAAAGCAGTATTTTAAGTGCATTTAGGATTTGAATGATATCAGCTCAGATTCCATTATTCCATTAGCTCTCGCTTACGGTGGCTGAAAACTAAAGTCATGCTTTAGCACATAAGCTGAAATCAATTTGTCCAGAAGTCAAAAATCGAAAAGACAAATCTCTGGTAGAAAAATATGTATGCAAAAGTGAGCGAATCACGTTGCAAATGACATAGTTTTTTATTTTTTGGTTTTTTTTTTTTCTGTGCTAGAACTGGAGTTAGAATTTGCTGTCGTTGGCACCCAAGCCAACCCAAATCAAGTCAGTATTTTAAAGGACAACGCAATTGTGACTGTTGGTTTATTGACCCAATTCAATGGTCTATTGTGCGAGAGGACATGTGAAAGCAGCTAAGCAGCTGAGCCTCAGCCTCAGCCTCAGCCTCAGCCTGAGCCTGAGCCTGTGTCTGAGCCACGTGCCCGCATAGATGTTCATCTTACTGTTCAAGCGTTTTCTATTGCGAATAAATTTCTCTTTCTTCCTCTCTCACTCTCTGTGTTTTCTTTGGATTTCTCTGCCTTTTCTTGGTCGTCGCATTTGTGCGTTTTGCTTGTCACTAAATGCGTGTCCTTGCCACTTGCCACTATTTTCTAAGGTTTTTTTTTTTTATATATATTTTGTTTTGTCTCGTTGTTGTTGAGGGGCACACATCTTGTCATTGTCATTGTCATTGTCATTGACTGTCATTTGAGGCTTGCTGAATGCGAATGCGGATGTGTCTTGTTGAAGCTTTTCTTGTTATTGTCAGTTTCTATTATTTTCCATTCTTTTTCTTTTAAATAAGTGCGTTTTAATAGCGGCCTCAAGCGTACCATAAGTAGAGGTATAATTTGTATATTATAAATATATATAAATACTATGTATTGCTGCATATCGGCTCAGTCAATTATAGAGCAAGTCTTTGTAAACAGAATTGCAAGCTGTATAAAAAAGTGTTTTATATAAAAAAAAAAAAAAATGGAAGCCATGAAAGATTCATCAATGACTAAAAATAGTTCTTGGTTCCTAGTATTAGCTATTTCAGTTAGGGTTATGAAGCAATAAATTGTTTTGACTCATTGATATTATCTCTAATTATTTCATTATTATTAGCGATTAAGATGCGAGACTGGGCTCGAAACATATGGAGCAGCACGTTGAGTTTTAGCAAACCACATTAAGGTCTCATTGATATTTGGAGCCTGTTCTTTTATAATATCGATAAATATCGATTTTGCTACAATTCACACAAAGGGCTTAAAGTTTGTAGAGCAGTTTCTCTTACAGTATTTTGAAACAAGCAAATTATGAAATATATTTATTACTGCCTGAGCAATGGTAATTTTAATAATTTCAGTAGGAATATTCCTTTTTAAGCCAGTTAATTGCATATATATGTACATATCTAGTATCGATCGAGCTTTACCTGAACATTGTCCTGTAGTACGTGGGCTGATGGGGCAACGTGGCGCTGGTGCAGCGATGATTGCAACGAAAGTCATCATCAATGTCGAGAACGTTGGCGAGCAGCGATTTCGAGGATCTGTATGAGTGTGGGTGACACATTATAATAAAGCAGAGTGTTAAATAGATTAATTAACTGAATTATTTGTTAGTGATAACAGATCGATGTTGTTTCAGCTAGTCGGGCGGTGGTTGTTTGAGTTTAAGACTGAGAGTGAGTGGAGAGAAAAGTGGAAAATTTTGGTTACCTTTCCTTGAGCTCAACGTTTTGGATCTGTTGCTTTTTGTCACCAGCTGTCGAGGAGCCCGACGACGAGGGCGGCGGCGGACATTCGTAGCCAACCTGTCCGGGTCTTTGCATGCGCAATATGCAAGGTAACCAATAAAGGAATATTACTCTTATCTGTGTGTGCGAGTTCGACAGAGAGACGGGGTGTTTGTTGGGTAATGCGGTTAAAAATAATAGCAGTAAGTATATTTTTGGTTTTTTTTTCGGTATAAATAGTATTTTTTTAGTATTTAAATTTTGAGTTTTTTTTTAAGCAGTTTTTTTGGTTTATATTTTTGTTATTAGTTTAGATTTTAATTTAAATGAAGTGAGTATTTAGTATTTTTTTGGTAGATGTTAATAAGAAATTGTAGCGTGACACGGAATAAGCAACATATATATAAATATATATATATATATATATATATATATATTATATATATATATATATATATATATATATATATATATATATATATATATATAGATTTATTCAAAGTTTTTGGTTATATATTTAGGACAAATTGTTAACGTTGCAAAGGGAATTTTTTAATTTTTTTTTAGTTTAAAAGAGTTTTTGTTTTTGGGTTTGTTTTTTGAATTTTTTTTTGTTTTTGTTGTTATTATTGTTGTTAAAAGTGTTGTTCAGAGTGTGTGAGTTGTTACAGGAGAGCAACAGCACACGCGATGTTGTCCACATTTGAAGTAGTTGATGTAAGTATATATTAATTTGTTTATTTATTTATTTTATATATATATATATATATATATATATATATATATATATATATATATATATATATATATATATATATATATATATATATGTATATATATATAATTTTTTTTATTTTTTTGGCAGTTTTGCGAAGATAGTTAGTTACATAGTTCGTTAGTTAGTTACAGAGGAGAAAAAGAAACAGTTGAAGAGGCATTTGAGTTGTAGAGTAAAGTTTTTGTTTGCGTTGCGAGTTGCGAGTTGCCAGTTACAGTTGTTGTTGTAGTTATTGTTGTTGTTGTTGTTGTTGTTGTTGTTATTGTTGTAGTTGTAGTTGGCCAGAGTAATTGTTAGAGAAATAAAAATTCGGTGTGATTATTGTGCTTTGGTTCTCGAATATGTAAGTTTGAATTAATATAGTAATAGAGAAGAAAATGTGATATATATTAATATATCATATGTATATTTATATATATTATATTATATATATATATATATATGCACTTCGATATTAGAAGTTTAAACATAAAAAATAGAAAAAAATATATAGATATATGAGTTTATGCAACCTTTTAAGTTATAAGATTTAAGATTAATTATTTGTATTAATTTAAAATAATTTAGTTTTTTATAGGAACAACATTTTTTATTGTTTGTGAAAATGAACTTCGTGTATCGTATTCAGAGTTCAGTCAAGTTTGAATATTTTTATTTTTTAATAAAAAAAAAAATGAACTAAATGGAAATTTGTTAATTTACAAATTTTTCTTGTCTAAATCTAAATTTCCTTAAAATTTAAAATTGAAAAAAAGGTCTTTTTTTTAATTAAATTTTTAAAGAAAGTTAGAAATTTATATTAAATATGCCACATAAAATTATTTAAATTTTAGATTATATATATTCATATATAAATATATATATAATAATTAATATTTTTATTATTATGATTTTTCTTTTTAAATAAATTAAAGTTGTTGAATAAACCTTTAGCATATGTAAATCTTTTTTTTTTTTTTTTGAGTTTTATTTTATATCTTTCGCTTTCAATTTTGTATGAGTTGCAAATATATTTTGCATGCAGCATAGTGTAAAAGTATAGGAAGAACTAGTTTATGCATATGAATTGTAAGTAAATATGTATGCAAGTGTTATTTGCTTTCGTTTTGAGTTCTCAATGTCTAAGAGATGAAAGTGATGTTCGGTAAGACATTATATATGTATGTAGGCATATATAGTATATACAATGTAATTGCGGGTGTGTGTTGTGTGTGTGTGTGTGTGAGTGTGAGCTTTGAAGTATGCTGAATGTTGTTATTGGCATTTCAAAAAGAAAATCATTTTCTGTTGAACTGATTTTCATATTAAAACAAAGGCAAATTGAAAACGTATCGGCAGCTCAGAGTTAAATAAATAAGAAATGAATATATGTTAATGTTGAGAAGGAAACTTAAAAGAAAAAAGACGAAAGAAAATAGCTGGTTCTTCTTCTTATATTTTGGTGTGTGTGTGTGTGTGTGTGTGTGTGTTTTATTATTTTTTTATAAATAAGTAAGTAAGTAGTAAGTAGTTAGCAAGTAAGTTAGTTAAGTTTAGTTTAGTTTAAATATAAATATTACCCATTCACTCATTTCATGCGTATCTGGATTTCTATGATGATAATTGAGGATAAGTATGGTTGACACAACTGATGAGGCCACCATAAACATAATGCAATTGAAATAAGTTCCTAGAAGGACACAAAAATTACACAAACATTGTGGTAATATATCGATTTTGGCGAATTCGCTTAACGCTTCATTCTAAGCTAGATGTTTTTTGTGGATGTTATTTTGTTGATTTATTTCTTTTAATTTTGTTTTTTTTTTTCTCGCTTTTTAGCTTCAATGCACCTATAGCCCCTTGGCCCTGATTTTGAGCATTGATCGTAGATCGTTGTTCGCTTATCGGCTGTTGTTATCGTTATCGTTAAGCAATTGTTGTGTGTGCGTGTGCGTGTATGTGTTCTTGGTTGTTGTTGTGTTTGTTTGTTGAAGTAAAAAACTTTATACACATTTCGTTTGCTTGCTGATCTATGTATATATATACACAAAAAAAGTTCGCATTGTATTTTACAACAAAAAAAAATACGTTTATATTATTTTCTGTTTGTTTATCGAAAGTCAACAACAACAACAGCAGACTATAGTTTTGTTTTCATTTTTGGTAGCTATTCGCCGGTTGCTTAGCTTGTTGTTGTTCAGTACTTTCAAAATGCTTACTAAAACTTAACTTGTGGCAAGTGGAAGTAAGAGTTAGAGAAAAAGTTCAAAGCAGTATATTAAAAAAGTAAGTTAGTAGTAGTGGTAGTAGTAGTATATATATTAACATTTATATATTTTAAAAATTTCTTTTTGATTTTGTAGTTCAGTGAGAGAATTCAAGTTATTTTACAGGTGTACGCCTAGCAGACATATATATATGTATATAAAATATATATATATATATATATATATATATATATATAGATATATATGGAATAGAGTAAAAGAGATAAGTTTAAGTAAATTGGAAAAGAAGCTCTGTTCTACTTAGCTCATGTTAGCCCTGCGTCCCCCTTTTGCTTTTTTGCCATCGCAAACTTGTGGCTCGATTCAAGAATGATTCCGGTTCCTTTGAACATAAGGAGCTGTGACTTTTGAACCGAACCGCGCATTTGCTTGGATCTCAACTTACAATTGATTTCTAGCTCAGTATTTGGTTTTGTTTTCTGACTTGTAGTGTTTTTACTGTGTTTTTTTTTTTTTTTTTTTTGGTTTTCTTTTGCTGTCGCTTTTTGTGCACAACCAATTATCCGCAATCATCATTTTTAGTTAAAAATCGAGATCTGATTTGGTTCCTCATTATTGTTGAGCTGTAAATTGATGAAAGACGTGTGGGTCTTGGGCAAAGGTGTTTGGTTTGGTTTGGTATTCTGTATGGCTACGGTTGTTAGTATTTTAGTATTTTGTACAAGAATGGCAATTAAATAGGAAATGGAGCTGGTTAGTTTAGTAGTTGTCTGGATCAGTGCGTTTGAATTCATTTTAATTTGTTTTTGTTCTTTTGTTGACTGCTTTGGATTTACATATACATATTTAGCTTATACTATTTAATTGCATTTATTTATGTTATGCACAGTGAGGAGCAAAAAATAATACAAATTAAATTATAAAAAAATGTTTTTTTTTTTTTCTTTTACTATTTACATATGTGCATGGATGTGTGAACTTTTGATAACTCAATATAAAATAAAAATAAAAACACAAATTATAATTTATTGCCTTTTCACTGTGCATATGAATTAAGATTTTTGCTTTACATAATATTTGTTGAATTTGAGTTTAAATATTTTATTGGTTTTTTTTTTTTTTTTTGTTTTTGTTGGGTCCCATACACTGCACTACATAATTGTTGATTAAAAGCCGCTGTAAGCATATGAATGAATGTATTTTTTTTTATATATATATTTTGTGTGTTTTTGATTTGATTTTTTATTTGTTTGTTTTTGTTTTTGTTTTTTTTTTTTTTATACAGCAACTAGTCGCATATGCATATATTAGATATTCATGGAATTACCTTAACGTTTGCATACAAGCCATGGCATACATCAGACATACACGTACCTACACATGTACGATTCTACGACATATGTATATATAAATACACATACATATGCATATGCATGTATGTAAGTATGTATGCTAAAGGTATCCATTGGAACAAACCAAAAAAAAAAAAGTAAATATATATATATATAGATATATATTTCATATGTTTTATATACAAGTGTTTGTAATCATCTTTTCTCAACTAATTGTGTATGATACAATGATGATGTGTGTGTGTGTGTGTGAGAGTGAGTGTATGTGGGTTTGTATGTTAAAGAAGCGAAACACCATTAAACATATATTAAAACATGTGATATGCAGTTGGCAATAATTTGTTTGTATTAGGCATTTTGGGGTATATAAACAACAATAGAGAGAGAAAGACAGAGAGATAGAGAGAGACAGTGAGCGAGATGGAGTTATATATATATAGAGAGAGAGATCGAGTTGCTACCACACTACTACACGAAACTAAAACCAATTTTTGTTTGAAAAAACAAAAGGGAAAAAAAGTGAATAAAAAGCATAAAAAATTGTTAAGAAAAATATGTACACATACGCATGTTAAGCCCATGAGAAAGCATATATACATAGATACATATAGATGTAGCTATATATCTGTAGATATTTACACTGATTCCGTTGCCCTAGCCTTTTTTTTTTAAATCCCCCTGAGTGTTTTCCCAGCTAAGCTCAAATTTAAGATTTTGCAATTTCGCATGCAAAACATTTTTGAACATTTAAAATTGTTGCTATACAAAATGTGACATACATATACGTATACATATATATATATATATATATAAACAGAGAGTGAGACAAAGAGAGAGAGAGAGAGAGATAGAGCGGGTTAGACAGAGAGAGAGAGAGAGAGGCAGAGAGAGCGTGTGTGTAAGAGAGAAACATAAGTAAAGCAAGAGACAGACCAGAATTATGCTTGGAATTATTTTCAAGTTTTGTCTTGTTTTTTTTTTTTTTTTTTTTTTTTTTTTTTTTTTTTCTTTAGTTTAGTTTATATAAATTTATCACGGACATTAAATTGTTTCAATAGATATTTACATTGCTGTTCCCATTTGGTGTGTATATGTATGTATCTGGGTGTGTGAGTGTGTATGTGCGTGTATGTGTGGGCAAGTGTGACCAGCTGGCGCTTAGCTCTAGCCCCAATTGATAGCGGCCTCTGTGCTGACATTCAGTTTGAGGTCTGAGGTTGACATTGCCATTTCGCCCCCGTTTCACAGTTCCCATTCAGGTTTCTCTTTTATTTTGCATTCATGTTCAATTTTTCATTCGCATTTGTATTCATATTCATTGCTTGTCTATGAATGTGTGCAATACAAAATTACATGAGATAGTATTCATCAATTGTTTATATTTCATATGCGATTCAGTTATAAACGTCTGAGTGTGAGTGTGAGTGTGCGTATGAGTGTATCTGTGTGTTTTTGTGTGTATGCGGGACGGAACGTGATGTGGGGGCGGGGGCGGGGGCATGTCAACAGTTTATAGGCATTTGTGTTCTTGCATGCCAACAAGAACGTTTTTTCTTTTACATTATGTGGTAGTGGTCCTTGGCAAAATACATATCTGACACTGGCATTAATAATGCGAGCCGCTCGTTGTACGCATAGAATCCAAAATATAAATCACAGAATCGAAAAACAAGCCTCTACACAAGTTGTAAATAAAATATACAGTTGTACAGACATACATATATAATAAATACATATACATATATTTATATAGGTATATATGTTTATATTTATATATAGAGAGAGAGTGAGATACTTAAGGAAGCAGAAACTTGGCATAGTTGCCTAATAGACGACTCTCTCGACTCCCGACTCATGAATCTGGCCTTTTGTTTTTTTTTTTGGTTTTTTATTTCAATTATTGTTTTTTTATTTATTTATTTATATATTTTTTTTTGGCAACTGTTTGTCGATTTGCCAAATACAAGAGTTTGTCTATCGAAAGGTCCAGAGTGCATGCTGTGAGTTTGATTGCCATACCAGTCCTCGATACGATAAAATATATAAAATACGATATTCAAAATACGATATTCAAAAGTACACAACTACGTTTGATAAGTGTTCAATTTAGTTAAGTCTGTGTGGCTCAGTGTGTGTGTGTGTGTGTGTATTGATGATGAATTTGATGTCTGCGTGTCACTGTGTATGTGTGTGTGTGTGTGTGTGTGTGTGCGTGTGTAATGCATACATACTTATTGAAAATCTGTGCAATTTCGTACTAAATGTACTAAAATATGATTTGGTGAGCTAAATACAGAAATTAATTGTTCTATATAGTGTATATATATATATAGATATATGGGGCCTGGCATGCGTAAGTGGAACAAGGTGTTTTTATTTTTTTTTTTTTTTTGTCTTTCAAATCTGAAATGTCGAAATGTTGAATTAATCCAAATTGAATTGAACGTTTTGATAATCATAAGTAATGAACGTATTCTTCAATAATAAACGTTAGTATGACTTACACATGACTTACCTTACTCTATATACGCTACAAATGATAGAATTAGAACACTGAACATTTGTTATTATGGTTTATTAGTATTCGCTATTTGAATGGAGTTGTTGTTGCTATTGTTGTTTGTTTTGATATTATCATGCTACAATTGGTTAAAGTCAGTTGCAGTTGCACTATGCCAATGTTTACTCTATCGTTACGCAAAACTTGTTCTATGCATGTCACTGATGTGTGGTGGTCGGTTTGTTTATATGGATCTAATTTAGTTGGTGGCAATGCGCATCTAGTCTAATTACTCTAATGTGACGCTACCTAATTGCTAATGCTCTATTCACTAAATGGTGTCAACATACTGGACAGTATACGATGCATATGTACACACGTTATGCATGCGTGTGCATACATAAATACACACATGTACATGTTTACATATATACATACATACACATATACACTCATATGTACTTACATACATACATGCTTAGTTACATATGCATATGCATATGTATTTGCATAATATGATTCAAAGATAAAAATATCGTAACATTCACACACACACAGACACATACACATACAACCATAAAGTTTACCATAATTTATGTATGTATTTTCTTTTCTAATATTGTATAAATATATATATATATATATATATATATATGTAGACGGTGACCCTATAAATGGTTATTCCATGTATGTGTATCTAATATATGCCGCAACCTTTATATTTCCAGCATAAAGAAATATATGCTGGATGGCAAATGCGTTTGCAAAGAAACGGAACTAGTTCTAAAATGAAGTTAAGCTTAAGTGTTTTATTCTTAAGCGTATTAAAAGAGCCTACAAAAGAACGAAACTAGTTCCAAAATGAACTTATGCCCAAGTGTTTTCTTAAGCAAATTGACGCCCATGTCATATATAAAAAGGGCCTGCAAAGGAACGGAACTAGTTCCAAAAGTGTAAGTCCGCAATAAATCTCAAGCAAATCGTAGCTTAAGCCCGAACTGGATAAACTGCAGAAATATTTAAGCGAAACTGAAATTTTTTTCGTTATATTATTTTTTTTATTGAGTCAAAAACTTTGGACTCTTTATTGAAAGTTGGAAAAAGTGCCACAAAACATGTTATACAATCATTTGATCATGGCCCTTCTTGATTTGTATCAAAATTGAACTAGTGAACAATTTGTTATTGTCTTTGAGGTTCTGATTTATAAAATGAGTACTAAATGGGAGTGGGAGGAACTAGAACTAAAGTGAACTAGATCAATGTAATGTATATGCTTGATAGATGTATATGTATATGTTGTTATAATAGAGTAAATACACACACACACACACACACACAGTCATACATACAAACACTTTATATATGCAGTTCGAACTACTAATTGATGTGAACTAACTAATTGATTAATGATTTGAATAAAATTTGCATTGCGACTAGCAATAGCTTGTATATCGCCTCCTTAGCCAATCGGAATTTCGACTAACTTGAGTTCAATTCAGTATTATTGTATTCGAATGATATGTATTGCTATTGTTCGGTTACTTTTAATAGGCACTGTGTTACGTGCTGCTGCTTTGTTAACTCTAAAACTAACTTAATATTTATATCACTTTGCTGAATACTTTTTAATGTGTTGCAGCACCACGAACGATAAGAACTTGGCTATTTCGTGCTATGCGCTATATATGTATATATATATGTATATATATATATATATATATATATATATATAGTTGTATGCACGTGATTGGTATAAACTTGAGATGTGTGCGCCGCATAAATTTTCAAAGTTTATGAAAACGCTTAAATCACAGCGCCTCCTTAAGGAGCGCCACGTGTCCCCATTGCCATTGCCATCAGCTCCATTTGCCGGCCATTAAATGAAATATTAAGAAAACAAAGTGCAAACAAATACCAGAAACTAGACACTAAAACATTTCGCTGCGAAACTTCTCTGCCCCGAAGGTGGCAAGGTGCGCGCGTGCTGCTGCCGCATGCAATTCGAAACGAGCCAATTTATTGTACGTGTTTATGGTCATCGAAATGGAACTAGAAAAACTTCAAAATTTGAAACTAATAGCGCTGCGAGTCTTTGCCCAGCTTTGATTTCATTGTCTCTAGACAAATTAATAAGCGAGCGACTACTCAGTTCATGCTATTTAATATTGTCCTCGGCTTACTTTTGTTTCTACTGATTTTCTCTTTTTTTTTCTTATTGTTTTTTTTTCTTATTTTTTATTCTGTGTTAATTGAAACTTTTCGCATCTCATGGGCAGCACAACAATGTGAGAGGCCAGCAGGAGCTGTGCAGCAGCTGCCAAGCATGGGGCTGACATGCCCATAAGGCATATATACGTATCTACGTGACCGAAGAACAAAGTTAATCTCGCTCACAGCTCGTCTAACTGCCTGCAATTTGAGGCGTGACCAAACAAGAGTAATACTACTTCCGATAGCTATATGTCAGCAGTTGTTCAAATAAGCGATAATCTTTTAATTTTTCATATATTTTATAATGCATGCCATTTGGTAGGTAGTCAGCTCATGGGAATATTTTTCAATATTTTTATTTTAGTTTTAATCATTGATAAAAATTGCATTTGTTAGCTATGCCAACATTTCATGAACTTGCTTGAGATGTTGTTGTTGAAAACTTTGAGCTTGTGTAAACTTGTTGGTATTTTAGGCTAATATTCAGTTGTATATTAATGTCAAGTTGAGAAATGAATAAATTGTTGCAAAAGTTACTCGAAACTAGATTTTAAGCTGAAGCTCAGCAAAAACTTAAGGCGCACATTTAAAAGAGTTGAGCTGACATAGCTGTAAGCCTTAAGCTAAAATTAAATTCTCTATAAATTTATCAAATATATCTTATAATCTTAGTGCAACTTTTTAGTGTTTTGCTTATATGGTCACCCTAAAAATGCAATAGAATTTTATTTAAGACTAGTCTAATTAGCAAATTCGCTTATAAGCGTATACTGTCCACAAATATATAGATCTATTTGCTTATCAGAGCAGGAGCTCCACTTTGCTTTGCAGCAAACTAACTGGTGTGCATACTGGCAGCGCGCAGTGTAAGCACCATGGAAAATGTGATAAAAGAAGCACCTTGACGAAAAGTAATAAAAACTAGTTGAAATGAGTATAAAAGGAAATGTGTAAAGAAAGAAAATGTAGAAAATTTGCTTATAAAAAATGCGAAGACCTTGGCGGCAATTTTCGAGGCTGTGCGGAAGGTAAAAATCTTAGCTGATTAGTTGTTGTTGTTGTTGTTGTTGTTGCTGTTATTAAAATAGTAATAATCATTGTTGTTGTTGAGCTGAGTTGAATGTGCGTTAATTTGAAGTCAGCTCAAGGTAGCGACAGCAAGGGGGAGAGAGAGAGAGAGATGGGGACAGAGTGCTCCCATGGCAATTAGCCAGCGATGAGCGCCAGATGGCGCTGCGTTTACTTACCCAGCAGCGGCACAGCATCGGATGTAGCTGGCATCGTTTCCGCAACCATATTCAGGAAGACTGTGAGCGATAGTAAAATAGTAACTCCTGCAAGTACGCAGCACAGAATTATTGCACGCACGGGTAACAAGGTGAGTGTGAGTGTGGTGTGTGTGTGTGTGTGTGTGTGTGTGTGTGTGTGTGTTTTATAAAGAGAATTGCATTCCCAAAGAGAAAGAAAAGATAGAGAAAGAAAGAAAGAGAGAGAGAAAGAGAAAGAGAGAGAGAGAGAGAGCAATTGTGATAGAGAAAGAAAGATAGCATTATTATTATTATTATTCATTAGATTAAAAACTGCCAAACTAGAAATGTGTTCCAGCTGATCCTGCCTGCTGCTCCTGCGTCGCTGCTCGCTGCTGCATTGATGCAAGGATGCGTTATATACATACATATATATATATGATATAATTGTCCCACTTGGTGAATAAAAAACTACTACCGTATTCTCTGCGCTGAACCTCAGGATGTCCGTTCGTCAACAGTTAAAGTTTCAATTTCGCTGTTTCTCTAATGTCACAAAGCTAGTTTTCAATACAAAAAAAAAAAAAAAAACAAAAAATAAAACTAAAAACACATACACATACACACACACACACACACAGGCATTTGTCACTGCCCTGCGGCGCCTTATGGAAGTTATCATTATTTATGGTTTTGCTTGGGGTTTTCTTTTGGGCAGCTGGCGTTTGTCAGTCGAGTGCTTAGCGTTATCAAAGATTTTTTTTTCCTGTTCCCTTATTCGTTTATTTTGTTTTTTTATTTGTATTTTATTTTTTTTTAGTATTTTATTTTGTATTTTTCTATTTATTTTTGTGTGTGTCCTGTGCATATTTGATGCTCTTGCTCTTTTGAGGTTATATAAATTATGTGAAAAGTCAGCTGGTTGAGCGCCAGTCGAGGTGGAGTGGAGCCAGGAGCCGCCAAAAGTGTCGGGCGAACATAAATTAGCCACAGGGTTTTACGCAAACTTGTCTATTATGCATGAGCCATGGCTGGCAGCCCTAATGCGTTTTGCTACACACACACACACACACACACACGCACACTCGCACATACATGTCATGGCGCTGGGGCTGCTGTTGCTTCGTTCGCTATGAACAATTTTTAAAATATGGCAAAAATTTTTTGTTGACTTTTTTTTTTTGGTATTTTGTTTTTTTGTTTTTTTTTTTGTTTTCTAGCAGCTGCAAGCAAAAGTTTTGCTGCTCTTGCTCATAAACGCGATATATTTATATCTAGCATACTTATATAAGTATTTTTGTATAGCTGTATTGTATAAATTTTGGCATGCACCATATGCTGCATGTGGAGTGTACGTGATGAGCCCCAGCGACAGCCATAGCCATAGCCATAGCCATGGCCAATGTCTGTCTGTCTCTCTGTCAGTCTGCGCCAGTATCTGTGTGCATGTGTGTGTATGGCACATGCTCAGGATATGAGCTGCAAAGCATTTTGCCACATTTTCGCATAACTTTCTTAGCCTAATGTGTGCGTGGGTGCGTGTGTGCCTTGTCAGTTGTCAGCAATGCTTGCCGACAGCTGCTGGCGCGCTCGCTGGCAACACAGCGACCATAGATCAACAGATCATAATTGTCATATCCATATTGGGAGTTGTGATAGAGCAAACGAAAATCGCAAAATGCGGCAGAAAGCGGAAGACAGATTCGCCAAGAAGTTGCAGCTGATTGATTGAGATTTTGAAGATAATATATATATATATATATATATATATATATATATATATATCTTTGCTGATTGATGTCTAACAGCTTACATATATATTCATGTCCATTGTATATATTTTTTATATTATATTTCAATTTATATACATACTCGACTTTACACTTATTTCTGACATTTTTATACTTCACTATCTCCTTTATGATCATCATTTGAACTAATTTACATGCTTTGACTCTACATCGATTTTTAAGATATTTCTGAAAATTTCAGAAACTATATCTGAGGGAGATACGAAGACACAGTCAGGAAGAGCCTGCGCCAGATTTGATCAGCCTGAGACTTTGGTTTAAAAGGGTGCATGAAGTAAATTTCAGAAATTGTATTAAGTCTTTGGGTAAAATGATGTCAGGAAGAGCCTGCATTAGCTCATTTTGGCCTGAGACTGTGTCTTGAAAGAGCGCATGAAATAATGAGTCGATTGAGCTGACAGCTAAGTAGAAGTTGAATAAGTTTTCAAATGCATTGAGAATGGCAAAATTATTCTGTAATATATATGTATATGTTGGGCACAAAATTAGCCTGACTCTTTTAGCAACGGCGCGTGAGCTAATTTTGGCTCGATCAAATTCGAATCTGGCCTTGGCACTTAAATGGCTTAAATGCAGAGTTTTATTTTTGTGGCATTATCAATAGAAATGTAGCAAGCTACTTCTTGGCTGCATGCATTAGGCGGCAATACCATATATGTACCATATATGATATATATATATATATATATATATATATATATATATATATATGCAGGTGTGTGTGAGTTGATTGTAAATATTTGTGTAGCTGAGTTGCGCTTGCTTGACATGGTTAACTGGGAGAGAGCCTGGCGAGTGAGGTTCAAGGGTTCAAGGCTCTGTGCTCATTTGCTGTCCGTCGTCCGTCGTCTGTCGACTGTCGGCTGTCGGCTGTGGCCTGCATTTGCGTTCTATTCTCCAGCTGAAAGGTGGGCCAGCAGTTGTGCCATATTTTTCACTTTTGCCAGCGTTGACTTTGATTACAAATGATGGTGACGGATTTTTTTTTTTTCTAGTTTTTTGTCGCAGTTGTTGTTGGTGTTTTTTTTTTTTTTTTTTTTTTTTTTTGCACTTGCAACACTCGTGCGCTTTGTTTGTTTGCTGGCAGAGTTGTTGCCATTGCCGTTGGCCATTGGATTGCATTGCATTTGCATAGTTAGTCAAGGCTCAACGTGGCGTATACGTAATGTGTGTGTGTGTAGCAGTGTGTGGCAGGCAACGTCGTGTCCTACTGCTGGCAGCCTCTTATAGCGAATGCGCTTCCGTTTCACAATAAATATATAAATATATATATATATATATATATACATGTGTCTCTGTGTGTGTGCGTGTGTGTGTGTGTGTGTGACTTAGAAGAGGCATGCAAAGAAATCCTACTGAAAACTTGTCAACAATTAAAGATCGAAACATTTTTGGAGCATTTACTAAAAAAATTCTATTTTAGTTGGGAAATAACGGTATCTAGTTTTTGTTTGGTTGTTGTTATTGTTGTTATTGGTGTTTTGGTTTGATGATAGACCGGACACTTACCAAGCGATAGCTTCTCACCAGAATCTGGTGGCAGTGTAAACCCTAGCAGTGCCATCGATGCGATCAACACGCATGGCACAATCAAATTGAAAAAATAGTATAAAGTTTTGCGTCGTATCAAAATGGCGAATGTTATGTCAATATAAGGTTCTGGGCAGCAATTATAGTAGATTTCATTACGTTTACCGGGCACACCTGATCAATTCGGTTTTATTTTATTTTATTTTATTTTTTATTTTTTAATTTAATTTTGATGTGGTTTTTAGAGTTGTTCGAATTGTTATAGTTGTTGTTGTTGTAGGTTTTGTTGTTGTTGTTGATTGTTGTTGTTGGTGCAAATGAGATGAGCATATGCAGAAGAGAGAATGAGAATTATTGATAGTCATTAATTAGTAAATTAATTTAGCAATTATTTAGGCTAAATTTGTACTTTTTTTTTTTTGCGTTTTTACAATTGATTTAATTATTTAGTCTGGCTTTAATTGTGTGTGTGTTTGTGTGTGTGTGTGTGTGTGTGCGAGTGTGTTAGTAAGATATTTGATTAAAATTCAATAACAATTGTTATTCCACATGTGAAGCTCACCTAACAAGTCCCATTCGCCGTTGGTTATGAAACTAGAAATATCGCCGCCAGCTTCATCTTGTAATTGCAAATCCAGCTGTAAATAAAATCAAGCAAAACAGCTCATCAGATTTTTGTATATATACATATATAAAGATATATATTTTTATATAATAAATACTTAATCCTAAATGCTGCTGCACTTGGATATTTATAGACACACATATATATATATATATATATATATATATATATACAAGTTGTTTTTCTTATGTATTTTTCGAGGGATTTGTGTCAGAGTCCACCAGAGACAAGCTTAAGCTGTTAACCAAAAAAAAAAAAAAAAAAAAATATAAGAAGAAGATGAAGAAGACACCATAGAAGATGAAATAAAACAAAAATGAAAGGCTGCAAAATGTAATTTTATCACCATAACAACACGCGTTTGGCAGAGCTTGCCAAAGTGCGGCCCTCGAGAAAATCTCACATATGTATTTGCCAATATATATGTATACACATGTATGGTCAGCTAACATGCTTGGGGGCCAAGTCGCGTAGCCGTATGTTATCCTGGGGAATAGAGACATGCGGAGGCCAAACGGGCCAAACAGGCAAAACTTGCCCCAATTACAAATTGATTTATCGCACTTTCACTTAACAACAGTTTATGCGATTTTGTTGCTTAAAGTTTTTTATGTGCTGCCGATGACAGCAACTTTACTCTTGCTTACATCCAACTATGTAGCGGGCCCCCAAACGAAGGCCAAACAGCAACAAAAGGAACGAAAGCAGAAAAAAGTAAGAGTGCTCTTGAAGGGAGTCGGCAGTGCTCAACTAGGAGATACCTTGAACCGAGTGCAGAGCTGCCCTTACAAACATCACAGAGGAAACTCAGGCACACATAAGCACAGGCTCTGCTAGCTGCGCTTGGGCTGAGCTTGAGCTGAGTTTGAGCTGCACCAAAGGGCTCTACTATGATTAGCTAACAGCTGAATAACTTTGGCTCTGAATAAAATTCATTACTTATACTAAATGAGAACTAAAATCTATCTATCTAAAATTTACAATAAAAATCTATCTAAATTATTACAGAGCCCACATATTTTCAAGAGTTGCCTGACAACAATTTTTCTTCCGTCAAATAATAAATAAATAAAATTGCTTTGCAGCCAGGCCTGAGTCAATATTTTTGACATGCTTCAATTGCTCAGATATTGCACATTGAGTTGAGGTTTGCTTAAGCAAAGGAGAAGAGCCTGAAGAGCAGTGTAAGGAGTATACCCATGCAGTGATTGTAGCTGAACTGAAATGAAGCCTCAGAATACTTGTAGCTTAAATGTATAGAAAATGTAAATAACTAGAGTCAGAGCGCTGCAAATGACTGAAAATCTGACTCAATGCACATGATGGCTATTAGAGACTAGGATTGGTATCACCTAATGGCAAAAATTCAACCTTTTGGGATTCAAAATACAACTCATTTTGAAACTTTTTCTTTTTTTTATTGAAATTATATTCTTTAAAAAAATTTAAAATAAATCTATAAAAATCTTTAATTTTGATTACATAGAATTAAAATGAGAATAAAAATCGAGATGAAGCTGATTCTAGATAATTACTTAATCAATATTATTATATTTTGTACATTCTGTGCTTCAAAGTCTTGTGACTAAGCTTAATAAGTTGCATGTAAAAGTTGTACAAGCAAAACTTGAAACTTGTTTAAAAAGCTAATGAGCTTCACACGCAGCTCAGCTCAGCACATTCCAGCTCAATACACAAATTTAAAAATATTCCTAGTGACATATAGATAATATTTCATAAATATATATTTTTGGATCATTTTAGATTTAGATAACAGAAGATAAACCATGTCTTTAATGGTCACGTTAGCATTATTGCTTTTTACAGGGTATGCATGAATATGCAGTGTACTTAAATCGTATTCTAGTATCATTATGTGAATGCTGGCCACATAATGCTGTCATTTTGTCAATAAAAACTCATATAAAACTCACGCATAACTGGTCCTTGTGTGTGTGTTTAACTTGTACAGTTCAGAAAAGCAAACAAACAACAGAAACAAAAACGAAAATCGCTTTTACTCGACTTTTATTTATTTATTTCTCTTTTTCTTCTTTTTTTTTTTTTTTTTTTTTGGGTAAATACAAGAATTTTGTGATGTTCCTGGACCAACGTGCGTCATTTGACTGTTAAGTTCACTCTTATATGTTCTCTATGTATTTGTGGGCAAAAGAGTCACTCTGCCTCACCCACTCAGCGATAGGTATTGCGATGGCTGGGGGAGGGGCTAAAACTAGATAAAAGTTTTCTCATTTAAATGTTCCAAACAAAAGAGGGCGCTAGACAAACAGCAGCATCTCATCTGCTTTGTGCAAATCAAGTCAAAGCCAAAAAGTGTTAATGTAGTTGTAGGCAAACACTTAAACGCACACACACAGATATATATGTATGCAGAGATGTGCACACACACACACACATCTAGCTGATAAGAGAACAAAAATATGGAAACTTATTGCGTGTGTATTGGTTGTGCTGCCTGTTGTCTATTCACGTGCTGGAATCCATTCGTTTATTTAATATTTGCCTTTTGCGCTCTCGCATGGGCTCTAGGAAATTGCCAAAAACTACCAAACTGAGCGAGCTCTAATTAAAAGTATTTAAGCCTCTTAACACATACATATTGTTATACAGCACAAACAACCGAGTTTGTGTTAATTAATTGGCAAAAGTCTTCCCAATTTCAAGTGCAGCCTGATTATAAAACACATTTCTTATTGTTGTTGTATATTATATATTATATATTATATATTATATATTAAATATTATATATTATATATTATATATTATATATTATATATTATATATTATATATTATATATTATATATTATATATTATATATTATATATTATATATTATATATTATATATTATATATTATATATTATATATTATATATTATATATTATATACACACCCAATGATCCAATGAATGATTAACAGACACTTTAACCAAGTTATATCGCCTCACATTTGCATAAAAAAATACATTCATAAAATGTTTTCTAAAGCATACAATGGGGAGCGAGGAGAAAAACAGCAAATGTGGTCGTATCTTGGCTAGTCAGACTGATGTGCTATAACAGTATCCTAAATCAATAAAAGTAACAACAACAATAGAACATTGTTTGGTTTATGAGCTGTCTGCAAAAGCACGTTAAAAGGCAATTTTTCCCATGGGGATCTGGATTAAAGTGTATAGATTTTCGTGCATTTGAAATATTAGCATGGAATTAATGACAATAATGGATAATATATAAGATTAATAGTTATGTTGATGGCAATGGTAATGCCAATGATAATGCAAATGATAATTAAGGTGGGATGTTAATAATTATGATATTGCCAGTGCTAATTAGCATTAATTCTAATTCTGTTGCTAATTGTGATGATAATAATAATGATATTTATAATTTTAATGATAATTAAGGTGAACTTATAAAGATAATGCTAATGATATTAATATTGATAATGATATTGATAATGCTAATGATAATGCTAATGTTAATTATTTCAGTATTCATATTGCCAATGGAGATGGTAATGCTTATGTTAATTGATAATGATAATGATAATGATAATGATAATGATAATGATAATGATAATGATAATGATAATGATAATGATAATGATAATGATAATGATAATGATAATGATAATGATAATGATAATGATAATGATAATGATAATGATAATGATAATGATAATGATAATGATAATGATAATGATAATGATAATGATAATGATAATGATAATGATAATGATAATGATAATGATAATGATAATGATAATGATAATGATAATGGTAATGGTAATGGTAATGGTAATGGTAATAGTAATGGTAATGATAATAATAATGATAGTTATGAGTTATGATGTTAATGATAATCAATGCTAATGCTTATGCTAATGATAGTGCCAATGTTAAGTAGAATGCTAATGGTAATGGAAATGATAATAACGCATGTAAAAGTTTGTAACTTTTGCAAGTTAAGGCGCCCATTTCAAGTTGTGTGTCCGAGGCCGACAAAAAAGCGACATAAACTTGTTGTGGGATTTGAAAATGATCTAAATATTTAAGTGTGTGATTTCGTGAGGTTAGCCAGTGACAGCAAAAAGTTAAATGAGAAGTCAAATTTGGCAGCTAAATGTTCGCACTTAGTTTCTTCTTAGCTGTGGATCTTGGCGCTGGAGCAGTGGCCAGCAGCAGCAGCACGAAGAGAAGAAGTGCAGTGCAGTGCGGCATGTGCGTGCGGTCACTGGCCCACTTTGGTTTTAGTTTTGCCTAATGCCTTTTTGCTAGGTCCGTTAAAGTGTGATGCAACATTTTTGGTGTTTCTTTTAGCAGCTGTTGGCCCCATGGCGCCAATTTCCCATTTCATTTTATGGCCGCAAGGGCTGGTGCGGCTGGATGTTCGCTGCGTTGGCTTCATTAAAAATTGAATCGCCCGCAGTCAAGACTCTTACTTTGGCTTGGCATCTGATATTACGACGCAGCGACTTTATGCAAAGTGTGGACCAGTCGCAGTGATCTGATAACGAACGTTGCAACCGATGCAATTCTAATTAGTATGCAAACAAATGTTTCCTAAAAATAACTTTAATGTATTTTTAATTTCACTTTCAAAGTTGTAATGGAAAAGGATTAAAGTTTAAGGATGCGTTATTTAAATTTAGAGACATATGCAGCTCCATCTAAATGTAATTACGACGGCATAGCCTTGCCAGCTATTCTGTGACACGTGTGTGTGTGTGTGTGTGTTTGTGTGTGTCTGTCTTACCCTTGGCTTACGCTTTGATTTGAAAGATGACTTTGCCATGAAAAGATCTAAAGGATATCGCAGGCGACCCATCTGCACAGTTAGGTTTTGAGCTGATGATGAAATCCCGTTGCCTGTTGGGCAAATCGTGTTTTCTATTTAACATTCAAGCTCGATGCTGTCGTTGCAGACAGTTGCTGATTAGCTCGGCATGGACCCGAGCTTAGCCCTTTTGTACCCATTTAAGTGGCACACACACACACACACACACACACAGATACGCACGTAGAGCCAACTAAATTTCATATACAGCAGCCACTCAATAAACTTGAGCACGTAAAGTTTTTGCATCAACATAAAAATAAAACTCAAGTCGTTGGCAGCGCACAATTTGCTAAGCTGCGTTTACTTATTTTTTGGTATTCTTAGCCATCCGCTCCCCCCTCCACCGTGCTGCCTTCCGGTATAAGGTGTTAGCTTAGGTATAGGGCCAATGGGGTAATGGTTAAAGGGTACTGTAAGCCAGCTGCTGCTGCTGCTACTGCCGATGCCGCCGCGTAGCCGTGCGAAGTTTTAAAGTTTTCCTATTTCCTCGTAATTCGTATTTCGCATTCGTTTTTCTGCCTTTGACAGCGTCGACGTCATTTTATGGCCAATGCCAAATGGCCCCCAAAACAACTGCTCACATTACGAGCATATATAATTAGCTTTAAACACTAATTAAAGCTGCGCATTGTTGTTGCGCCATATTGGACTTTTGGGTGCCATTAAGCCAACTTGAGCCAAGCACTGAAAGCCCACTAATCTACGCACCTCAATCATAATAATCGTATGTGAAATAAACGCAATCTTGTTAAATGTACACTGCGAAAAAAACAGACATTAAAAGGTGTCTGTGGAGCAATAAATTTTAATTCACTTAAATCCGACGAAAAACCCATTAAAAAAATATATTTTTAACGTACGTATTGAAAGAGAGAATAAATGTAAGTCAAGGAGAGAGATAGAAAGAGCGAGTGAGTATGTGAGTGTAGGACAGTTAAGTCAAAGTGAGCGTGGAAGTGTATAACAGTCAGAGAGTGCCTAAGTATATAAAAAGTTAGGTTAAAACAAGTAACTAAACTCTAGTCGAGACTGCTCGACTAAGAGATACCCTGAATCCATTGAGCTGTAATACCAATCATAAAAAGTTTCATTTATTCATTAATAGTAAACAACACATGCACACACACACACACACAAACATATGCATACACGTAATATGCTCACTGCGCAGTTTTGCGGCTGCAGAAGAGGCTGTGCTATGCAAACTTTATTGTTTAATAACTTTTTTTCTCGATCTATGTTCTTAATGAAATTTTCGGGCCATGATTATGACATCTAAATGTACCTATGTGCCAAATTTCAAGTCTCTAGTATTTGATATACGTGAGTTATCGTTTTTGTTGAATTGTGGGCGAAAGGGGCGTGGCATCAAAAATCCAAAAATGACAAAATGTGCGGATTCAATATAGCAATCAAACACAACTTAGTGCACGATTCTATCTTTAACGGTGTGCACGCCAGACCTCAAAAACAAAGCGATATTTTCGATAGTTATCGATAAAAAAGAAATGGGATGAGTTATCGAAAAAAAAAAATAAACTCGTACAGCGTATGGTATTATCGAGCATTTTGCTTTTTATTTGAAGTCTCTAGCTTTTGTGGTTGCAGAAATCCAGGTGTTTACACGGACGGACGGACGGACGGACGGACAGACGGACAGGGCTAGTTCAACTCAGCTCGTCGAGCTGATCAAGAATATATATACTTTATGGGGTGTGGCACGCCTCCTTCTGCCTGTTACATACATTTGCACAAAAACATTATACCCTGAAATTTCCATTTTCAATGGATTCAGGGTATAATGAGGAAGCAAGTGTATAACAGTTAAGACGAAGAGATTAAGCAAGTGTATAAAAGTGAAACCAAAGTGAGTGATGAAGTGTATAACAGTTAATTCAAAGTATAACAGTTAAGTCAAAGTGAGTGAGCAAATGTATAAAAGTTAAGTTTAAGTAAGTAAGCATGTGTATAACAGTTTAGTCAAAGTGAGCGACCGAGCGTATAACAGTTAAGTCAAAGACATAAAACAAGTGTATAAAAGTTAAACCAAAGTGAGTGATCAAGTGTATAAAAGTTGAGTGAGCATATAACAATGAAGTCAATGTGAATGAGCAAATGTATATAAAAGTTATGTTTATGTGACTAAGGAAGTGTATAACAGTTAAGTCAAAGTGAGCGAGCGAGCGTATAGCAGTTAAGTTGAAGCAAGCGTATAAAAGTTAAGCCAAAGTGAGTGATCAAGTGTAGAAAAGTTAAGTCAAAATATAACAGTTAAGTCAAGGAGAGCGAGTGAGCATATAGCATTGAAGTCAAAGTGAATGAGCAAGCTAAAGCTAAGTTTATATGAATAAGGAAGTGTATAACAGTTAAGTCAAAGAGAGTAACCAGGCACCTAACAGCTAAGTCAAAGAGAGCTAGTGTATAACAGTTTGGGAGAGAGAGAGACAGAGTTAAAGTAGGACAGTTAAGCCAAAGTGAAATTTCAGAGTGTCAAATGTTCGTAGTTTGCCCCATATTGTAGAATCATTTAATTGCTTAACTAAATAGAATTATTTCCCTGTAAACTTAAATATTTTCTACATTTTCAGTAAATTTTAAACCCATTTTCTGTTAATTTTTCTCAATTTGATATCAGCTTTCAAGTGAGCCACAAATATTGTCATACATGCCATCTGTAGCAGAAAAAATGGACTCATTCCGTGCCACGCTGCTCTAGTTAAGGGAATGCAGTACGCAACTAGCCTTTAGCAATGGCATCGACGGCAACGTCATCATGATGAACGACATCATATTTTTGAGCATCTTCATGATGATCGTCGTCAACGTTTTGCTGCTGGCAGGCGGAATTAATCGCTGAAGAGGCAACGGCATCGAAATCGACTTTAGTGAAGTTTGGCGTGGGGCATGAGGGAGAGTGAGGCATTTGGGGCAAGCGGCAAATAGATTGAGGCACCGACTTTGTGCTGCACAGATAAGCACTTACGACTGCGACGCTGTCGGGGCCATTGTCAAAAAGTTTTAGCGATTTCGAATGACGCCGCCTTGCCAAACTACTTGCCATCTGGCCCGCTGGGGGCGTGGCTGCGGGGCTGGGTGGCCCGATAGCTGGCTGGCTGGCTGGCTGGCATGGTATGGCCCACATTCGGAGCTTAGCCTTTGTCTCAGCTACAGTTGAACTGACATTGAATTAATTGCAATTGCTTGAGCCCAGCAGCGAGCTCTTGATGTTTACACTGCCTGCACAGTAGCACTTCAATAGCATCACCAGCAGCAACCGTGCAACACCGAGGCAGCTGGGCGTGGCACTTATAATATCTATGGAAACAATAGCTGTAGCAAAAAAAAAAAAAATACGCTGAGATAGTAGCAACGATGCGAGCAAATTTAAGCAGCAATAGAAGAGTTCACAATGACAGCAGCTATAATGCAGTTAAGTCTGAGGGAATATATAACAAAAGCTCAGCTCAGTTCACGATTTAAGATTGCTAAAGCCAACGTCTATTGCCAAGTTCAATAAAATAGCTTTGGTTCGACTCAATGCTCAATTTTCTGCAGTCTACAAATAAAAAAAAGAAGATTAAAACAGAGAAATCAATAATAAACTTGATTTTTTTTAATTTTCATTTGCATTAGCATAAAATTAACATTTTTCAATAAGCGAAAGGTATAAGTAGGTATAGATAGGTATAAGTAGGCATAAATAACTGCGTTGAAGTATAAGTTAAGGCTGACCAGCCAAGAGCTATAGGAAAATAAATTAAATTGACTTTTGACTTTATATGAATGCTAAATCTATGCCATTAACTATCATTTAGTAATAATTCAGCAGAGTAATTCTTAAAGACAAATTTGACAAAGTAATAAAATATATAAATAAAAGAAAATATATATTTTTATATTATATAAATAAATATATATATATATAAATTTTGTATATAGCAAATATAAAATATTATATATACAATTTTTCTAAAATTGTTTTCCTACATTTAAATATCTAGTAATCATTTGGCTAGTATTATATGAATATATATATAATAAAAATATAAAATATAAAATATAAAAAATATAAAAGAAATATAAAAATAAAATAATAAATATATAGTCATCATGTAGCACATTTTAAAACAAAATTTGAAAAACTGACTATTATCGATAATATAAATATTTTTAAAAATTATTTTTATACATTTTAGCCAAAAATAAAAATCTAATAATCGAATGGCGATTTTTGAAGAATATTAAAAAAAATAAATAAAATGCTATCGATAACTGCCAATAGCCGCTGCAATATGCTTATTGAAAATAGTTAGGCTCTTGCTGGTTCACATTTAAAAAATTAAATTAATAAACATTTGGAGTTTGAGTTCTGAATATGGGCAGATGTTGTTAGTTAAATGCATGCTTAACAGTTAAGCTAGCTGTTGGCCATTTAAGAACTAGAACTAGTTTATGGCGATGGGAAGCAGTGTAAATGTGCAAGGACACAGTTTGAGAGGCAGCCCAAGCCCAATGCCGAAACTTGCCGTCAGCGGCAAAATAATTAATTTATGTAAATAAGAGTTGAAAGAAGTCTTAGATTGGTATTGCAGAGAGGCAAAGAGAGTGAGAGAGAGAGAGTGAGAAAGAGAATGCGAGTGCGAGGGAGGCCAACTAGTCGCAGCTGTGCTGTGGAAATGCGAAGCATTCGGAACAATTAAATTTGGCCAAAAGACTTTTGTGGCATACGCCCTGGCCCGGGGCCACATAATGCATTTGCAATTCCAAAAAGCAAGCGGCATGGCAACAACTGCAACTAGCAGCACTTATCCAAGTTGCAAGGAAAGTACATATTTTTGACGACACTACTTGCACATGGCACTGGACAGCCGTGGGCCTTAGTGGACGACCACTCAAGGTCGTTGCTGCCACTGCCGCGGCTGGTGGGCCACTGGAGAGGCCCAACTTGTCGCATATTTATCTTGTGGCACACGCTTCGCTTGTCACGGGGCAAGACCCACATAAAACACAAACTGCCCGCCAAGCACTTGACAACATTTTCACATTCCACTCGAAGGATCTTCTTTCTCTCTTGCTCTCTCTATCTCTCTCTCTCTTTCTCTCGCTCTCTAGCTGTATTCCATCTATTCAATAAATAAACAAATTTTCAATAACATGTCTTATATATATGAAAGGGTGTAGGCCAGTTGGCTATGGCCATCATTACACTTATTGTAGGAGTTGACAACATTTTGCTGGGCCACGCCGCGACAGGCTCGAGTGCCTGAGTGTAGCCAACAAATTGTTGACTGCCTCGGCTATGCTGTATTTATTTAGCAACGTTTGTTGATTTTCCCCGTTTGTTGTTATTTCCAGGTTTATTTGTTATTTGCATACACTTTTCCTCGCCCGACGCGTAATTGGGTAACTTAAATTGGTCGAGCAAAGTTTTGCATTTGCCGCACTTGAAATACTGCGAAACGCGCGCATTCCAGTTCCAGTTCCAGTTCCAGTTTCAGTTGTTAAGCAGCTTTGCAGCTTTTATAATTTCCCGAAGACAACAAAATTGTTTTCACAACAAAATTACTTAAGTACCAAGAACTACAATTTGCCAGGCAACAGCATTCCGTATGACCAAAAAAAAAAATCACTCAGCTCCAGCGTAACTTTAACCAATTGCAGTGCGAATCGCAGCTCAGATTCTATTTACTCGTGTCTAAATTTCACACAAGACAGCAACCAGAGACCTGTCAGACACATGTATATGCACAGGCAGAGAGGTAGTTGGAGCATGTCTTGCTTGTACCCTAAGTAAACTTGAATCGTAGACATTCAATTTAAAAATTTCGCATGCTATGACATCGCTTATATTATTGACCCGCATCAAATATTTCAATAAAATATTCTGAAGCAAAAAAAAAAAAAAAAAAAAATATGATTTATTTTTTTTGTTCTCATGGCAATCGAACGAGCTGAAGGTAATTGAGCTCAAGCGCGTCTACCTTTTGTCTTCAGTACGAGCAAAGAGCCATAGAAATAGCTAATGCTACGTATTAATTGTTCAATTGTGATGTGAAATTACATGCACACATACACACACACACACATACATAGATGTGTGTACATTTGAATTGCGGATGTGTAATTGGGGAAGCATGTGAACTGGCAAAAGTACTTAACCAAAATGACGTCCATAGCCATTGTCGCCGCATTATGTTACACTAATAGGGCACACATAATGCTCGTGGATGGCTGAAAGCTGTGGGTGTGACAGTTGCGACAACAACAATAACAACGTGGAGAAGAAGAAGAAGACGAAGAAGAAGAGCGGCATCAACAATGCTAACAACAATGGCAACAGCTGTAAATAAGTGGCTAAGTGAGTATGGCCAAGAGTGCTTATTTGTTCAAGTGCGCTTGAATGAGAGAACAGCAGCACAAGCACAAGCACAAGCACAAGCACAGGCCCAAGCACTAGCACAAGCACAAGCAAAAGTGACAGCAAAAAGTTGCAGGCAGAAGAATGCTAAAAAATTATAACTACTCGCACTCAACGCTCGTCACAGCAGCGGCGAGCTGCCAAAACTAAGGCTCGCCTCTTGGAATTATGCATAATCAGAGAGTTCTTGACTGAATACAGATATATATATGTATATGTATATGTATATGTATATGTATATGTATATGTATATGTATATGTATATGTATATGTATATGTATATGTATATGTATATGTATATGTATATGTATATGTATATGTATATGTATATGTATATGTATATGTATATGTATATGTATATGTATATGTATATGTATATGTATATGTATATGTATATGTATATGTATATGTATATGTATATGTATATGTATATGTATATGTATATGTATATGTATATGTATATGTATATGTATATGTATATGTATATGTATATGTATATGTATATGTATATGTATATGTATATGTATATGTATATGTATATGTATATGTATATGTATATGTATATGTATATGTATATGTATATGTATATGTATATGTATATGTATATGTATATGTATATGTATATGTATATGTATATGTATATGTATATGTATATGTATATGTATATGTATATGTATATGTATACGTATTACCAATTGCATTAACAACTGGCCAAAATAATTGTCAAAAACAATGCAATCAACAGCTGCTAGAATGGATGATGATTGAAATATCATCTGAAATATATGGGACATATAGACACACATATATATTGTATGTACTTCAACTCACTGTCGCTCTGCTCTATGGACTTTTCAAAATTCCTTGTGCGCTGCTTAAATCGACAGTTTGTCTATGAAATGACTTAGGAGTTGTCTTGGTCAGAAATACGAAACGAAAGAGCTCGAAATGAAATGGCCAAAACAAGTTGTGCGAGTGCTCGTGTATGAGTGTGTGTGAAAAATGTGCACATAAAGTTGTTTATGACACATTTGGCATGTCAACATTTTGGTTGGCATTTGGCTGGCCAACGTGCCCGCATGGTTCTGCGCTCTGCCTCGGCATTGGCATTGTTTTCAATCGTTTTTGAATTGACAGAGCGAATGGGTTTGCGATTGGGCTTGGAATCGGGATTGGGAATGGGAACTGGAACAAAACTCGTAATCGCAATGGCAATTCCAATTGCAGTTACAATAACAGAATTGCATTTTGTTTGCGTGTTGCATTTATTGATGTGCAAACAAAATATTGACTTTCGCATGTTTAACCAGCTCCATTTAATTAGTTCACTCACTTTCACACCAGCCAATCACGAATGTGTGTGTGTGTGTGTGTGTGTGTGGTGAGTGCTTGGAATTATAATGTTTATTTTACTTTTTTCTTGTTTACTAAAACTAATAAATAATCAAACATTGTTATATTTATGAGCTCTGTTTGCTCCAAATCAATTTGGGAACCTAGCTCGAGGTTGGGATCAATGGGAGGTATCGAATTGCTTGTGTGCTGGTATTGAAATGATAAAGTCTTGTTCCTACTCTTTTTATAAAATATTATCGATCACTTGAAAAATTACTGAAATATAGTTATCGAAAATTGTAGCACTCCTATTTGGCTACAAGTTTTTGATTGTAGACTTCGACTTCACTTGACTTGTAGATTTCGACTTGACTCTGTCTCTTTACAACTCTTTTTCTTATTTCTGTTTTCATGTCTATCTTTATCTCTCTCTCTATCTCCATCCATCTAACGTTCTTCTTTCTGTCTCTGTCTTTGGCTATCATTGTCTATCTCTGTCTATATCACTCTATCTCTCCTTATCTCTGTCTATATCTCTCTATCTCTTTTTATCTTTCTCTATTTATATCTCTCACTTACTCTATGAATCTGGCTCCTGAATCCTGTATCTTTTGCTCTCGCTTTCCATATTCCTATCTCTATGCGTCTCTCTCTCCCTCTCTCTTGCTATCTGCCTCTCTTTGTAACTCCCTTTCTATCCCTCTCCGTTTGTCTTACTTATGATCTTTTTCTGCTCACTCTCTCTCTCTCTCTCTCTTTTGCTTTCTCCTTACCTCTCCAAATTTTTCTTTCCCATTTTCTATATCTATCTCTCTCTTTTCTCTCTCACTCATTATTACTATTATCACTCTCTTATCTCTAGCTCTGCCTCGTGCCCCCTCTCTCTCTTCCTGTCCTCCCTCACTCTGTATCCCTTTGGCCTTCCCCCTCTCCTCTATCTCTTTCAGACTCTTTCGCAATATATCGATTTGACTATTTGGCTTTAAGAGATTTGTATTTGAGCCTGTGTTGGATGTAGTTCAAAAAATTTCGCATTAGTCGGATTTGTTGTTCATTATAGACAGATTTGCACTGTGCATTCGTCTATGTATGTGTGTGGGTGTTTGAGGGTGTATGTGAGTGTATAAGTATATATATGTTAATGCTTTGCGTGGCTGCTGGGCTGTGGGGCTGCCTGGCAAGGGCTTAATGACTGTTTTGTTGGCGCCACACAGCGCAGTCCAAACAGAGTCGGCTTTGGGGAATAGAAATGATAGTTGGGCTATGGGATATGCCTAGATGATGGCAGCAGTCAGGCTGCCCGCCCGTTCGCCCGTTCGCCCGTCTACCCGCCCGTCAACCCGTTTGCCTGCCACCATTTCCTGTCAGCGGCCGTTGTCCAAATGCCCGCTCTCCGTCCCTGCGCCGCTCCGTCCGAGAGTTTTTGTCAGTATTTCAGCTGCAGCTGTAGCTGCAGCATTTAACTATAAGTAAAAGTTTGCTGGTTGCGCCTGATTACTTGCCACCCCATTTCATATAGAACCCCGTTGCCTTGGTTGCCGATGGAATTTTGCGGAGCGTTGCGGAAAAAGACAATAGCAGCAGCCGCCCCCACGCGCCTTCCCTCACCCTTCTCTGCCCACCGTCAGCGCCCACTCGATCCTTGGCTGTTCCGTTTTTGGTGCTGTTGGGAAAAAGTCAGTGTAAATTATAAAAATACTCGTTGCTCGTAATTTGTTGAGCCTGTGTGTTGGCTACCAACGCCCAACTCTTGACTCCCTCTCATGCAGTCATCCCCACGCTCTTTCCGTAGCTCATTCTGGCTCTCCCTGTGCTGACTGTGTGTTGTTGTGGTCTTACAAGTATTCACTTTTTGCTTTACGGCGCTTTTTCTTCTACCCTTACTTGTGTTATTATAATTTTCTCTGTCACATTAAAATGCGGTTGAAATGAGCAGGAAATGCGCGCGAATTCTACTAACCCAGATAATCTCGAGGCTGATTTAAGCATTTCGCATTCACTCTTTTAACTGTTGCAAAAAAACATAGCAAAAACATAGAGAGGGACAGAGAGAGAGAGAGAGAGAGAGAGAGTTAAACTCAACGCACAATGTGTGCCAACAGCGCTGAGCCCCACTGCTGCCAACAATTTAATATTATTCTGCACTTTTCATAATTTTCAATTTGGTTTCTGTTACTGTTGTTTTCAACTTTGTCCATGTGTGTGTGTGTGTTTGTGTGTTTGTGTGTGTGAGACGCCTACGCCAGAGCTTTTTAATTTAATGCAACATGCAATTATGCGCAGCCATCTTCGGCCTGCCGCCTGCTAATTAGCCGCCAACAGAGAGCTCCAATGGGCGCGCCGCGTAGGCGTGGCAATGCGCTTTGTTCGCTCTGATGGCGGCGCACGCGGCGTATGTGTAATGAAATGACTTTTGCCTGGCAAACTGTGTGTGTGTGTGGGTGTGTGTGTGTGGGTGTTTTGGTGTGTGTGCGTATGTTTGCTTGAAGTATTTCACAAATGCGGGCTGCGCAAAAGTTTTTGGCTTGTAATTGCCAGCGTTTTCAAATTGTTTTTTTTTTTTTTTTTGTTTTTTTTTGGCCAGTTAGGCAGGCATAAAGCATGGCTCGAGTCCTGCCATTGTTGCGCCGTTTATTTGGCTAAACATTCAGTTGAGCTATGTCAACCCTAGAATGCTGACAGCCCAGTCAAATGCCAGTTTATTGCATTGTAATTGCTTGAGTTGAGCTAAAAGGAATGTGATGAGCATGGAGTGACACGCTGATTGACTGACTGATTGATTGACTCATGCGCTGATTGACTAACTGAGTTTTGGTTTGGATTGGATGGACTGATTGACTTTTGTAATATTAAATAGATAGATAAAAAGGCTGATTGATTGATTGATTGATTGACCGGCACACTGGCTGATTGACTGACTCACATACTGCCGAACTGAAGAAATATTTAATAAACCCATTTTTTAATTAATTGATTGACTGAATATTCCATGAATAGATATATAGATGTATGCGTAAATTGATTGATTGGACTGGATAATTAATTGCTTGAATGTTCGACCAATAGATAAAATAGATGCTTGTTTTATTAATTGATTGATTGAGTAATTTAACACATTGATTAACTTGCCATATGACTGATTGACTGTTTGATGTATTAATTGATAATTGACTGGATTGACTGACTGAATGATTTATTAAAACATCCGATTGACAATCTGTTTTGATGAACTGGTCTGAATATTTGACAGCTAATACAGTTATCAGAAATAGATTGAAGTATTGATTGTTTGATTGACTGTTTGTTTGACTCTTAAACTAACTGACTGTTTGATTCATTGACTGACTGCGTGTGTTTACGAAAACACATGGCAACCTAAATTGTCACTCAATTAGAGACTAATTGAAGTCTAAGTAAATTCATGAGAATTGCAGAGAAGGTCGTAAGCTTGAATAAATCTGAAGCCGGCAGCAGTTGTGTATGGAATTTGGATGTGAACCGCACAACCAGATAGCTGTCAGACTTATTATTCTACTCTGGTTTCTGTGGTTCAGCCAATTAGAGAGTCGTAACGGAGCTGTATTTAAATTGTTTCCCTTTGCTTGGCTGCTGAATTATAGATGTTGATTTCACTCACTCGTAAAGTGTTCATGTGGAGATGAGAGATGAGAGCTAAGAGCTGAGATTTCTTTAACGTTTTACCTGATGTTAAATAATGAATTAGAGTAATTTGAAACGTTGCTGAACTTACGATATATCTGTTAGAGTCATATGGAGAGTTTTTGAGTCTCTGAGATCAATGCATTCAGCTAAAGAGGAGGCCAACAGGCAGTAGGTGAGTGCAGCGGGGAGCTTTAATTGATATTGATTACTGTGTGCGTGCGTTCGACGTGGCACGGCGTAAAGTAGAGAGTATATACATATAGGCGTAAAGCCAATGCTGGGTAAGTGGCTGCGGCCCTGCGGTCCATTTACTGCCAAAAATGCTCCTGAGAGCTGTGAGCCGAGAGCTGAGAGCTGAGAGCTGTGAACAACGTGTTGACCATCTATTATGAGAGTCAAGCACGTCCGGCACAGAACAGAGCCGTTCGTGCCCTTATGCCTTAGCTATTTGTGCGTACTTTACGAGCCTCGGCTCTGCTGACAATTCCCCATTGCGGCAACGCCAACGAGATGATGTTGACCCTTTTGGGCAACGCCAGCCGGCATAACTTATAAACCTTTTAAGGCACTCGGCATTAGCTGTGCAGTCGAAATAATCACGGCTTCAAGTTATGGCCGGCAGCTCCAAGTGCCCCAAAAGCTAACAAAATATGTTCGCTGTCCCGTACTGAGCTCAAGGCTGACCAGCCCATAGTCTAATAGAAATCATTAAGCTACATGTTAAGTAAAAGAGGAAATGGGTTAAAATTATATATAATATATATATATATATATATATATATATATACAAGCGACTGATAAAGGTGTCGGAAGGGCTCGAAGGTCGAGTAAAGTAATATTTGAGAGCGGATAATAAACCGTCGTTTCAATAGACCGAAATTTGTTTGCCTAGCATCCATGACTGGCAACACTTAACGGGAACTCAAACATGACTAATCATGGAGTGCCTGCCCGGATATCCAGGGGCAGAAACTGGCACTTCAAGAGACTGCAGAAGCAGAGGCACTCTGAGTAGAATATTTTACCTATATTTATATAGAGCCTATAGACTCTAAAATTGAAAAATATAAAAATATTTCTATAAGAACTGATATCATATATTATTTTATATATTATTTTATTAGAGCTCAGTTCTGACTGCGGAATTCATTCCTGAAACGACAGCCTGACCATGCAAGTGTGATACTATTTTCGATAACAATATAACAGCAGTTGTTCAAGTTATCGATAACATTTAGTTGGTAAAATATTAAATATTTTTTGTCATTTGTTAATCAATGTGCTTAACTTTCTCTATTATGATCTCTGACTTTTGACTTATGCAAACGAATCTGAAAAGCCAATCTTCGCATTGCTAAACGATGAGTCATAGTTGAAGAAGAGTGAAAATAGAAATAGAGTTTCATTTGTAATGCACTGGAAATTGTCGCTTCAATATGTCTGGTTGACATCCATGACGCGCAACATCGCATATGGCAGGCGGGAACATAACTAATCGACGCTAATGGTGCCCCCTTCAGCAGCCGCGCAATCAGCGTCACATTTGCTGTGAGAGTGCTGCAAATCCGAATCGGAATCCAAATCCAAATCCAAATCCGAATCCAGAGTCAAAGGCAAACTTTCATTTCAATAAACTGAAGTGGGTAGCATCCTCTCAACTGGCAATGTCATTGTGCGGATGAGCATTTGTGAAGCCATTTTTGCATTTCACTCTTGCGGATTTGCCACTCAACGTCATTGAGCTATCGGCACGAGTTGCAGGAGGAAAACAAAAAAAAAGTAAAAAATAAAAAAAGTGAGAATAACAAGATTAGACAATTTCGTGTCAAAATTGACTTGTCTGCCAGATATCCTGTCGCTGTGTGCATAAGCATATATGCATGGATGTCGGTGCCTACCCAAGTTGCCATGTCATTTAAGGGGTATCAGGACCGTGGCAGTAATGCGGCCTGAGTCGATTCGGGCTGGGGCTGGACGGGCCAGGCAGCCTTTGCCTTTGTCTGTGTCGCTGACGAACTGTGTCTAACAGTTGTGACATTAACGCGCCGTGGCCGGAGCAAGAAGTTTTATTGCAATTAGTTAAAAACGTGGCAGGCACGAGCACATGCAGGCCGGGCCGCTGGGTGGGCTTAGCTGGCAAACGCTCGAAAGCAATTAAAAGCTTTGTCAATAACTTTGGCTAAAGGATTTATTGAATAAACTTTGGCGCTGTCAGTGCTCGATTTAAGGCGCGATAAATTGAAATGGCGGCAACTGGCAGACGGCTGACGGCAGATGGCAGAGGGACTATTGCCGTTTGATTATCAAGTTTTTGGCCCCGGCTATTATGCATATTGATTTAAGCATGTCTACCACCAGTTAAGCTCGCCAATGCTCGTTTCGATTGACAGCACCGACGCCTCTGGTACGTCAGGTGTTCCTTCTCTTGCCCAGCCACAGCTGGGCATGACACTGCCTGAAGCTCTGCCCGTGCCACAGACTCAGCCTCTGCTCCCGTTTGCCTGCCAGTTGATAAATGTAATATTTACGTTGATATTATTAAAATACTTGACAAGGCCGACCTGTGCTCTGTTCGCTTGGACTGCCACGTTTTGTTGGCTGTCATGGAAATGGCTCGCGCTCGCTCGCCTCTCTCTCTCTCTCTCTGTCACAGTCTCTCTCTCTCTCTCTCTCTCTCTTTCGCTCTGTCTCCCTCTCTGACGGTGTGTTCTGTTCGTATTTGTTTTTGATTAACTTTGCACGCTTGACAAAAGTGAAAATATAAAAATATTTGATATATTGCCAAGCAGCTTAACTGAGCTGCCATGATTTGAAATCAATATCTGGACAATCTGGCAGACAACTATGAATTCGTGGAATACTCCGAATGGCTTATGCAGATTAAATATTTAGTTTTAATATCGACTTTGTGGCAACAGTGAGCGCCTGGGGCCCAGTATTTTCTATCAATGTCAATCAATACATTATAATTGGATTCATTTAAGTCTTTCACTCAGGTCGACACATAGCGAGGGCGATGGGTAGAGGCGAGAGGGTGTCTCTACACCCAGCCACGGACAGTTGACTAAATTGAATGGCTCAGCCAAACTCAGCCAAACTTGAGGCTGAGCAGCATGAACAGTCTGTGATTCACATCTCAATTTCCGCTCTACAAGGCCATCAGCCTTCCGTCTATATGTATATATATAGATTTATCAGCTGCGGGCCACAAATGTGAAAATCTGAGAAGTTTTTACGTGCGAGTGAGACAGAGTTGAGCAGGCAAATTTTACTTAAAAACCAAAAACTCTCAGTTAACCATGAAGTGGCTGTCCCCCATCTGTCCAAATATTCAAGGGCAACAGCCAGCTCTTCATTGGAGTGCAGATGCCTTAGCTGCACAGTGGCTCAGCTGCTCAGGGCTCTAAAGCACTCTGAGCAGCATCATTTTATTTATGTTTATGTAGAGCTTATAGATTCTAAATCTGAATAATGTATAGATTTTTCTATAAGATTTGATATTATATATAATATTAATTTTATTAGAGCGCAGCTTATGACTGCGAAGCTTGTTAATGTCATGACAGACTGACTTCGTGGAAGTGATACTATTTTCGATAACAATATAATTGGAATTATTTAAATTATCGATAACATTCATGTGCTGAAATATTGAATATATTAGGCCATTTGATAATGCTTTGGCTTAACGGAATTTGTGTAGTAGAAATTTGACAGCTTAAATGAAGATAAGCTCTTTATTCAAGCTCTTGTTCAAGCTCTTCATTAATATATTCTTTAAGCTCTTCTTCAAGCTCTTCCTTCAAACTCTTCCTTTAAACTCTTCATTCAAGCTCTTCTCTTTGTTAATTGCGTTTCAGGTTGAAATTCCAGGGTATATCGCATGGCATATCTAATCTAATTGTTTTAAGCCTGCGCTGGCCTTGTTGGCAGAGATTAACGATTGCTTAGCTCTTATATTAGTGCCAAATCTGTATTTATTTTTGCATTTTTTTTGTAATTCCTTTGGTATTTTCTTTAAATTGTGCTTCGTCGCCGAGCTGAGCCAAAGCTGCTGAACGCATTCTGGCATCCATCCTGGCTGACTGGTGGCTTGGCCTTTTTGGCATATTTAATACACAAGACGCGGAATGCATGCAGCTTGCTTTATGTGCGTGTGTGTGTGTGTGTGTGTGAACCGCATAGTTGAGGCTGCATACGACTTTTGAAAAACGTTGCAAACTAACGGGGTTTCTATGTTTTTTTTTTTTTTTTTTAATATTTTACGTGTCAAATTTTGTGTGCCAAAAAATGTGCCGGGCTAAGAGAATGGTGGCAACAATGTTGCGTAGCTGGTTATGAGCGGCTTCAGTCTTACGCCTCGCCACCCTCACCCAAATCGACACTCTTGCATCCTGTTTCATGCCCCACACTCTCCCTCTCACTCACTCACGCTCTCTCTCTGTCTCTGTCTTTCCGGCGCTGACTTTGAGTTGGCAGCAAACTTTTGGCTCGTTGGCCTTCCCATGTCCGCGTCTTACCATGCAAATTAATGCACTGTGCGATGGTATGTGACGAGTCACTGCATGTGTGTATGTGTGTGTGTGTGTGTGTGTGTGTGTGTGTGTGTGTGTGTGTATGTCTTGAGTTTGGCATGCTATGCCAAGTTGGCTGCCAGTTTTTCTGCCAATGAAATTTTGCTGATTAGAGTCACACACACACACACACTCGTACGACTACATATTTGCATTTAGCTGATACATATGCCCACACACACACACACACACATTGCTCTCTGCGTCTGTGTGTGTGTGTGTGTGTGCAGATTGGCACATGAGCTCTTTGACTATTTTTGTATTTGCCTATGTGAGTGTTTCTTTGTGTTTGATTTAAAGTCGACTTTTTGCTATTACTTAAAAACTTACCATTTCTATACCCTGTAAATGAATGCAACTTTGAGTGAGGATGTATGGCCATGCAATAGCAAATGCCCAGCACATGACTTGTTGAGTTATTCCTGCATGTCGGATATCTGGCGCTCATCTATTATGGTTGGTTTTTATAGATAAATATTTTTTATACAATTTTGCTTAAATCTTTTTTTTATATATTTATAAAGTATTTTTTATTTATATTTTATATTCATATATTTTTTTATTATATATATATATTTTTTTAAATTTTTTTTTTAATTTTTATACTTTTTTTAATATATTTATAAATCTTTTAAATATTTTATATATATATATATATTTTTTATATATATTTTTTTTTAATATATTTTTTATATAATTTCTAAATATATTTTTTTTGTGTATTTTCCACAACTCAAGTTTTTAGTATTTGAAATATATTTATGTTTGATATCCAATGAATATAAATAAAGAATATGCCTATATTTTATGGTCTTCAAGCTATGCTTTAGAAACGAATTCAAGTTGTCGATTATTATCGATAAAAGGAAAAGACATGAGTCATCAATAGATAAAAAAATATCATGAATATATATACCTATGGGCTGTAGCATGCCATCCTTCTATACCCTGTAATTGAATTTTCTTGGCATAGTAATATTACTTAAAATGATATGATATTAAGTATACGCCTATTTAGTCAGTTTGCTCTGCCTACTAATAATAATTTATAGATACTCCAGAGTGGTAGCGTCTTTTAACCGGGTTTTCTCTCTTCTACAACTTGGCGACTAAAAGATAATTAACAAAGTATATTAAGTATATGTAACTTTTCAGCCGCCCACTAGATATAGCTCCCTTTAACGGGCTTTTAGCAGCCTTTTCATTAAGTTAATAATGTATTAAGTATGCGTGGCTTTTGAGAAACTTATTTTGCTGATTTTTCGTCTGCTCTTCAAGGTATTAAAGAGGAATCGATTTGCACACAGAACATTGAATGCAGTGTTTAAGTACAGTTTCCGAATAAGTTCGCCATATACAAATGAATATTTAATTTTGCAGTGTAATGTGTGTGAGTGTGTGTGTGAGTGTGTGTGTGAGTGTGTGTGTATGTGTGTGTGTGCGTGTGTCCATTATAAATTGTGCACTCAGCTGAAATATTTGCATTTTTGGGCAAGCACTTAATTGATTTTTACAAGCAACAATAATGTTGATAAACCTGGCTAGGGTATGGGGAAGGGACACGCTGGGTGAGCCCCAGCTAGTCGCAACAACTTATAAATAAATAATTTAATTAATCGAATTAGATTTTTCGTGCAATCGACTTCATTTCCGAATCGAAGAAACGTGAGCATAAATTATTACAACTCGCCCCGAGGCTGGCCAGCCAATTAACTAATTAGATTGATTTAAATACGCCCATTTTCATTGAGATGCGTCAACCATATCGGAGCACGGAGCACAAACTTTACGCTCGGCTCACGTTGCGGCATTCATTAGGCGGAAATCGTTGCATATTTCAAACTAGGCTCGGCTTAGCTCAGCTCACAAAATATTTATATAGATTGCCATGCCCGGATATCCGTCAGCACAAATTAAGCGCAACAACATGAATTATGCCCAGTTACATGCAGTGGCTCTGGCTCTGTGTCTCTGGCTCTGTGTCTCTGCGGCTCTCTCTCTGTCTCTGTCTCTGTCTCTGTCTCTGTCTCTGTCTCTCTGTCTCTGTCTCTGTCTCTGTCTCTGTCTCTCTACGTATTCCTATGTCTCTCTGTATCTTCCTCTGTGCCTCTGGTTTCCTCTGTGCATCCATCTGTGTGCTCCTCTCTCTCCCTCTCTCCCCCCTCCCCTTCCCGCCATCTCTTCTTCTATCTACATCTCTCTATTTCTTGAGCTGAAACTCAATATCATTTTGACTGCATGTGTGCCAAAGTGTCAGCATTAATTATCATTGTCATTAAATACAATTGTCGTGTTTGATTTGCAGTGAGCCGTCAGTTCGCTTTGAAGTTAATCCCTGGCGCACTCGAATTGATCAAATTAAATAATTTAATCAGTGCCCAACACAATTATATATGGCATTAATAATTATAGAGAATTTCATTACTTTTGCTACTTAATTTTTCATAATAGTTAGGGTATATACGCTGTTGGATGGTTTAGCGACGTCATATATTTAAGTTTTGAGTTGAGTTTGAGTTGCTAATCAAGCAACTTGAAGATGTCTTGAGTGACCTACGTTTGTGGGCTAATATAAAAAAAATGATGCAAAGAAAAAGAGTCCTTGATTCACTTCATGGAAAAGCCCAAAATCGTGGAGCTACAGAGCAAATCTTTGGCCAGAAATAATACAGGAAATTATGCCACAGTTCTGATCGCCCCAAAAGACCTCTTTGAAGAGGCACATGAGAGGATAAAGAGAAAAGTAAAGGAAATACTAAAAAGATATTAGCACAAGTATCGCAATATCTACTTTATGATAATGATAATGACAATGCCTACCACAATCATTAACATAGTTCCAACTCATTTTCTATATGAACTCGCCAGTTAATTCTAGACTCGATTACAGGATATTTGCGAATTCGCCTCGCATGCAGCTTGAAGCCTGTTCATTGAACTATTTAAATAAATGTTTGTTAATTTGTCAACGGCGCTTGGACAGCTTTCGTCGCTGTTGGCCAATTGAACTGTGGACGCGTGCACAATTAAATTATTTAAATAAATTGCGTTTGCCATTAGTTTACTCGAGTGTTAACAATTTGACGCCAATCCCAATTACATTAATCAGCTTCTAATTAAATGCGATTTAAGCCAGCTTTTTATAATCGCGGCTATTGAGTGCATCGTTGCTCTCCGTCCTTCGCTCTGTCCGTCAATTACTATTGACTATTGATTACGGCAAACACTAAAACCTCCAAGGTTTCAAGAGTCTTTTATTACGAATTGCTTTTGCTATCTTCGCTTGCTGCCTGGAGCGGGCAGTTTGCTTGTTGCTATTATTTAAGCAATTTATACTCGGAACCAATTGAAAAATAAAATTCATGGTATAAATGTGTGTAACAGGCCGGAGAAGGACTGAGTAGATCTAGCATAGTTCGTCTATCTGTCTGTCTGTCTGTCCGTTCGTTTGTTCGTCCGTCTGTCTCTCCGTCCGTCCGTCTGCTTATGTGTCCATCCGTTCATCTTTCTAAATATCCGTCTGTCTGTCTGTGAGTTCTTCGGTCCACCAGTCTGTCACTCCATCCATCAGTCTGTCGGTCTGTTCATCTGTGTATACGTCCTTCCGTTCGTACGATCTCGTCAGCCACAATAGCTAGTAACTTGAAACTCCAAAAGATGTTTTAACTATTTTTTTATTATTATTTTATTTCTTTATTTTCGATAGCTCAATTATTTTTCTCATTGTTGCTAAAAGTCGCTTGCTTGACTTTAATTTAACACGCGAACTTCTATAATAAATAAGGCTCTATATATTTCGGATTTTGGATACCCTAGCAGCTCTAAGCAATGTTCAGGGTAGCTTCTGCTCAATATAGTACTTGTACTCACTCACTACTTGTGTTTCTATAGTTTTTTTCCCAATGAAATCCGCAATTATCCATGAGCTTTTAGTCTCTCGTCATTATTGAGCAACTAAGTTAAGCTTAATGAACTTGTCACAATTATAAACGTTTCTTGCCCAATTTCCCTTCGCATACATATCCCTTATTCCATGGTCACTTTATTAACGCAATAACAGTTTATTTTCATGAATTCGCTGAGTCATTGCCTGTGAAATCGGACAAAAGTGGCAAATGGCAGCAAATGCAATTTGTCATAAATTCAACTAAGTACGAGTATATATATATATATATATATATATATATATATATATATATATATATATATAATATATAAACATACGTACATATATATTATATATATCTATATCTTGTTTATACATAATTAATGAGCGGCCTTATCGAAAGCAAATATCAAAATAAATCAAGCGCTGCTGTAATTAATTTGTGAGCCGACATCTTGATGTTAGCATCGATGGCGACTTATTCAAATTAATTTGCCGCTTTATCAATAGACAGCGAATAAAATTGGCAAATATTTGTTTGTACAAAGGAAATGTATGATCAAATAAACAGAATGCCAAGCGAAGTGAAAAGGCCGACAGGAAATTATGTTGTTTTGACCAAGCGAGAAGCTTCTACGAATTGGCTCGGGCCACAGGCTAAAGGTTAAAAGTGATTTTATATTAATCTCATATAGTTCAGTTACAATATATGCGAGGGTTGCCTCTTCGTTCATGCAATGTGAAATATATATTGTTGGTAGTTATGCTTTAAGGCTGTCTTTATTTCGACATTTCTTATCGGGCCTTGTCAATGGATGGTTTTTGGGAAGCAAGGATTAGTTTCCTCATGTGATGCAACTTGACTTTTTCCAAAATCAGTTTAGCTGTTAAGCTAGGCCTAAAAAACAAGTCAACATAGATTTTTATCGATAATAATGATATTAGATAAGTTATCGGTTAAAAAATATAAAATCAGACTGCGTATGTATATATACTATAGTCTGTGAATATACTTCTTTCTGATCTACTTTTCTCTCTCTATATATAGTTTATTTTATATATTTTCAAAATACAATTTTCAACCTGAAACTCAATTTTCAATAAGTTCAGTGCTTAGACGCTTAGCTGTATTTGTTGCGCCTTAAGAGTTCGTCATTAATTTCAGCTTTTTCAACTTTTATTGTGTTTCCTCGCTGATGCGAAATTAATTGATTTGAAATATTTGTGCGGCTGTGTGACTTCTGCAGGGGATATTTATTAATTGCGAGCGCCAAGCTAAGCTTGACAGCATATTTATTATTGGCCAAGCGGATGTAGGTGGGCGCTGAACTCACCTGAAAGCCGTCGTAGGTCCAGGAGCCGAACTTCATTTCGCAGCGCTGATCGTCGAAGGGGAACCAGGTGATGTCGATTTTGCAGGTGGACTTAAAGATGCCGGGCGGCACGTACAGACAGCTGCCATTGTTTCGCACAACCACATTGGTGGCGTAGGTGCCATCGAAGCCTTCGTCCGCGCTGCAAGCAGAATGCAAAACATAAGTCATTGCCTCAAAATGTTTAACAGCACATATGAGTGTATGTAGGTGAGTGTGTGTGCGTAGGTGTGAGCGTGTGTTAGAAGTAAAGCTTCCGCGTGCTGGCCACCTTGACGCTTTTAATAAGACCCTTTTTTACAGTCGGATTCTTTGCGTGGCGCATATGGAAATTTATGTAGCATACTTTTGAGCATAAATCATTTTTGCTCTGCCAGCTGCGCTTCTCGCGTATGAGGCCTCACTCACAGAGTGTCTGTATGTGTGTGTGTGTGTGTGTGCGTCCGCTTGGCACTGATTAATGATTAATCTATAGGCAATGCGGCGCTTGAGCAGCGTTTGCTCATTTTGCACGGTTCAATTTTTACCGCTGGCAAACTGATTTAATATTTATTAATTATACCCATGCCATTGTGTGCTCTCTGGCGGGTATATCGTTTTGGCCATGGTCAAATCATCTTGCCATCATCTTGCAGAATAATTCTGACACTAAACGTATAAATTGTCGCAGCTGCGAATTGTTGTTGTTCGCACTGTCATTATTTTCACAATGCCAACAAGCCACCGGCAGCCGGCGCCCCCGGGCAAGCTGCCGTCTCGCTTGCCTGGTCATGTCAACAGTTAAATTATGATTCATTATGCCGGCGTGCCATCTATTGTAGTCACATCATCAAAATCTCAGCCATCTTGAGGACGCGGACAATAACAACAACAAAAACGCTATGCCCAGGCTGGGATTGGGGCTGGGGCTTGGGCTTGGGCTCGGGCTCGGGCTCTGCTCACATACAAGTAGCTATCATAAAATACTACTCTCTCTCTCTCTCTCTCTCTTCTGTGTGTGTGTGTGTGTGTGTGTTTGTTGCTGCTACAATTCGGCATTGTGTCGCCCCTTTAAGTGCGCCCCTCTTAATTGCTCCTCCTGCCGCTCGGCCATTGTTCCAGCAAGTCATTTACTTTGTCATAAAACTTGCCCAAATACGCATTAAAATTTGTGCGTTTACTGCGCTGCCAGCTGCTCGGCTGCTCGACTGCTCGACCGCTTAGCCTTTTCGCTCTTTATTATTTGCCATAAAAACTCAACTGTTCGCCGGCACAACTTTAAAGACTATTCGCCCCAGCTGCCTGACAATAGATTTTCATATTTTTTTTACATGTTATTTTTTAACCGGACCACAGCCCAAAACAGACGGAAAAATAAAACAAAAATTTATATTTTGGCTTTAAAACGAATTATTTGGCCACTTTGAAGCGGCGCACAAGTATGCAAAATTCATCAATTTATCTAGTCCTGACTACACTTGAAAAAAATTGGTAATACTTTGGTTATTTTTAAGATGAACTCAATATAATATTAAATTTTATTTATTTAATTAATCTTATTATTTTATTTAATTTTTTTAGTTTTAATATGTGATAATTATATTATTTTTATTATTATTATAAATAAAGTATAACAAAATATTATTAGTTTTTTTATTTTATTATCATTAATATTATATTCTTATATTATTATAATCATTTACATGTATTGAAAATATAAATCTAAAATAATTTATATTATTATTATATTTTCTTAATTTTGATTATAATAAATAAAGTATGAAAAAAATAACAAATATTATAAATTATAAATAAAAGGTATAAATACAGTATTATTGATATTATAATTTTGTTTTCAGATACATATATAAGCTAAACTCGTATAGAAGCTAAAATATGTCGCAGCCAAGACTTAGTTGTCATAAGTGAGGCACGAGACAAAACTCTCGTTACTCATTGAGCACACCTCGTAAATGGCAGCTAGGCTCGAGTTGGCCTATAACTACAGCACATGTGTCGCAGTATCACTTTATCAACTGTGAGTTTGTAAATAGCAAAGCTCTAAAGCCCAATGCTCATTGGCTTTACTGATAATTATTATAATTTAATTTAATTTACTTTTAAATGAGACATTCGATAAATTGATGTTTATTGACTGCCTATAGAGTTATTTCATTTATTAAATTAAAGGCAATTTATTATGATTTTATTAAATTAAAGTCTATTAACGTAGCGTAAAAAATATGAAGAAACAATTTGCAATTGCCTTACAAATTGCTTTCAGTGTATTTTCACGTAATTTTATCAAATTGGAACATATTTACATATACATAAACATACATGTAAAACAGCAATACACACACACACACACACACGTAGAGACAATTTGGGCTAAATTGGGGCTTGAGCGTGGCCAGAACGGGGATAGCGCTATCACAATAAAATTGATAACAACAAAAGAGCGGGCCGAAAGGGGCCAAACAAATGGCGGCTCATAAACATGAAAAGGATTTTTCCAAAATAAACACAATTTCGTTATTATCAAAAAGGAACAAAAAAAAAAAAAAAGAAACAAAAGTTGCAAATGCAAATAAAATTATATGAATAAAGCAATAAAGCCACAGCCACAGCCACAGCCACAAAGCCAATAATGATAACAACAATAATAGCAACGGCAACAGCAATAATCGCTCGATGTTGTTGTTTTTTTTTTTATTATTTTTATTGCAGAATTATAAAGCCTCGTATGGGGCCATTAAAGGCGCAGGAAACGGAAAGACAACGCAGTGGCAAGACCCAATTGAATTGGCTGCCGTCTATCAAGGTGGCATATAACACCTGCCCGGTCCAGACCAGTCCAGTCCAGGTGGCGGCTTGTCTCACGTTTATCGACTCGCAATCATTTTTACTGCCTGTTCGCATTTGGTGTCATTATTATTGTTATGATTGCCGGAGACGGCTCCCCCACCTTAACACTTATTGGTTAAGTGCCAATCCTTTCGACATTAATCAGTCGCTAAATATTACCTGCGCATAAATCAAGGCTTTAATACGGTTCGCAACTTAAATCAAAGTGCAAATAATATTTAAGAAAATAATAAGTATAAGAAGTTTTTCTTTTGCTGACCAAAAGTGTTTGGTCAGTGAAAAATAATCAAGAGCTAGATATACGCGACTAGGACATACCCTGCCAATGCTCAAAGATTTATATTGAAAATACATTTTTTTTGCTGTAATTTATTCTAAATAACGAAATTTTTGTTTGCTTAAAGAATTTTTTGAGTTTAGCTCTTAAAACTTAGAAGACGAGCTCATATAATTTAAGTTTTATTTAAGAAGGGTTGCTATAGGTAGATATCCTTTAAAAGGACTCCAGTTCTCTTAAATAGGATCCTGAATATTAATAAAATAGAAAGAGTGAGCATAAGCAAAGCGTGCATAGGAGAGTGGTTATAGGGAGAATAAAATTAGGAGATTGATCATAGGAAGAATGATCATTGGGAGAGTTATTATAGAGAGAGTGAATATAGAGAGAGTGAGTATAGATCGAGTGATCATAGGAGGAATACCCATAGTGAAAGCGAGTATAGAGAAAATTAATAGAGAGAGTGAGCATAGAGGGACTGATCATATGGAGAGGATCATAAACAGTATAGAGAGAGAGTGAACATAGAGAGAGTCCCCATAGAAAGAGTGATACAAGAAATAACTTAACAGTGGTTTGGCAGAGCTTGGTGGAGCTTCTACATAAACTTGGAATTAGAACATTTTTAATTTGCTGAAATTAGCATAGCTGTAAACCAATTTCAAGGTTGTCAAATCTTCATGGCCTTAAAGAAATTATTTCTTCTACCTATAACACACATGTTTCAATGATGAAAAGAAAAATAAATATATTAAACAATATCTAAAGAAAATCTTAAACAAGAATTTAAGTTTCAATTTGATGATTTTGAGTATTGAGACATTTTAATTCAATTATTTAAGTAGTTTTCATAGTCAACTCACCTATTGTACATGAGGACATCGGGTTTCCACAAGCGATGGGGTGGTATACGCAAGTCCCGTACACCTCCAAACTCACTGGAATTCCAACGCAAATTCATATCGTTCCATTCCTGCGAAATCGAGCCACGAAAGAAGAACAAAAAATATTAATGCACAGCGATAGTAAATTGGTGTGCAGCTCTTTGTTTACTTTGGCACTGGGCGGCACGGCAGAGAGGGTCATAATGTCAAGGAACAAAAGGATTTCTGTCACTGACGTCCGACTTAATTAATTAGAGTCCATTTGTGGAATAAATAATGAAAATGCGAAACGATTTCCCGATGCAAACTGTTTATGTTAACCAAATGGGTTTTCATTATTTCGTTATTTTTTTTTTTTAAGAAACTTAAATTGAAAATTGTTATGCGATAGTAAAAATATTAAACAAGTTGAACTCGATACGTGTCGATGAGAGAGTTTGTACCTGATTGATTGAATATCAGAAAAACTGATTGATTGATGAAGACTTAGTATTGAGTCAGGTGCTGACTAAGTGAATGATTGAGCAACTGCTCTATAGAAAGAGTTTGTACCTGATTGATTGAAAAGCACATAAAATAACCGATTGATGAACATTGATTGAAAAGTTCAGTGATTGATTGGGTTACTTACTACAATAAATGTATGAATGAGCAACTGCTTGATAGTTAGAGAGTCTCGACCTGATTGATTGATTGACGAGCTGAAATTAGCTAATGATTGATTGTGAAAGTGGCTAAGTGATTGACTGATTGAATGCCAGTCTTTATACGAAGTGACTGACAGACATCAGTTCTCACTGAGTGTCTAACTGGTTTGATTGATAGGTTGACTGATTGACTAACATACTGATTGGCTTGCTGAATGACTGATAAACAGTAAATATAATGATTGTTTAAATGATTGATGTCAATTTGATTGAATCACTATAAAAGAATGACTGAGAGTCACACTGATTGCTGAACAGACTCAATGATTACTGCAGAGATTGAGCACATACACTGGGGCAGGCAGATTGACGGACTGTCACGAAATGATTGACTGACTGAGTGATGATGTCTGAGAAGACAAGAGTCTCCCATGGGTATAATCTAATTTGTTGCAATAAACGTTAATGAATACGAAAAACTTTACTTAATTAATTGAAGTTTGAGAATCATAAGTGAACTATCATCTCATCAAATTGCGCCACTCAAAGCTTGGGCTTATTCTGTGAGTTTTTAATTAACCGAAATTTCAATTAGCTGCGACCTCACACACTCACAGCAATTTCTAATGGCTATACACACAAATACACACTTACACCTTGCCCCATTGATCGGTCATATGCAATGGAAGGAAGGTGCGTTAATCATCAATCATCGTTAAGTGCGCATTTATGGATTGCTGGCTGCGCGCGTGTTAGTGTGTGTATGTGTGTGTATGTGTGTGTATGTGTGTGTATGTGTGTGTGCGTATAGCCCGTTATCGTAATTAAATTTGTTGCTTTTGTGACGCTTAAGGCGATTAGCGCATCGATTTGCTGCCCATTGCTAATGTGTAGAAATTGTCGTGTTTGCATTTGATCGCTACGATTAATCAATATAGCCGTAATCATATTGCCGTCCATCCATTTACCTATCGCATAATTACAAATATTAATCATTCAAGCTAACGCATACGTGTCTCCAACTGCCCGGACACGTGGCCAAAGTCAAGCGAACTCATTTAAAAGCAAAGCCTAAGTGCTGTCTCACATATATATAGATATTCATGAATACATAAAGAATCCTCTAAATCTTATCTCTGACTCAAGTCAGACTGTGACTGATAGACAAACAAGAAGGAGGCAAAAAATATTTCATATATTATTTTATTTATATAAATTCATATATTTAGATTAGATATTTATATATATATATATTAATTATACATATATATAAATATATTATTTTTTCTATATATTTTAGTATTGATATTTTGTATATATTTATTTATTTTTAGCTTTGTTTTATATTTTTTTAAATTTTAAATATATTTATGCATTTTTTTATATTTTCTTAATTGTATGTATTTTTTATAATTATATACTGATTTATTAAATATTTGTTTTTATATATATTTTTTATATGCTTCATATGTTTTATTTATTTAATTATATTTTGTGCATTCAATTATGTTATTATTATTTTTTAATATTTTTTATATATTTATATATTTTTATGCTTCAATTATTGTTCAAATATTTTAACAATTCCTTAATTTTATTTTTAGTCTATGCTAAAATATTTTTTAAAATATTTTAATTTATAAAATAGCTATTCAAAATATATCTCTAGATATATAGATATATATCTATCTATATCTATCTATATACTAATTTAATTATCTCGACTTTCTCTGCGCTCTGCTCTACACAATGTCACATGCTACTTTAATAGGGTATGAGCTCACTTCATCAGCATATTTACTTTAAGTCTTGAGTGTATTTTATGGACATTTGAGATTTGAAGAGTTGCAAATGTGCAGAAAATATTTCTGCCAAGTGAATTAAGAGCGATTTGAGTGGTTTATTGATTTAGATTTAGATTGTGTACATATATATATATGTGTGTGTGTGTGGGGGGTCTGTCAGTCACTGCTTGGCTAATTATGTTGCCGCATGATTTGCCAATTAGGTGGCAAGGCTTTGATTTGTTGCAACTGGCTTGCCACATGCCACAGTCCAGGTCGAGCGCGGAGAAAAGATGCGGAATTGAACAGATTTCTGCGGCTTTGCGAATGCAAATGAGAATAGAAAAGTGGAAAAGTGTGGGAGTGATGGGGGATGGGGAAGTGGGGGCAGGGGCTGGTATGCCAAGGCTGGCGGCATTTGTGGCATTTTGCGCAATTTACGCAGCTGAAGCTATTAAGTGATTTCTTTAGCTCCCCCTCCCACTCCCCCTTCCAGCTCTATCAATCTCTCGCTCTCTCCAATTTAATTTGGCAAGTGCTCGCCTTTTTTGTTCAGTGTATTTATTTATATTCCTTTCTTTTTATTATTTTTGGTTGTTGTTGGCTTTTGACAAATTGCGGCAATTTCATTTGTTGCACTGAGGCCTTAGGCCGAGGCAAATTTATTACCCGAATGGCAACAAATCTTTTGGCCAAGACTCATATGGGAGACAGAGTGTGTCTGTGCGTGTGTGTGCGGCTTTGAGTAATGCTTCTTTTCCATATTGTTTAATACTTAAAGTTTAAAAGACTTTCGAACTTACCAATTTGAGCCAAATGTTTGTGATGAGCAGCTGATTCTTTTCGTCCTGCAATAAAAAACGAGAGAGAATTGAAAAATCGTGTGAGAAATGCGAGTTCAGTTAACGCATTTAATAAAATCTATGACGCATGAATGACCAATTCACATACACACACACACACACACACAGGCATACAGTGTTTGCCCAAGGTAGACAAATTGAAATAAGCTTGGATGAAATCAATGAAAATTATTTGGCAAAACAGCGCTGCGCTTAGTCCTCTGCACACACACTCGAAGTTAATGGCATGCAAATGAAATTTAAACATTTCCAATTGATATTTAACAAGCATCAATCTGACAGAGAGACAGAGAGAAAGGGAGAGTGTGCGAGAGAGAGAGAGAGCGACTGCAAAACGCTTATTATTATGATTGAAGTCAGCTTTGAACTCGGCAACTTGTTTAATTTTCTACGGTCCACCGCAAACACTTGCTGACACTTGCCTTTTCCCAATGCAATTTTCACAACCTTTTAAGCAATTTCAATTTCGATTTGAGTTTGACTTTCATTTGCAACTGGCTTGACAGGTATTTAAGTAATTTCTGCCAGCTTGATTAGCGAGCAAAGTGTTGCGCACAGAGAAAGAAATTTAGAAAATTAAATAAGCAGTGTGTGTGAGTGACATAGAGTAATAGGTAATCAGTATGATAAGCCTCAGTTAGATCTATGTAAATTATCACAAAAAAAACCTCAGCAACTCCAAGAAGACTGCTCTAGGTTCAATTTGGACTACTATTAAACGCTCGGCTAGCGCAGCCGAAAACTATATATAGAGCGAGCAAAGGTGAGCGGTCATAGGTAGAGTGGGCATATGGGTAGTTATCATAAAGGTACAGTTCGCTTAATATACATAAATCTCTAACAGGCATATACTACAAAATGATGTAATCAATAATTTTTACCGATAGCTTAAACATTTGCTAATGCATAGTTACATCCACAATTTAGCAATTCTAACACAAATGCTCAGCTCTAGATGCAATTTGGCACTACTTTTATTACAGAAATTCAGGTAGAGCCAGCATAAGGAGAGCGACACTCCTACTCCCACTTCCGCAGCTCCAATTCAACCAGCTGCTCTTTACTTTACTCTTTAAATATCGCTTAAATTAGACTCATATACAATGATTCCCTATTTCAATAATCGATAAATGCTATCGATAACTTCAATAGTTGCCAATGTCAAGCTATATAAAACGGCATCATTTTTGCAGGCTCACTTTTAGCTTGTATAGAAATTCCTTGCATTGTGTAGCTATAGCGCGCACTTTAGTTAAATGAGAATCGCACAGAAGGGCGCTCCATTCAGTGACTTCTAATGCTTTGATGTATGTATATGTAAATGGAAAATTGTATGAAGTTGCGATAAAGAGCCAAAAGCACGCCTGTTAGCAGATCACCAATATATATATATATATATATATACAATTGTATTGATATATACATATATTATTTATGAAAATTCGCTCTATTTGCTGGCCCTCACCTATTGAATTGTCCAGCATTGTGCACAATTTGCCGCATGCCTGGCATCGGTATTATTTGTTAAACACATAAATAGCCATGAAAGACATAAAGTAGCTCAAGCAAATTACTGAATTACATTGCTAATGGTATTAGCCCAGACTAAAGCCAACAAAAAAAAAAAAAAATTGGAAGAAGAAGAGGAAGGAAATTTTATTTCACAATTTTTTTTTTTTATTGAATTCCATTGAATTGTGGAGGACTCTGCTTGACTTTGCTAAATATAATATTTGTTGAATGAATCAAAATATATTTCGACTTCAATGAGTATCATTACGTTACGTATACGCACCGTTAGACGCAGTGAAGTGCGCCTGTCGCAGACAGAGCTTGCTGACTATTGTTGTTGCTGTTGTCATTAAAGAACGGAAATCAAAATAGACAATAAACTGGCCAAATTGCATTCGAGCCAAGGCCACGCCAAGACTGACTTAACATGACATTTTCATAATCACGCCGTGGACAGTTGGCGCTCGACAGGCATCATTAACATATAAATTAAAAAAGAAAAAAGAAAAAATAAGAATAAAATTCCTCGAAATGTCGCCCTTCGTGCCGGGCATTCAAAGTCTGTTGACCAAGCGGCGCTGCAGCGTTTGTCTGGAGTCGAATTTGGATTCGCATTTGGCTCTCTCAGCAAACACTGTTTGACCTTTTTGGCTTATTAGATACTGGCGCTGCTACTGCTGCTGCTGCTGGTGGTGGTGACCAAACGAGGGCATTTTGTGGCTAGAAGCCAATTTGTAAGTGGCAACAACAGAAATCGACGAGCAGGCAAATGCCAGCTCCGTACCGTCCGTCCGCTGCCCGCAAGCCAAATCCTCAGTTTAGGTGACGAATGTGTGCTTGCGGTTTGTTAAATGGCAAACTAAAAGCGCTCGCCCAAAAACAGGAAATCAAACCCAGCAGCAGCAACAGCAACAACATTGTTGCTTAAAGGCGGAAGTATGCGTGGCCCTCAGAGCATGAGTAGGAAATTGTACAAGATCTGTTATAAATTGTAAAAAGGTTTCCCAGTCCACCAGCTCAATACAAGGCAGACACACACACACACACACACATACACACACAAGCCCACGCACACCCTTACGACCGCAATAGCAAAGCAAATTGGCATTTGGCTGAGGTGAATCCTGAAATGTGCAGCTCAAAATCCAGGCAAAGGCTGTAAGTATGTGTGCGTGTGTGTGTGTGTGTGTGTGTGTGTGCTCGTTAAATACGCCTGTTTGGCTTTGTTATCCAAAACCTAATTCTAATTATAATTTAAGTCTCAGTGAGCAAAGTAAACAGTTTTGGCCTCGTTTTCTGGCTGCAGCTCGAACTCACATGAAATTTGCTTGGCCAAGTTTGTAAATTCATGAGATTTCTATCACAAATCAAGCTATAGACTGCACTCAATATTAGTTTACTCACATAACTTTTGGCATTGCAATGCAAAATTATTGAATAAGCAGAGCACCGGGTATCGCCTAGTCATGCATGGCCCGAGGCTTACTAATATTAATATTAATGTTATTATAAGATTGGGTATCGATACTTAGTAGTTTATGGAGGTATCTATATTATTTATATATATCCATATATAATATTCAAGTAATGAAAAATTGCTTAAGTTGATAAGTTGATAAAAAATATATAATTAAGGAATACAGAGTAAGATCTTTACCTATATATATATATATATATATATATATTTATTTATATATATATATATATTTTATTTAATTTTAATTATATATATTTTTTATTAAAATGAGCAATTTTTTAATTATTTGAATATTTAATTATTTATCTTGCCCAATTAATTTGGCATGGCTTGAACAGTTTGACAGTCCTGATGCTTAATGAATGTATCCATATATCGATAAATCTATTTAAAGGGTCATCGGCAAACACTTCACGCTCACAGATATTTGATATCGCTTTTAAGCATTTAGGTCGAGTTATGTGGCATGCAGCAGCAGCAGCAGCAACTGATACAGTTGCAACTGTGAACATAATCAATGCGAATTGTCATTACAACATTATGACAACGCAGCTCTGTGTCCCAGTGTCATTGTGCCCCTCGGGCTTAATTATTACTGTTGCATTTGCTCTCGTGAGCTGCGACTCTGATTATCGATACATTTGGCTCTTTTTATTTATGTCGCAATTCGTTGTCGTTGTTGTTGTCAAACCCCATAAATGGCAAGTCATTTGTCATGTACTCTATGCGAATTACATGTTGTATTCGCCATCAAACATACACCAAACATAGGCCTCTCATCCTGCCCACATCCTGACCGGCTCCTTCCCCCATTCAGCTCATAAATCATCCACACATTATAATCAACGTAAAATTTGTTTGCCTTTTGCCAGTCACATTTCTCACTCACACACACACACACACACACACACATCGATACAGTGTATGCTAAAAGTATTTCCTATTATTGATTATGAAGCGTTTAGTCGTAATTGCGAAAAATCGTCTGCTAAGCAACTGTCAATCGGCATCAAGCAAATTGTTTGCTTTGCCGCAAATTGTGCCCAAAGCTATGAGAATCGTTCTGAAATAATCAGATTTGATTTGATTTGATTTGATTTGATTTATACATATTTCAAGATTATTCATTTGGATTCGCAGTAGTCAAAATCACAAATATACAAGATCTTCAATCTGCTACTCAATCACAGGCACATAAACTTTAATATATATATTTTTTTTGTTAGCCAGTTTATTATTTTGCAATTTGCATCATTTGATACATTATCAATCGCTCAATCAATGTTTTTTATCATATAAATTGACCTGTTCAATCATTAGTTGCCACATTGAGTTCAATTTTTATTGATAATTTTCAAATGTAACTTTATGTCTTACACATAATCTTATTCATTATTCAACAGTTATCAATCATTCATCAATCAATACTTTGGCACATGACTTTTTAATGTAAGCATATATAATATAAATATATATTTTTTTGTGTCAAAATATAGCTTATTTCAAAAATCAAATACAATTATTATTATTATCCGCTCAGCCAATCAATCAGTCAATCAATACTCCACATATACTAAAATTGACGATTTACTTGACGCAATCATATGTTACTACCATTTGTAGGCCAGCTAGCTCAGTCATCAATCAATCAATTATTCAAACAATTGCCATATAGAACTCTATTTTCATTTGTTGTTTCTAATATAACGTAATTTGAATGAGAAACTTATTCTTTACTCAAGAATCTTCAATCAATCGTCAATCAACCAATCATTCACATATATATTATTATTCTCTATATATTATTATTTATATGAGATAATCATATCTTACTCAAATATATATCAAATATATTTCAATACCAAATCTAATGCATTCATTCTCAATCATTCTGTCAATCAATCAATCTCTGCTTACACACACACACACATATATGAATTTGATTCGATTAATTTTAATATATTTATATAATAATATATTATCAGGCAATCTGGCAGCTCCCAGTGCTAGGGCTACTGCCACGATCATCAATCAACGTCAATCATCAATCATCGAAAGTTGTTTCCATATCTATATGCGGCGCACTCAATTAATGAGTGCAATGAATATTCTAGTACGAGTATGTGAATCCATTCATGAACGACATTTGTTTGTTCAATTTATTTATTGTCGACGGAAGCCCGCGCAGAGTTACGCGACTTCAGTGATGCGTGCGTATTTGTTTGCTGTTTGTTGTTTTGCTCCTCTAACGGCACTAAAGTTGTCATGAATTATTTAAACTGCTCGATGAGCCGTCCACTGTTACACGCAATCCTAATAGCCACCCAGAAAATCCATCCATGCATATTTATACTTTTTAAGCCAACCCCGTGTCGTGTCTGTATATAAATATTTATTTTTATCATTCAGCTTAAATATTTTTTGTCAACATTTAATATATATATATATATATATATATATATATATATATATATATATATATATATATATATATATATATATATATATATATATTTTGTAATATTTTGTTTATGTATTTCACATACATATTTACATCAGCAAATGGCATTTAAGGCACTTATGAAAAGATTGCTGGCCATGCAGTCCGTTAATGAGCCTAACGGATCCGATTGCCAGCTGGTCCAGTCACGTTACAATTGTGGCCTTGCCGCCGGACAAGCGGGCAGCGTAAAGTGAAACTGACAAAGAGGAACAAAAAAGAAAAAAAAAAAAAGAAGAAAAAAGAGAGTCGAGAACAAAAGCTCGCAGCGCCAGGCCGCCGGCCACGTGCAAGTGACAGCGCTACATAAGCAGGCAGTGGGTGAGAAGCGAGAGTGGGAGCGAGAGCGTGGGCTACTAAGCATACACACACACACACACACACACACACACACACGCACGCACACACACATACATAACAGATGCGCACAGAGCATGAGCTTTGGCTAAGGCAGAATTCATTGCCATTGCCACGGGTATCAAATGCAGTTTTTAAATCACAAACTCAACACACACATAAACACACAGCATTCACAACATTCGCAGCTGCGTCGACGTCGGCAGCGACGTTGTTGCCATTGACATTGCCTGTGCCGCTGTCGCTGTCGCTGTCGCTGCTTCAAAGGCAAAAGTTATTCTCTCGTTCTGTAGCAGGACTAGGTTTTAAGTTCCGGTGGCATTTCGTTTTATATATATATATATATATATATATATTTTTTTTTTTTTTCTCTTTTATTGCTATTTCTTTGGCATTTCGTGCTGGGTGATAAGTTTTCTTCAAAGGAAATTAAAAGCGAAACGAGAAGCGTCGCATTTGGTAGGCGGACGGCGAACGACGGACGGTGGCTGCTGCTACTGCTGCTGCTGCGGCTGCGGCTGCGGCTGCTTGCACACTTCCGTTCTGTGTGGGCTGCTGACATTTGCCTTCACCTTGACTAGGTCGAGTTCACAGCGTGCGTACCTATGTGGCCCCTGTAACTTACATTTGCCAAATGTATAAATGTGCGTGTGTGTGTGCAGCTGATATGGCAACACAAGCTGGCGATAAAAGTTGCTTATTGGAAGAGTTGAGCGCAGCGGCTTTAAAGCCAATTGGCAGCTGATAAATGGCCACAGATTTAATGGGAGCAAGTCACACACACACACACACGCACACACACAAATTTATAAATATATATATATATATATTTATATACATTCATATACATGTGTATTAAACAGTCTGCAGCAGCGGCCACTGCGGCCACTATGCAAATCACAGCCAACGGGCAAAAACTAACCAGGCACTCACCCACAGCATTGGCTAAGCGCGGCAGAGCGAATGTGACAGATATACATACATACATATGCATATGGAGAGAAAGAATAGAGAAATTAGTATTGTGCGAGCTGACGTAAATAAACAATCAAAGCGCTTACTGTGCTAAAACACAGACATCGACAGCGCTGCAACTGTCGCTGCGTCGGTCTCTTTAAGCTCACGTGATGCTGGCTGGCTGGCTGGCTGGCTGGCTGGCTGGCTGGCTGGCTGGCTGGCTGGCTGGCTGGCTGGCTGGCTGGCTGGCTTTGTTTTACAATTGTCTATGCAAACAGCAACTGCACGAGGAGCGAGCACACAAAAAACAAAAACATGCAAAGTGGAGCAGCAGCAGTGACAGAATATAAAAAGCAAATGGTAAAAAAAATAAAACGGCACGCAGCGTATGCAAAGCTGAATAACAGCAGAAACCACGACAGCAGCAAACATAGCGACAACAGCGTCAGCAGCTGAATTGCACACAAACAAACCAAGCCGCAGATGCAGTAAGTAGCGCAAGAGAGATGGATCAAGCGAGCGAGCAAGTGAGTGCATGAGGAAAGTGAGCGAAACTCTACACGAGCGAGCAGTGCGGCAGAGCGGAGAGTATGCTCTCTGAAAACCATGCCCAACCGCAAGCTCACTCACTCACACTCGTTCGCTCTCATTCCGCGGCAGCTCGTTTTCTGGCCAACGTTAATTGAATGAAACTAAGTGTATTTATGCGAGTGTGCGTGTGTGTTGCGTTGTGTTGTGTCTGTGAATAGCTGCTGTGTGTTCATGTTAGTGTGTGTGTGTGTGTGTGTGTGTGTGTGTGTAGTGTGTCGGCATCGCTTTATTTAAAAATAGCGCCTTTGTTTATGTTGCAGACCTATTTCGCTTGTGTAAGGTGCACACACACACACACACACACACACACACAGATGCACACATAGAGCTGTAGACAACTGCATACATGCAAACATATGTATGCGGATCTGATTGCTACAATGTTTTTTGTAAAGTACACTGTGCAAAACACTGGCGCAAGTGTTGGCAAGCATTTTAAGTGCATTGACATTGGCAATGTTGAGAGCTTTGATATCAAATAGCGCAAGTCGCTTAATTAAACTGCAAATGAAAACTCATATATATATATATATATATATATATATATATATATATATATATATATATATATATATATATATATATATATATATATATATATATATATTTAATTTATTGTTGAAACTATTATTATTGGATAAATAATTACATCTAAAAAATGTAATTTAATATTATTTTTACTCTTCATTAATCTTAATTAAAATCGATTCATTATCGCAATCATCATATACATTTCTAAAATTATTTTATATATTATAAATTTTTGAAATGTTTGCAATGCACATTCATCATCATTATGTCATTACAATCATTATTTTTATTGCCAAATGTTGATTTTGATTGCATTGTGTAAATCGTTCTCAAACTGGCATAAAAAAAACCGCAACACAAAGAGGAATGCAAAAGCAAAACAACTAATTAAATACCCAAAAGAGTATGGAGTGAGTGTGCGGGTGAGGGAGATGGACATTGCTATCTATCTAGCGGTAGATAAATGTATGCATGTGCACACGCACACACACGCACACACACACACAGGCAGGCTGACCGAGTGGAAGAGCGAGCAGGCGAGAGATTGTGCAATGATACGAAACCGAATTCAGAAATAATTTGTGCCACATTCGAACTATTCATGGACTTGCTCCGGACCGTGCGTCCATTTCCCTGCGCGTTTCTCTTTGATGGTCTGCTAAAATTTAATTTAACGCCGCCACGAAACTGGCTTATTTATTTATTTTAATTGGATTTAATTGAATTTATTTCTATCCACACAGGAAAAAAACGAAAACCAACAAAAATCGTGCTTTGCTTGCAGCATGTCCTGTCTTTGCCCGTGCCCCCAATGATTACGCAATTATGCACTAAATTAAAAGCTTTCACCCACGCACACACGCACACACCCACACCCATACACACTGACAAATGCATGTGTGCTCGAACTGTAAATTTCCATAGTTAGCAGTTCAAATTGTTGAGCAAATTTGTCAAAATAAAAAAAAAAGCAGGCAAAAAAGCAAACTGTAAAATAGTGAAACGAAACGCAAATGCAATGCGAGACGGATGCTGCCAGGGCAAAGGGTTAGAGCGAGCGCGCAACAGTGAGCAGAAGCCAGGGAGCGGACGAACGGAATGGAATGCTTGCTGACAGAAATGATTGTTTTTCGGACTGGAACTGGAATTGCACGGAGGCAAAAGACAACTGCGCATGGAGTGGGGGGTGCAGGAGCGCTGGCCCGAGGCCGGAGTGTTGCTGGGCCGCGGGGCAAGGCTTGTTTTGTGGCATTGCATAAAACTAATATATGCTAAATTCAAAAGGGGCCAAACGTGATGGTCAGCGAGGGGTCACTTGATTGCGTCGGACGTGTTGGCAATGGCGATAAATATTTTGTAATTTGCCCGCATTTTGTTCAGCGTCAAATGCAATTTTAAATGAGCAGCTGCCAAGCACACATACACACACACACACACACACACACACACACACACACTCACTGGCAAGGACAGAAGCGAAGGCAAGCGAGTGGGTGAAAGCAACTCAACAATTAATTAGAACGGTAAACAAACCACACAACTGCACACATACATACTTACAGATGCTGCGGTCAACGTTTAATGGGAGAAAAAAGAGCAGAACGAGAGAACTGTTTACAGTTGCCATGGAAGCTCAACGGCTGGCGATTTAAGGAATTGGCTTGGCATATTTTAGCTGCATATTAAAATTAGAAAGTTATAATTAAACATTTTCTATCCAGCTTTACAGTTAAAAATACCTATAAAATGCGGCACAGCGAGTGTGTGAGAACGGTGCAAGCATAGCGATTGTAAGTGCCTGAGCAAAGTTGCCAATTGCTGTTATGTAGAACTCTAACGTCATTTATTGTTTGCTCATTGGAAGTTGCATAAATACGTACATGTGTGTGAGCGAGGCAAGCATCGGTGTAAATGGCGGAACAAAGTAGCCAATTGCTACTGTGTAGAGTTATGCCTGACCCGTCGCGATCAAGACTAACGTCTATTATCGCCTACCAATAGAAAGTAACTTATTTGCGTGAGAGCGAGACAAGCATAATGATTGCTTAAGAGTGCCGTCAAGTGACGGAGCAAAGCAGCCAATTGCTGCTATGTAGGGCCCTATGCCTGAGATGTTGCGATCAAGCACTTGCCGCTTATTGCTTGCCCATTGGAAGTTGCATAATTGCATGCATATGTGTGAGCGAGGCAAGCATAGAAATTGTCAAGTGACGAAGCCAATTGCTCTATGCCTGAGCCATGGCGATCAACACAAAGTCGACTTTTATCGCTTGCCAATTGGAAGTGGCTTAATTGCTTGTATGTGTGTGAGCGAGGCAAGCATAATAATTACTGAAGCGTAGTGCCAGTGCCGTCAAGTGCCAGAGCAATGCAGATAGCTGTTGCTGTGAACATTTATATGTTCGCACTCATCTGCATGCCCGTGCATGTTTTGATTGCTGATCGGCCTTTCTCTTTCACTCGCAAGTACTTAAAATGGCATTAAAAATGGCGTAAGTTGAATATGCATTAAGAGCTATTATAACTCTTTTGCAGACTATTTTAACCCGTCGGGCAAACGGAAAAATGAAATATGATAAAAAAAAAAACAAAAAAAGTGGCATATGGCATAAATAAGTGAATGTCTTGTTAAGCGTTTATGCGCCTGGCATGCAATTAATTAATGATATTAACTTTTTGCTTTATTTCATGCTAAATATGAATGTGCTCTTTTTTGCTGTGCTTTTGTTCTTTTTGTCGAACAATCAGACAACACAAGTGACCACTGTTAATGACAACAGCAACAAGAACAGCAGAAAATGGCGTGGAATTGTGCACAAAATTGGTTTACAAGTCGAGCAAAAGTCTCGTTAATAAACGCTTCACTCACACACACACACACACACACACGCATGTAGCAAATAAAACAGCTTTATATGTAACATGCATAGGTCGAGCTGTATGGATATTGGAATACCCTTTAATGAGGAGTTATGCAAGTAAATCTAAAATTTGTTTTCGTTTTTTGCTCAGTTGACAATACATATCTCTCTCCCTCTCTCTCTCTCTCTATCTCTATCTCTTTCTATGTATGCATATGCATATTTGAATGGGTGTTGCCATTCGTTCGCATACCCATTTGCATAATAAACAGGGTACAAATAGCTCGGAAATATTAAACAAAAATTGTTGGTATTTTCGTTTCGATTGCGAGCGCCAAAGACGCTGATGAGGTGGGCCGAATGGCGTGGGCGTGGCGGGCTGTAGCATAAAGTGCTTTTGTTTATTTGTATAATTTATGGTTGTTGGCCATTTTGCGCGCGGTGGGCGTGGCCAGTATCATATGCGGCTGACAATCTGACATGCATCCATAAGCACTTACGCACACACAGAGCGAGGAGCCCAGCAGAATGTGTAGCATACTTATCTGCGCCGGCTGCGTGCGTGCTTTAATAATGCCTTTTATGCCCATAATATGTTAAACAGAGCCACAGACAGAGTGACAGAGAGGGAGTGACAGAGAGGGAGTGCGTGTGAGCGAGGGCGAGCGAGATGTGAACAGCAGTTGCCTGACATGTGCATATGGCAAATAGGTTTCGCGGTGGTCAACCAAAGACAACTGGACATGGGGCAGGCCGTAGATTGAGGTATGCGTGTGTGTGTGGCTGAGTGACTGTGTGTGTGTGTGTGTGTGTGTGTGTGTGTGTGTGCGTGCTCTCTATTTGCTGGGACATCGCGTAATTTGATATGCCAAAGTTTTTCGACACTTAGTGAAACATATTTCAACGACGTGCCCTCATCCATATTTAATTGTTTTAATGCCAGCAGCCAAAATGCCAAATACCAAAAAGAGAAAAAAAAAAGAAAAGAAAAGAAGAGAGAAAAAACACCAAAGAAACAATAATAATAAAGTAAAATAATACAAGAGCAAAAACGCGCAAAATTATGAATTCATATGGCGAAAGCGTTCTGAGCGACGGCGAGCGGGCAGCGCGCATCGAATATGCTCAACAATTCATTAACGAACACATTTTTATTCATATTCCGGGGGCTCTGGGCGCTTTCAATAATTGCATCAATTTATATTTATTAAATATTGAAACTGCCATGATTCCCGATATGATAGAGCGACAATGGGATATATATATATATATATATATATATATATATATATATATATATATATATATATATATATATATATATATATATATATATATATATATATATATATATATGTATATATATATGTGGATGAATATTTATCGATACTGTTGCAAACCTTGAAAAGAAACTTGAATATTTTATTCAAGCATTACGCGCTCTCAGCCTGAGTTGTAATTTTTAAGAGGGGCTGAGCACACTTTCAGTGTGACCGGATCATGAAGCATCGATTTGAGTGTTGCATAATTTTTTTATTTGAATTTTGAATGTAGTATGGAAATAAAGTGACAAAGAGAGAAAGAGAGAGAGGGAGAGTTGAAGAAAGTGGAAGGTAGGGATGATCAAAACAAAGAAATGGCCATGGAGGGGGAGAGAGAAAAACAGAGAAAGGCCAAAGATAGAGAGCGAGAGAGAGACAAATGGAAAAGGACAGAGAGAGAGTGGGCATAGAGCGAGAGAGAGAGAGATAGAGATTTAGGAAGAGAGAGCGAAAGAGAGAAACAAAGAAGGAGAGGAACAGAGAAATATACAGAAAGATAGTGACAGAGAGAGAGAGAGAGAGAGAGAGAGAGAGAGAGACCGATAGATACAGATATACTGGTTGCCAAACATAGTCTGCTGAGTGAGAGTGAGATGGTTACTGGAGCCATGCGAAAAGGGTTTGCTATGAAGGTCAGTTGAGGAGGAGCAGCCACAAATACGCGTATGTATTTATCCATAAATACAGCTGCATCATTACTGAGATAATTACGCTTATTTGAGCACGCCTAATGAGAAGGCAAAGACGCTCGGTTACAGCAGATCAAGCGCCGTCAGGCCTTCAGCAGTCGCAATCAATCAATTTGATATGTGAACATCTCGAGGCAAACTTTGGCAGTTTGTTGAAAAACATCGTATGCAAACAGCAAATAGAATCGATTCAGCCAAATTGTTGTGCTGCAAATGTGGCTTAATCGAATGGTCATTTGGCCCCAGACATTGGCAGTGGCAGTGGCAGTGGCAGTGGCATGAAGCTGTCATTAGTTTAAGCTGAGACGCTCAAAGTCAGGTTTGCCACAGCTGCATAACGATGCGTGCAGCAGCAACAATTACAGGCATTAAATGAGGAGAGAGAGTGAGAGAGAAGGAGAGAGTAAGAGTGAGATAGCAACTGGCAGTTGGCACATGCAAACATTAGTTTTAGTGAACATAAATGCTGCTATTTTGTCACATAAAGTGTCAACAGTTGACAGTCTCAACTTTGCACAATTTACGACATTTGCAACAAACGCCCGCCCGCCCGACCGCCCGACCGCCCGACCGCCGGCTGCTGCCTTTGTGGCATGCAACGTGCAGTTGCCAATTCGCATTTTGCATGCACAGCTCAACTGCCACTCCCACTCACACACGCCCACTCTCTGTCTCTGTGTCTGTCTCTGTGTCTGTCTCTGTTTCTTTCTCTGTCTCTTTCTGTGTGGCTGGTCAACTAACCGCAGCAGCTGGGCGGGCTTCGGGCCGGTTCAATGACTTCGTTCGTCTGCCGCTCAAATTGGGCTTATTGTTTGAATAGTCATTTGTTATAAAACGATAGGCGCATCAAGTTAATTGGCAATTAGATATGTGAGGCATTAACTAGTTGTTTATTATTATATTTCAACTCTCTGCTGCACACATCTCTCTCTCTCTGTCTGTGTGTGTGTGTGTGTGTGAGCGTGCGTGCTTAGAGTCACTTGTCACTTGTGTTGATTGAACAGCCTCAAACCAGTGCGGACAGTAGCGTAATTAATACTGCTTCAACATATTAATTAGCTGCCTGTCCAACGGTACACACACACACATACGCACGCACGCACACACACATACCCTACCCCAGACAACTCCCCTTTGACACGCCCATAATCAGCTGAAGCAAGCTGGCGACAATATGACGTGCAAGTGGCAAAGTCTCAGCAGAGGAAACAGCGGGTATATATGACTAGCCGATACCCTGTAGATATAGATATAGATATAGATATAGATATAGATATAGATATAGATATAGATATAGATATAGATATAGATATAGATATAGATATAGATATAGATATAGATATAGATATAGATATAGATATAGATATAGATATAGATATAGATATAGGTATAGATATAGATATAGATATAGATATAGATATAGATATAGATATAGATATAGATATAGATATAGATATAGATATAGATATAGATATAGAAAAAGATGTGGATAAAGATATCGATATTTTTTAAGATTTTATCGCTCGATTTCTCTTTTTTTTTCGCTCCTTTACTTTTCCTTTTATTTTCGAGTAGTGTCCTTAACTCCTTCGAGTGATAGGCAACATCTATCGATACTTAAATATATAATACATATATATATATACATATCGATATATATCGTATATCTATGTGTCTTCCATTTAACAGCCTCACTCAAAGTTCTACACTCACAGCAATAAGTAAATGCCAACTGAGGTGCGTGTGTGCGTGTGTGCGCTTATAGTGATTTCTCGGGAACGTGACCTGCATTGATATATATCGACTCACGCGCGACGCAATCGTTCCGAGCTTAGTTGGCCGCGCTGTGAATGTCAGAGCAAAGCGCCGCCGAAGGCAAATGTCAAAAGTTGCGAGGCGTCAGTCAGACAGTCACAGAGGCGTGCGTGAAATATCACAAAATTTCGATTTCAAATTGTACAAAAAACTTTGGGTATAAATGGATCGCATTAGGCTGCAGTCATCCGATGGGGATGTCTTCGAGACGCATGTGAAGGCGGCCAAGTGTTCGCTGATTATAAAGAACATGCTCGAGGATTGCAAGCTGGGCGAGGACGACGATACGGTTGTGCCGCTTGCGAATGTCAATACGAGCACGCTGCGCCACGTGGTAGCTTGGGCCGAGCATCACATGGACGACGAGCCGCAGCCGGAAGCGGACGACGTGCCCCGCCAGGGGCCCATCAGTGACTGGGACAGGGCGTTCATCGGTAAGGTTGACCAGGCCATGCTCTTTCAACTGATGCTGGCCGCCAACTATTTGGACATGAAGGGCCTCATGGAGCTCACCTGCCGCACGGTGGCCGGCATGATCAGCGGCAAATCGTCGACGGAAATACGAAATGTCTTCAATATACATTGATGATCACAGCACAGAAAAGAAAGCAAAAAAAGCGAATTAAGGCCGCATTTGCCGCCGAAACACACGCACACACACACACACACATGCAAACACACACACATATTCATTCACAATAAAAAGTAACAAAATCTGTTGGAAGCTCAGCATCTTATCGCTTGATACACACACGACGGGAGTGCTGGGAGTGTGAGGATTGGGGCTATGGGGGAGGGGGTTAAGAGTTACGCACGAGCATTTTTGTTTTGTGATGCTGCACGAGAGGCGGAAACGGATACAAATATTTCGTATTTTTCGGTATTATGGACTTCATCTAGCTGGGATTTGTGGCATAAACCAACAAAAGCCGACAAGCGAGCAGGTGTTGCGCACAGCAGGGCGGCGAGACGGCGCTGCCTGCATAAATGTAGACAAATTGCGTGAAAGGCACGTCCCACATAAAGCGGAATAAAAATTACTTTAAAATACAGACGCAGACACGGAAGTGAAGCGAGCGCCACACGCACACGCACACGCACGCACGCACACACGCACACACGCACCCAGACATGACGCAGGATGTAAAGCCGTCCAGCAGGACGAAGGCAGATGTAGACGCACTGAAAGTGCGTAACAAGTTAAAAGGCCGCATAGCTTGACCCAGGCAAAGCGAAAACGAAAATATTTCTCTTGACGCATGAATCGATCTGAAATGCTTTGAGACAAAGGAATTTTGGCTAAAAACAAAGTTGAAAAAAATAAAAAAAAAAAAATATATATATATATATAGAAAGAAGCAGAAAAGAAGCAAAAACATTTGCACTGAATGATGTCATTAAGCAATCAACGCCCACGCACTTACAGGGCTCAGCTGAGGCCAGCTCGAGTGTGACAAATATTGTTGATGCATAAAAATCACTCACACGCAGCGTGCTCCGTGCTCGTGCTCGTGCTCGTGCTTCATGCTCTATGCTCATGTTAGTGCTCGTGCTCGTGCTCGTGCATGCGACCGCAGAGTCGTCGCCAGCTGCCACCCACTCGTACTTGCAACATTTTGTGTCTTTGCTTCTTTCTTTTCGCACAATGCTGCATCCATTAAATGCCAAGTGCAAAGTGCAACAAAAGTGCTCCACAAATGACAGCGCGCGTGGGTGGATACTAAAAAGGCAAGTGTGTGGTAAAACCATATATATATATATATATATATATATACATAGATATAGAGCTGGAAGTAAATCGAAGTGTGGGGAGAGCGGGAGCGAGAGTGAGAGTGACACGCACTAGAGACCTGGAGGGTTTTGGGTCTGGGCGTTGGGCGTTGGGCGCTGGGCGCAGCAGCTGCAGCTGCTACCATTGACAATTCTAAAGAAATTTATGTTCGAGTGAACTTAACAAAAAGATGTGCAACTGCACACACCCAGAGAGACATACACACGTAGCATACGCCCACATATATAGCCATTGGGATGAGTACTTGGCTGTTGCTATTGCTGACCTGATTGCTGTTTAGCTGATAAGTTTCTGCTGCGAGCAGCAGCCTGACTGGCCGGCAGTCGGCTGCCTGCGGCCTGGGGGCAGCGTAAACGTCACTTATCAAGTGATTTATGTTTGTAATTTACTAGTGCAGCACACACAGCATTGGGATAGCCAAAGCGCGCACGTAGGCGGGACGCCGCCTTCGAGTGGGCCAAAAGAAGTCCCAAAAGTCTGCAATGGCAAATTGTCAAACAATGCGATGCTTTTATTAGAGCCAAAGTCAAAGCACTGAACGGGCATACGAAGACCCTAACCCAAACCCAGAGCCAGAGTCAGAGTCAGACCCAAAACCCACACCCGCACCCACACCCGCACCCACACCCAAACCCAATCGTAATGCCAATCCCAATGCCAGTTGCCGTCCCTTGGCATAGCACATTACTATTACTGTCAAGTGCCGTCGCCTACGCTCGTTCAATTCCAGCCCGCGAAATGTTATTAACTGGCTCTGGGATTCGGCACAGGCTTCCAACTTAATTAGCAGCCGGCCAAGGCCAAGCAAGCACACAATGATATCTTCAGTTAGCTTCTAATCGCTCTGCTGCGCGGCCAACTTGACCGTCATTAGGTTCAAGGAAAAGTTCATCAGGGGGAGGGACGAGGGAGAAGGAGAGAGACAGGAAGAGAGACTGGGGGAGAGAGAGAGAGATAGACGCAGAAAGTATAATTTATATATCTCTACTCTATACACTCTACTCGCTTTTCCAACTACTCATCTTGTCGTCTACTCGGCTTATTATATACTCGTATATTCGACTCATCATATACTCGTCTACTCTTCTACTGTCTACTCCTCAACTCGTTAGCTTGTCCATTCGCTTTACTCGCTCTATTCGCTTTACTCGTCTACTCGTCCACTCGCTCTACTCGCTTTACTCGCTCCACTCGCTGTACTCGTTCTACTCAGTCTACTCATCTACTCGCTCTACTCGTCTACTCGCTCTACTCGCTTTACTCGCTCTACTCGTCTATGCGCTCTACTCGTTCTACTCGTCTACTCGTCCACTCGCTCTACTCGCTCTACTCGTCTACTCGCTTTACTCGCTTTACTCGCTCTACTCGCTCTACTCGCTCTACTCGTCTATGCGCTTTACTCGTTCTACTCAGTCTACTCATCTACTCGCTCTACTCGTCTACTCGCTCTACTCGCTTTACTCGCTCCACTCGCTTTACTCGTTCTACTCAGTCTACTCGTCCACTCGCTCTACTCGTCTACTCGCTCTACTCGCTTTACTCGCTCTACTCGTCTATGCGCTCTACTCGCTCTACTCGCTTTACTCGTTCTACTCAGTCTACTCGTCCACTCGCTCTACTCGTCTACTCGCTCTACTCGCTTTACTCGCTCTACTCGCTTTACTCGCTCTACTCGTCTATGCGCTCTACTCGCTTTACTCTTCTCCACGTCTACTCGTCTCCTATCTAATCGTCTCCTCTTGCTCTACTCGCCCTCTCTCCACACTCCATTCTCCACTATCTCGTTATCATCGTTCGTGCGGCTGCTGTATTGTGGTTTTGTTAAGCTGTCTGCTTGGATTTTTTTCCACCTGCTGTGGCTTCTTCTTCCTTCGCTTGTGCACCTTTGTCTAGTTAGAGCTGGGCGCGATTATAAGGAGCGGCAGCTTCGCCCTGCTGTTTTTTTTCACTCTCCACTCAACGCTCGCTTTGTAATCAAAAACCGTTTGTAAATTGTGGCAAATGGGGGCGGGGCTAGGTGTGTGGGCGTGAGGCAGCTGTTTTTTGCGGGTAACGGCACTTTTAATTAGCGCACTTCGAAGCTCACTTTATCAGGTGAAATGCACGACGGACAGAACAGCAGCAGCAGCAGCAGCAGCAACAGCCCGTTCGCTTCCTTCTACCTCATTTCCGTTTCATCCAATTACGGTCGCTTTGTCACTATTTGCATTCAGCTGGTGAGCTTATACAAACTTGCAACATTTCACAAATACACGTGTGCAACACATAGATAGATGCCCGAATATGTCTGTGTCTGTGTGTGTCACCGACTGGAGCAGAGGCCAACGGCATCTAAAAGTTCAACCCATCATCGCGCGGTTGTTGGCGTTGCCATTGATTTAGTTCAGGTTAAATTTAACAAATTTTATAACAGATTTTAATACAACGTTGATACTCCAATTAAATTCAAACTATATTGAACCAGTTAAATGTTATCGATAATATTATTATCGAAAGTCATATCAGTCTTAAGCTTCGTAAAACTTCGACTTACTTCAACTCCTATTCAATCCCCGCCAATATTTCAGTACTTAAATGTTATCGAAAGCAGCATCACTTCCGCTTGATTACTCCAGAGCTAATTGGAACTTCGATTTACTTCCAATAAGTAACTCCAATTAGACTTCAACTATACTTCAGCATTTAAATCCTATCGATTATGTAGTTTTCAAAATTATTATAATGTCTGCGTGGTCAGCCTAGATCTGATTGAAACTAGGATTAACTTAACCCCTATTAAATCCCAACTATTTGTCATCATTTAAATGTTATCGATAATAAAGTTATCGAAAGTGGTATCTCTCAGGCGTCGTCCGCCTAGGGCTGATTGAAACTCCAATTTGCATCAACTTCAATTAGATCCCAACTATGTCAACGCCTATCAGATGTGCTCAGAACGAGTTGTGAACGATAATTAAAGCAGCTGAGAGCCGTTTGAGTCTAGAGCATTTTATGCACTTGTCATTAAATGTTGTAAAAGCATTTCGTACGCTCCACTTATGGAGCGATTTGTTGGCAAAAGAAATCAACGACGGGCAATACTTTATGCCTCAACTCTTAGCTGGAGCATGGTGAGTAAATTGTTGAGTTTTGCGATTTGGCAAGTGGAGGCACTTGGAGGCTCCTCCAGGTTCTGCTGATGCTGCCACAATAATCCACGACGGTGGCAAGTTCTGGCACTTCTGGCTAATGGCCATAATGTGCACTCATGGCATAATTTTGTGCCGTTGTCTTGCACGCGTCGCTGGAGTTTTTGGGGCTCTTTGCTAGTTGCTAGTTGGCATCTCTGACGCATAATGTCGCACATCGGCAGCAGCCATCAGCAGATCCTGGGCGAAAAGCACATAAATACACACACACATAGAGAGAGAGAGAGGGGGGGAGAGGGAGAGAGAGAGTGGGAAGAGTGAGTGTCGTAATATATAGGACTGGATTGTATTGGGGCACTATGTGAGAGTCCAGTTATTGGTGTCGTGCCATCATTTCACCAAATGTTTGCCGACTGTCAGCTGAGCTCAGCTTTTAGCTTTAGCCAAAAATCGAAGCGCAGCAATGCCAGTTGAAAGTGACGACTAGAAAGTACCCTGTTTAAATTTTAAATGTAGATATTAAATGGGAATCACATGGAGCGTCGGTTGGGAGGGAAAGTTGTCGAAAGTCTAAGCGCAGCTAAAAAAATTCAAGTTGCCAGTGGAAAGCTTGGAATAAAAAATTCCCTATACATACTAAATGAGAATCACATGGAAAGGCGGTTAACAATAAAAATTTAGGGAGAGAAACATTAAAAATCTAAGCGCAGCATAATAAAGTTGCCAAATGATGTGTCGACTATAAAATACCCTGCTTCAATTTAAGTTATAAATACTTAATGAGAAGCACAACGAGAGGCCGTTGATAGGAAAAAGGTAGCAGCGCAGAGAGAGGGAGAAACTTGACCACAGCTGCTCACTCCGCATTGCTTAGCTATTTCCAGACATCGCTTTTAGGACTTCTCCAAGTACACATATATCTATAAGCGACCAGACAAGAGCAATGGCATATGAAATTTCAATAGAGCAATAAAGCAAAACGATTCAAGATATTACATTGCTCTTAGTTTCATTTGAAAAGTAAATCAATGCCATTAGGCCAGGTAGCACAGACATCATTCACATGGACTGGCGGCAATAATGGAGTCAGCATGCCACAGCAGGATTCAATTCGAGTATATGGTAAGAGTATAGTCTATGTACTCACCACATCGATGATTTGCATAAGTGTTAGACCGAAGCTCAATTGCAGTGGATCGGATTCGTTGACCACGGGTCGCTCCAAGCTGTTGTAGTTGTCCAGCAGAGCGTGCAGCAAACGCTTCTCGTGCGGTCCAGCCGAGCAGACTGTAAGCAAGCAGAGATAGAAAAAAGAAAATAAATAAATGTGGCAATCTGTGAGCAGGTGAGTTGTCATCTAAGGTCATTGGGGCATTATGCTTCAATACGTGGAACTTCGACTTGCAACTCAATTGAATTTTATGAAACTGGGACGACGCCGGGCTTAGGGTCAGCCATCCGTGGCGGCAGTTTAACCTGCATTAACGTATCTTTGGCATTGTTGCTGTCACTGCTGTTGCCTGCCGCCCATCTCCCCCCTCCCCCGTTAGCTGCAGCCTCAGCCCAGCGATATTACAACTCGCATTGCCCCTGTTGCTGCTGCCAATTAAATTTGTTCAACCAATAAGTGGCTTTGGTTTGGTTTGACGTTGCCAACAGCTTTAGCCCCAGCAGCTTATGCCACAGCCAAAGCCACAGTTCCAGCCACAGCCACAGCAGCAGCAGCAGCAGCAGCAGCAGCAGCAGCAATAGCACCTGGCTACAGATTCTGCGCTTTGCCCCCGCCTCAGTTGCTCTTGTTTCTGCAGCTTATAAAGGCCAGCCATGGCTGGAGGACTCTTCGTCTTCGTCTCCTTCTCCTACTTTTCTTTTCTTTTATTTCTTTTATTTTTTACTTCTTCTTCTGACATTTGTAATTGTTGGTGGGTTGCGCTGCTATTGAAAAATATTCATAGATCGGACCTTGAACTGAGGCCAATGAGCTTAACATGCCGCTCTCCGTGTGGAGCTGTGGCTCCAACAATTGGCTTAAGGTCGGCCTCTAAATTAGCCTTTGGGGGTCGTGTGGCAGCAGGATGTGTGGTTGTTAGGAGCCAAGCAGCGTGTAAGCTCTTAAATTGGCCTAGGCTTAGGTGCGCCCGACCACAGGTGCCGAATTACAAATGAGTTTTCCATTTTAAGGCTGTCCAAATTATGAATTCGCTCAAGAAGCCATTATTTCCTGGCAGCCCTCGGACAGCTTGGACTTTTGAGTATTTATTCATTTTCATTTTCGTTTTCTTTTTTTTAATTAATACGAACCGCTTCTAAAGCCCCTTAAGAAAACTCTACGTATTATATAAAGATAAAGGCTTAAGGAAAATTTATGATTAACTTTTTGGGAGTAGAAATTCACTTGGATATGGTATAATCTATGGAGAGCTTTTAGCCAGAGAGCAGGTTATTTAATGGGCCCTTCTATGCAATTGGCATGAACTCTCATTAGGTCTATAAATTATAAAAAATTTCGAGATAGCCAATGCGACTTTCTATATACATAGTGATACTAAGCCACCTTTCTGTATGATTCTCATGCACCCCAGGGAGGTCTATTCATATTAATAATAGTTCAAAGATTTTCCAATTATTAAGATTTTCTCTGCGACTCTCATGGACTCAAGCAAGATCTATAAAAAGTAATATTTAATCCATATATGCCTCTATTCTATGCAATTCTCATGTCATTACGCTTCTTTGCTATTCTAAAAATATTCATATTTAAACATATGTCGCCGCCTTTCTAATCCATTCTCATTCCCATTATTTTCACACTAAATCACATTTCACCTTTCTCTGCGATTCGCTTGCACTCCCGTGCGACCCATAAAGAGTTGTAGTCGCTTTAAGAGCTGTTTTTCCATTTGATATATATTGCATGAAGCTGCGACTACGAATCGCCGTTCTTAATGTAATTTCGATTGTGATTGGCAGGCGGCTTTGCGAAACTTTGTGGAAATTGGATAGTTAATTCGATAGGTTTGACTGGTAATTTGGTGCATCTAGAGGCGGACAGGCAGGCGGTCAGGCGGGCAGGCGAGGCAGTCGGGTCAATTAGGACAATTACTTAGGAAGCAGAGTGCAAACGGCGCAAACTGCGGCGCCTTGCGGTGCATATTAAAGGACAATCAGGAAGGCGGCCAGTGTGGCACGTGCTCGCAATTGGCCAAAGTTGCAACTGAATGGCAACAGAATGAAATAAAATGGAAACGGCGCCAGTGGCCGGCCGCCGGGCATAGAGTGGAAGGTAAACAGTAACTAAATAATTCATGGCATGCTTAAGGCACATTTCCAGCTGTCGGCGCCCCAAACTCCATTCAACTTTAGTTTATTGATGTGCCAAAAACTTTGCATCATGCTCAGGCGCACGTGGAGGCTGGAGGCCGGAGTTGGGGATGCCCTGGCGGCCTGATAGCATCGAACTGCTTCACAACTGTTCGCACTTACCAACACCAACAACAACGGCTAAACCTCATAACTGTTTGCCGCTCAGCTCAGCTCGGCTCGGCCCGGCTCGGCTCACCTTACCTCATCTCAGCTCACCTCATCTCAACTAACTTCATCTCACCACATCTCACCTCACCTCACCTCAGCTCAGCTTGGCTCATCCTTCTGCTGTCAGCCAACAGCAATCATAGGCCAAAACTTTTCAAGTATGCGCTAGCTTGCCTCTGTCTGTGTGTGTGTGTGTGTGTGTGTGTCTGCTGTGTGTGTGTGTGTGTGAAATCTACATAAATTTATTTGCTCTGCAAATATTGATAGACTTTTAATGGCTGTTGCCATATAGACGCCTTGGGGCTAGGCATTTGTAATTTCAGTTGCAGTAGTTGCCCAACTGTATTAGCTGTGTAATAGATTCGGCATTCGGCATTCGGCATTCGGCATTTCAATTAGCATTCCGGCATCCAGTTTAGCCAATAATTAGTCAAAAACTCTCAGTGCTTTGGCAGCTATTCCAATTTTTCATTAATTTCGAATTCAATTTCGATTTGAATTTAATGTTGCGAGACTTTTGTGATCGTTTGTGAAAACCAGAGATTTCATTATGTTTGTGTGGCACAAGTCAGCAGATTACATTGGCCAGAACTTAGACTACAGTTTGACTAAACAGGAATGTGTAAAAAGAACCTTTATAAACATTTTCAATGAGATCAAGTTATAAGAATTGAATTTGCGGGCTTCAAAAAAAAAAAATAAAATAAATATATTATCTTGATTTGTGAACAAATTTTCTTTTATTAAAGCTGAAACAAAAGCGCCGCTTTTAGTCAAGCTCAGAGCAGCTTCGTCAATTAACGATTTATGTGCGAACCATAAAGATTTTAGAAAAGTTTGCTTTAGACTCAAGTAAGCTTAAGTTAGATAACTCTCACATACTATAGATCTTAGCCAGTAAAAAATGTATAACAAAATTTCATTGCGTGTCAAAAGTTGCCCCAACTACTTGTAACTAAAAGTTATCATTTCCTCTTTGTCTTTCAGTCCATCCGATTGAACATTTTCCTAAGCTATCAAAGTTAGTGACTTAAGATATTTATTGCATTATCTTGTAAGCCTCTTTTTTTTCGATAACTCATCTTATTTTATTTATAATCGATATCAATAAAACAATTGATAGTTCATTTCAAAATGTAATATTCATAATTATCGATAAATTGATTTTGTTCTTTTAAGCCTAGCTTGAAGACTATACAAGATAGAAACGATCCGTTTACTGTTTGGGCTTGCTGTAATGATTACGCCTACTTCGTATATTTTTTTTATTTTAGATGCCATTTACAAGAATCGTATTCTAGATACTAGCAATTTGAGCTTGGGCACGTGCACTGATATGAATGTGCTTCACAAGTTCTGAAAATTTCATTCACAAAGTTTATCTAGATAAAAATGTATTCAAGAATTCAGTTTACATAGCAAGCAGAGCTCACGCTGTGTATAAATGCATAAAATTAACTTATGATGATAGCTATATCAGCTGCAAGAGCTAAGGGCATCCCACTGTTCTGGCCATCTCGCCTGAAGCACTCTTGTTGAAGTCTGATCAGCATATGAGATATTTCGGGCATTATCCGAAATTCTTTGGCCTTGACAGAGTCACTATGAAATTTGTTTATTTCGCATGTTGTGGCAATAAACGGTGCAAATCAGATCACGTAGACGATATTTTGAAGTGTTTAGAGAGTCTCAGTCGGCCATGTGTGATTAGATTGTGGTGTGGCACGCATGGCATGCAGCAGCTTGTGACGTGGCTATATTAATGAATGCCATTAGCGGACGACGTGCGGCCGGCTGGCCTTGTTGTCATTTGCACTGGGCCATAATCGAAGCTTTGTTGGCTGTGTCACGATAGGCACTAAAGTGTCGACCATTAACGGCTGCAAGGCCGAGCCGCATGTGGCAAGTAGCTAGTGGCAGTCAGTTGAGTTTTCTTGCAAATCCAGCCGCAACAAGCTGGCTGCTGGCTGCTGGCTGCTGGCGCTGGCGCTGGCTGCCGGCAGCAACAACATTTAATGGCTAATTGCAATTAATTGCTCAATTAAGTGGCACGCCCCGGCAGGCGACCGCACGGCAGCGTCCAGCTGAAGGGCTTCTCGGTCTCGGCTTGAGCCTGTCACAAAATTGACGCATCTGCTGTGCATTTGTTTGCAGCAAACGTGGGCGTGGCACGAGGCACGAGGCACGAGGCATGAGACATGAGGCATGAGCACTGCCGTCGGCCTTTAGCCAAAGGCTGTTTGCCATAAATTATGCATGCCACACACACACACACACACACCCACACATACACACATATACACTTTGCGGCTACTAGGCAACCACTTGAGAGTGGCACTGCCAGGGGCAACTGGCAAGTGGCAAGTGGCAAGAGCACTGCATTATCATGCAGAATATGTAATAATCGCAATAAATTTGATTACCTATGCCATATTGTTAGTGTCTGCCTCGCCCCCGTGTTCAGTCCCCTCTGTCTGCCTGCTTGTTAACTGCTTGATATAGCCATTTCCATACCAATTGATCTAATATTTCACTTCAAGCCCCATTCAGGCCGAGAGCTCTTGAGCTCTCTGCGCCCTGTGCAGCACCAGCTGTTGGCCATTAAAAACAACTTGATTTGGTTAGCTAATTATACAGCTAATACAGAAACTGTTACTATAACTCGCCCGACGCCCGACGCCCGACGCCCGACGCCCGACGGTCGCCATCCGCCACCTGCCACTGGCCAAAAGCTCAGCTCTCGGCACATTAAAATTTTACGCGTTAACGGCAAAATTATACGAAATCATTTTCGGAATGCAATAAATGAGGCCGCAAGTTAATTCGAAGCGTGCGCGCTGCTAAAATAAAATGTTATGTCCTTTGGATGGCGCTTTAAATGAGCATCGACAATCCACTAATGCCGCCCAGCGACCCCACCAGCGACCCCACCAGCCACACGCCCGCTAGGACCGATAAGTCGCGGTCGTGCCAGAAATTTAATCGAAATGGCCTTTGTCTGTCTATCTGTCTGTTTGTCTGCCTGTGTGTGTGTGTGTGTGTGCGTGTGTGCGTATCTGCGCGCTTGTCTCCTATGCGCATTTGTAGCCTATGTCGCCCGCATTGCTCAAACAAAAGTCTCCATGAAAGCGTTGTAATTATATTTGTGTGCAAATAATTACATATATAGCTCTCTATATTTGTGAGTGTGTGTGTGTGTGTGTGTGTGTGTCTATACATACTAATATGTATCACTATATCAATATATAAGTTAACGCGACCAAAGGCGGCATCAAGAGGCTGAGGGTAAGGTCATATCAGAGTGCGAATTGAACATACGTTATGATATACACAATGAGAGAGAGAGAGAGAGAAAGAGAGGGAGAGTGGGAAGGCAAACAGCAAATACATAAATATTCTAATCCAATACATGAAACACAATTACACTTAAATGGGTATTCCAGAATTGGAGCTAAGTTTCATATTTCATACACAAAATCTGCAGAACTTTCAGTTTACCCATTATTACTTTCTCTCTCTCTTTCTTTTATTTTATATTATTTTATTCGCGCTTTCTTTTTCTTTTTTTCTTACTTTTCTTTCTCATTCCTGCTTTCCCCATATCTTTCTTTATTTTTATACCCTGAATCCATTGAAAATGGAAATTTCAGGGTATAATGTTTTTGTGCAAATGTATGTAACAGGCAGAAGGAGGCGTGCCACACCCCATAAAGTATATATATTCTTGATCAGCTCGACGAGCTGAGTTGAACTAGCCCTGTCCGTCTGTCCGTCCGTCCGTCCGTCCGTCCGTCCGTCCGTGTAAACACCTGGATTTCTGCAACCACAAAAGCTAGAGACTTCAAATAAAAAGCAAAATGCTCGTTAATACCATACGCTGTACGAGTTTATTTTTTTTTTTCGATAACTCATCCCATTTCTTTTTTATCGATAACTATCGAAAATATCGCTTTGTTTTTGAGGTCTGGCGTGCACACCGTTAAAGATAGAATCCTGCACTAAGTTGTGTTTGATAGCTACAGTGAATCCGCACATTTTGTCATTTTTGGATTTTTGATGCCACGCCCCTTTCGCCCACAATTCAAAAAAAACGATAACTCACGTATATCAAATACTAGAGACTTGAAATTTGGCAAATAGGTACATTTGAATGTCATAAACATTCCCCTGAAATTTCATTAAGAACGTATGTCGAGAAAAAAAGTTATTAAGCAATAAAGTTTGCGCAGTGAGCATATTACGTGCATGCATATGTTTGTGTGTGTGTGTGTGTGTGCATGTGATGGTTACTATTAATGAATAAATGAAGCTCTTAATGATTGGTATTACAGCTCAATGGATTCAGGGTATCTCTTAGTCGAGCAGTCTCGACTAGAGTTTAGTTACTTGTTAACATTCTTTCTCTCATTCTACCTTACTCTCTCTCTCTTTATTCTGCTCGCCCGTTCTCTCTCTCTCTCTCTCTCTGCCTATTTTTTGTTCTGTATTCTTTTTCTCGTTCTCTTCGCCCATTCACTCTCGATCTGTCTTATCTTCTCTCTCCCTCCCTTTTTCTCTTTTTATCTTCATATACTTGCGACTCTTTCTTTTTTTTTTTTTTGCCTAATGTCTCTTTTTTCCCCAATCTCTTCTTTTCTCCCAATATATCCCTTTTTTTCTGTCACTTTCGGTTTACCTCTTTTGGAGAGAGATCTTAACCTAACTTTCTTTTCCTTCCTAGTCATCACTCTTTTCTTTTCTCTTTCGCCCTCTCTTTTACTTGCTCTATCCTTCCTACTCAATCTCTCTCTATCCCTCTCTCTTTCTATCAATTTATATAGAGAGAGCTCTATCTCTTTATCTTACTGTCTTTTTCTCTCTCTCTCTCTGTCCCTATCATTATTATTTTTCCATTCGCTTAATTTTCACGCTATATCTTTTTCTCTCCCTCTCTCTCTATATATAGATATATATTTATTGATCTTTATCTCTCTCTCTCTCTCTCTCTCTCTCTATATCTCTCCCTTGCTTCCTTAGCCCCTCCCTCAGCCGGCTAGACAACAAAAGTTGTGCAATATTTATATCCCGCCTTGCCCCACTATGCCGTGGCGTTTATGTGCCAAAAGTGAAACAGAAACCGCCGGGCGTACATAAATTAAACCACAATACGCAATAGCAAACAATTGGAGCGACGACGACAACAATTGCTAAATAGTTTCGCTGCTGCTGCTGCTGTTTGAGTGGGTGCCCGGCTGCAGTCCGCGCTCGTCCTTGTGCTCGTCCTTGCTCCTGCTCGCGTTTGTGGTTCTATCTTCAGCTGCAGCTGAAACTGATTTAATTTTAGATACGCATAATAATTGTGCGGCAGCCAGACGCTGTGCATGTTGTGGGTGCTTGGGGCATATTAAACGTATTTGCATGGCACTGACGACACTGGCAATTCCCGAGACGTTCGCATGTGAGCGTGACCAGATTAAGCCGTGGCAACGGCGCGCTGATGGCGTCGCCCATTGACGCTCGAACAGAAATTGACGCGTCACATTGAAAATGGTTTTGGCCAGGATGGCCCAAGTAACGGTCACTTCCGTCACATCCGTCAGCACAACATCCGCAAGCATTTCAACAGCTTCCGCTGCGGCAGGCGCTGCCCCTACCGCTGCTGCCACTGCCACTGCCACTGCCGCTGCTGCTGCTGCTGATGACAACTCGTTAGTGTGTTTTGCCTTGGGCGGGGCGGCGACCCTCAAAATGCGACTAGGTGAGGCGTTGGGCGCTAGCCAGGAAACGGGCAGCCAAATTAATGTTAACGAGCCAAGTTAAATGCTTAAATTGTTTCTACCCGCACTGCCACACACACACAAACACACACACACACACACATAGAGAGAGACACTCGGGCAGCAACAGCTGACAGAGTCGCAATGCGGGCTACGGGTTACGGGTTAAGCGCTAGCCACATGCGCCACGGCAACATCTTTCGCACTCCCTCCACCTGTCACTGGCTGTTCCCTATCAGCTGCGCCAAAGTTTTGCTCACCTTTTCTCTCCTTTTCACCTGTTTGCATGCGTTCGCTTCGGTATTTTTTTGTTTTCTTTTTTTGCCCCGTTTTCGTTTTCGTTTTCGTTTTGGCTGTCTGTTTGCGTGTTCGCTTATCGCTAACAGCCTTCAATTTAACAATTTCACTTTGTCACGTGCTCGAGCGCCGGCTGCCACCCACAGCCCACAGCCCACTCAGGGCGCCCGATGGCCCTCCTAGAGCCAAAATATTTAATTTTTATCTTTTTCATCGCGCTTTGTTGTTGGCCGTAAAAGTTTTTGCACTCGCCCCAATGCAGCCCACGTGCTTCTGCCTGTTCTTAAATGTCTTCTTGCCAGCTAGACCATTGTTTGCTATCTTCTCTCTCTCTCTCTTTCACTCTCTCTCTCTCTCAAGTATTTTATTTAGCGATTTCGATCTTTAAGCTGTCAGCTATGCGGCAACAATTTATTTTGCTAATTGAAAATTTGTTAAAATTTTCTTTTAATATACAAAGCAATTTATTACAGCAGACAGAGCATTTATGAGAGCATGTCCGACTAGCTTGATACCCGGTAAGCTTATGAGAATATATATATATATATATATATATATATATATGTATATAAACTTACACTTAGCTCTATAAATAGGCGACAATTGATTTGCGGCTTAGGTGGAAAATTCATTTAAAGATGTTGTGTGCTGCAAAGTGTTGACAGACATCAAGGTTCAAGAAACTTATTAAACGTCTTGGCGGGCTCACACACACACACACACAGACAGACCCCATATGTGTGCAAGTTTTAGCCACTTAGCGTATGACATGAATGTAACCCTAACGAGCAAAGTGTGTGGCGAGTGGCGAGTGTGGCACAGTCAGCCAGCGAGGCACGGCAGCTGAAGCCTCCACACACACACACACGCACACATGCAAGCTCCGACTAGCTAGCTGGTGGTGGGTTTGTTTATGTAAAGGCATCTTTATGTATCTAAGCCAACACCAATTTCTTAGCCAGACACTGCGCCTGTGACCGGGCAGGTAATTGTGACTGCGACTGTGATTGCCGCTGTAAATGTTTGAGTGTCGCATTAACCGTGACAAACAGCGCGTCAAGTGAATGGCAGCAGACGCGACCCACTGCCAAGCGGATAAGGTACAGAGAGATAGAGAGGGAGGGGAGCGACTGGCAGAGAAGGGTTACGGAGTCAGGGATAAGCGGCTGAAGTGAGATATATAGAGCAAGCCAGTCAAATAGACACAGCTACTAATAATTTGAGACCCAGTACGGGGCAGGCGTGCGCTGATAAGCGGATATATACAACCGTTATGTAGGTGTATGTGGGTATGTGTGTGTGTGTGTGTGGAGAGGCTGACATACAACTATGCAATTGCAGGCAATGAGCAAAGCAATAAGCGACTGCTTGGCTGACAGGCAACACACAACAACAACAACAATGTTAATACGCTTAGGAAAAGCCAGCTTAAAGCTCACAGATGCCAATGTCTAAGTGTGTGTGTGTGTGTGTGTGCGTGTGTGTGTCTCTCTCTCTATGTGTGTGTGCGTGTAGTGCATAATGGCACACTCTTCAAAATGCGTTGACGTTGACTCTTTTTGTGCTCAAGTGCCCAGTCTTATTCGCTGTCTCCATGCTTATACCCTGCACTTAAGAGTGAGGGTATATAGGTTTAGCGTAATATTTTGTCTACATATTGCAAAACATTTTGCTTCTTCTATTTCACGCCGTTTATGAACTTTTACCTCAATTTCTTCGGCTGCTTGCAGGGTATGTGGTAGTCGTGTGTCTTGCTTGCGGCGCCCTCTTAGCGGTTTTTCTTTTCGACTGCATTTTGGCGCTCATCTGTCGCCTGCTCTGCTGCTCGCCAACTCTCCCAGTCTCCCAGTCTCCCGCTCCCGCTCTTCTTCTTCTATTTAGTTCTTTCTTTCGCTCCAGTAAGATGGCAACCTTAAAGCCCCAGCTAGAGGAGTTTATTATGCATGCAACTACCATTGTTAGTGCCTTTGTTGGCTGCTGCTGCATTGTGAAACAGATTTGCTGTTGTTGTTGCTGCTTTTGTTGTTGTTTCGTTATTCTTTTTCCATCTTGTTTTTGCAGAATATTGTTTTAAGTTGGCTTTCGAGCGACGGCTCACATACTAGTGCCTCCGACTGCTGCTGCTGCTGCTACTGCTACTGCCACGTGGTGGCAAAGCACGAGCCTTGTCTGCGGTTTTGTAGCTGCCATTCAAGTGCGGAAGTTGTTTAGTGGCTGCCATTCAGCCATTCAGGCGCAATATTAAGTGGCATACCACACGCTCGTCGTGGCCCCCTCTCCATGCCGCAGCTACACAATGATGTAGGATGTCTGCGATACTGCCCCTGATCCCCAATGGCTGATCCTGTCTGCGCGCCAATGAACTTGAAAATTAAGCTGTTTTTCCTGTTCATTGTTTTCGGCGTTGTATTGCCAGCAGCAGGAAATGGGTCAATTCCCCTAACACACACCTCCCCGCCCCCAGCCCGTCCCATCGACCCAAAATTGAAAAAAGGAAAAAAAAAAAAGTAAATTGTATTGAATTGCCATCAGCTCGGCTTGGCCACTGCAATCATTTGACATTGAGCACATCAAAATTGATATCAATGCGTTTCATCGATACAGTTATTTATGTATGTATGCGCATATCAGTTATATTTGAGGCATAATTATGTTTCCGTGGTCAGATTATAGTCATATATGTATTCAGATTATAATAAAATAAATTTTAACAACAGTTGGGCATTATTTTCATGCAGCTTAAATTAAAAACCGGATTGATTGAGGCACTACAGGTCGACGCTGACAGGCTGACGAAGGTGTTGGGTAGCCGATACTTTACGGATTGATTGATTGAATGAGTTGCTGGCTTGACTAGCTGTGTGATTGATCGAGTGAGCGAGCGTAACGGATTGATGGATTGTTTGACATGCTGGCTCAATTGCAGGAGGTCTGACTGACAGCTGACTGATTGATTGATTGTATTGACTAGCTGTCTCACGGAAGTAACTAGCTAACTGACTGATTGACTTTCTTCACTGACTGATGATTGACTGGCTTATTTAACTAATTAATCATTGACTTATTCAATTGAACATACACTAACTAATTAAAGTGCTGAGTAACCAAATGATTGACTGATTGATATGGTAAACCATTTGAATGCTGACTCACAGGCAGCTGACTGGGACTAAAGTAAGTAGCTGACTGACTGATTGACTTCTAATTGACTAACTAATAGAGTTTTTTTTTATAGACTTATCGACTAACATATTGATTTTGATTGATTGACTGATTGACTTCCGTTTGACTGACTAAGTAGCCAATGAACCATTGACTGATTGCCTCATTGACTATCGAACTGTCCAATAGGCTCTTGATTGATCGACTGCTTGACTGACTGACTGACTAACTAATTGATTCCTCATTGATTGAGTCATAGATTAGTCAGTTGACTTTTGATTGATTGATTGACGGACTAAATAATTGATTAATTGACCTAGTGATTGACTGACTAACATACAATTCAATTGATTGATTGATCAACTAACTAATTGACTGTTGTTTGGCTGACTGACTACTAATTGCCTCCAAGATTGACTCACTTATTTAGTCACAGAATGATTTACATTGACTCAATTTAACGACTCACTGACTGAAGTAGACAAATTAACTAGCTGTAAATAGTTGACTGACTGATTGATTGACCAACTGGCTGATATGCAGCCCAAGCTGCTGGCACACCAAATTTCATAGTGAAGCTGACGTCAAAGCTTAGTCTTAAATAATATTTCTAAAAATATTATTTTATGCCAAGCATTTATCAATTTCACGAAAGCCTTTCAACATGCCAAGCCAAAATTTATGATTCGAATATATATATATATAATATGTATATATATATATATATATATATAGCTAAAAGCTAAATGTAATCCAAGCATCAAGTTGGCTTTCCTTCCTTCACAATTCAAGTTGCTCTTTTGCTGCGGCGGCTGCTTCAACTGCTTCAGCTGCTGCTGCTGCTCACTTTTGCAGACGTTGCCTGATGTTTTTTTATGGTCAACATATTGCGGACGCTTTATTTGGTTTTAATTTAGCGGCAATGCTAAATGCATGCCATTTTATTTACACACACCATTTGTTGTTGGGTGATGCTGGCTCCTGGCCCTTGGCTGCTGCTCTTGGCTGCGGCACAACTTGAACTATGAGTTTATTTACATTTACATTAATTTTGTGTTTCTGCTATTTTCTTTGCCTTATTTTTTTTTTTATTTATTTTTCGCTTCTTTTTGCCATTTTCCGGTTTCCGTTTCTGTTCGTTCATCCCTTTTTTAGGAGTTGCATTTGGACGCTGCGTCGCGTCAAGTCGACTCGACGCAAACACTAAGACTCTTGAATAACTGAGCGCGTAGCCAGCAGTCAACGGCAACAACAGCAACGGCAGCAACACTTTAGAGTGAAAACAGTTGCTCTGACTGAACGTTAACTTCACTAGCGCCGAAAGCACAGCTCGTACTTCATATAATTCTTTAGTTGCTGAACTTATAAAGTTTGCCAGTTTTTCTTTTTCTTGTTCTATTTTATTTTTATTTTCTATTTTTTAGTGCTTTGCTTTGTCTTTTTTTTTTTTTGACTCCTACACAGCCAAGAGCGCAGAGCTGGCAAGCTGACTGACATTCGCTGGCTGGCTGGCTGGCTGGCTGGCGTGTTCCTGTGCTGGACAACGGTGCGTATGATTAATGCAGTTGGCCAACGGCCACGCCTTACGATTACATTTAAGCAAATTCGCTGGTTACCCAAGTCTTGGCTGACATTCGTGTTGGGACTTAGCTGCAGATTAAGAGGTAAACAGAGCGAGAGAGACCGAGAGAGACCGAGAGAGAGAGAGAGAGAGAGAGAGAGAGAGAGGTCGAGAGAGAGACGTAGTACAAATGATTTGTTATCTGAGAATTGTTAATATTTATGCGCTTTATTCCTGCTGCTGGGGCAACAGCGTCCAACACTTTGTCGCACAGCTGCCACACAGACACACACCAAAAAAAAATTGTCACAGACTAAGACAAGTTGAATTTAGTTGGCTGTTTTTATTATAGTATGTCATGCTTACATCTTGCGAAATGCGGTCTTGACCAAAAGTAATTTGTTGGCTCTTTCGGATGTCTTTTATTTGCCAGCTGCTGCCGCGAAATGTTGGCTCGTGTTTGTAAAGTAGGTTTTCTTGTTGGCAGCAATCCCAATGAACACACACACACACACACACAGCCAGCGAGACAGACAGACAGGCAGACAGACAACATCATTATCAACATGTAGCCGGCTCGAATGTGGGCAATAAAATGTGAGCCCCACACACACACACACACACACACAATTGCTAGTTGCGGCTGGGTCCTGTCAGAGTCCTGCCTGTTAATAACAGCAGTTATTACTTAAGTCTCTTGTTTCATTTCAATTTCATTTTTGTGCTCGGCTTGCATATTCTCATCCTTATTTACATTCGCATTCAACTACATCGCAGTTTTTGTTTTTTGTTTTTTTTTTTGCCATGATTTAAATATTAATCATACGCTTCATATGCTCTACTTATTTGTACATATTACAATGTCGACTCGAATGACAGCAGCTGGCTGGCTGGCTGACTGGCTGACTGGTTGCATCGAGCGCTTCTACATAAATGTTATGCAATATAAATGTATGTGTGCTTAAATTGCCTGCCACAGAGCCACCCACACTCACCCACTCACCCACTCACCCACACCACCTCTACTCACACTCAAAGCACAAACTCATGTCGGTTTTGTCATTGCATTAGCATAAAAATGTTAAGTCTTTGTAATGGCAGCAGAAGCAGCGACAGCGACGGCGACAGCGGCAGCAACGGCGACAGCACTGAAGACGGCCAGCGGCACATTCTCTCATCGATTTTTAAAGCTCAGGCGAAAGCTTGCTCTTCCCCACCAATGCCCACTCGATGGTGGGGGGATGGGGTTAGTCAGCTAGCTGGCAGCTTAGTTTTTGTTTTAATGCGATTCTATTTTATAGAAATTGAAATGCTTTTGGACCACGCCGGAATCACAGTTGCTGCTTGCTGCAATTCTGCCATTGTGGCCCGCTCTTGTTTCTATGTCATTTTATTGTTGTTGTGCGGAAAATGAGACCACGCTTTGGTCTGGCCAGCATCAGCTAAGTAGCTAAAGTTTTGGCAGGCCGTACAGGCCTTAATTCAGTTAACAATTGCACAACTTTTCTATACAGCCACAATCAAGTCATGCCGATGTAAACATAACGGGTAGCATGACTAAAGGATATTCTGTAGCTGGCATATTCTATAAGCGATAGGTTTTCTTCGATATTCGTAGCAGTCTGAGATCGTGTAGATGTAAACTATGATATATGAGAGTCGATGCTTTTAGCTGACAATGAGTCTAGCTGCTAACTATTCTAGATATGTTTCTCATGTTATCGATAATTTATTATTGGTACTTTTGACAAGCAGTTTATGGATATTCAGCCGTTCTAAGCCTAGACGTAGATATTGTCTATTTATATTGTTTTTAGTTAGTGTATAAGCTATTGTTCAGTTATCGATAGCATTTCGTCAATCCTCTTGACAGATTAAGCTTAAGTATTGTTTGGCATTGATATTGATTTGATTTTCAGAGGTGAAAATTATGCTATGTATAAGTTGTCGATATTTTGCATAGGCAATTATGCTGTAGTCACATAACAGAAAGAAATAGACTAAATGGAAAGTTTTTAGTTAAGTTTTCAAAGTATTTCAATTCATGATCGATAATTTATGGACAGCTTATCGGAATACTATTGCATTTTCATCGAAAAGCTTGTATTTTTTTCATTATTAAAAAGCTTTAGCCTGCTATAGCTGATTCTTTAAATCATTTTTGAATTTCTCCACATTTTATCGATCAATTCAAGTCCAAAAATCGATTGGCAAATATGACATAATTCCATTATGCATATATACGTATGCATTTATGAGTCGCCACATTTTGACAGGCGCTTACCATTTGCAAACAGTTTCGGCTTTGGGCCGCCCAATGAGCTTTGCAATTATGAAGTTGACTGGTCACTCTAATTTACTCAAATTGAGTTAATCGCTCGACTGCGGCCCCGCTGCCGTTTTCCATTTCCATTTGCATATTTTCGAAAATGCGCAGACATTTTGCAGTTGCTGTTAAAATGTGCGCAATTTTGCGCATAGTTTGTATATTGAGCGACTTAAAAGCAATTTAAATGCGTACACATATATGTATTATATATACATATATGTATATATATATATGGTCTGTGGTTATCGCAGCACATATGTACATATAGAGATAAATACCATCCGCTGATATAGCATCGGGTGTTCATTTGATGCGCGGATTATCGAAATTCCAATTTTAATTTACATAGTTTGCACTTCATTGGCGCATTGGCTCGCCAGACAAACAAAACAGATATTGAGTGGGAGAGAGTTGGAGAAAGAGAGGGGGTGGAATGGCCAAGTCGTTGATGCACTGTGCCATGCATTAGCCTATGCAGTGCACCTGCCGCCTGCGCTTGCCTCCCACACACACACACACACACACACACACAGCTGCCATCCATTCGTGTTGCTGTGTGTCACAGCCGCAACGCTCATCCGGATGCTGGCAAAAGTAATTTGCATACAGAGTCACAGTTGGCAAATGACTTGGCAATTTTGTCTGTCTGTGCGTGTGTGTGAGTGTCTATGTGTGTGTGTGTGGGGAGGCTGCTCGCGATTTTGGCATGGAGTGCTACTCATCTGCCATGCAGGCTGCATGCAAAGCCGAATTGTGAAGTGCAACAGCGCAATTAATAACAGGCAAACGGCGTCTCAGCATCATCATCGCCAGCATCATCGCCATCATCGTCATCATCAGCAGCAGCATCCGTAAGCCAACCAGACTAACCTGCAGCCGGAAACAGCCGTCAAGCTCACGAACGCCCGACTGCCCGACCGCCTGCCCACTCTGCCAGCCCAATCGAGTGTCCTTGTCTCGCTTGTATTTGCATGCAAATGGCTGGTTAGTTTTTTACGATAACAACAACAAAAAAAAAAAAAAAAAAAAAAGAGAAAGAGAAACGAATAAGAAGAAGAAGAAGCAGAGAAAAGAAATAGTCGTAGAGCAAGAGCAACGCCAGCAACGCCAGCGGCTATAGGGGGTGTAGCTTGCTGCCTACTGCCTACTGCCGGCTGCCAGCCCCTTAGGCTGCGTTTTATGAGCGGGCGCGCTGCAAGCTGATTCCGCCTCAAGATTTGTGGGCAGAGCAGCCACAAATATGCAAAGGTAAACCGAGTGGATGCCATTAAAAAAGCGAAAGCCCCATCAGAGCTCTTACTTATTATTATCTGGAATGAAATCGCATCTCGGGCATTACAATACATTTCAAATGGGATGAAAGTCGTCGGCTCTTATTAAGGTTTCAATTCCAAATTAGTTTTTTTTTTCTCTCTCTCCCCCTCTCTCTCTCTCTCTTTCTCTCTCTCTATCCTGCGCTCTTCAGGAATAACAAGCCAAAGGATCTGCCGGGAAGTCATAGAACTCGAATCGATTGCTTACACTTTCGGATTGCAAATTCTATTACAAGAGCTGACCAAACAAGTGTGATTCTCATGCTGTCAACCATAGCCACTTGAGGTATTGAGGAGATGCACAGCTGAAGGACTTAATAGAAAGTGCCATTCAAGGGAAGCATGTAAAAATAATTAAAAATGTTGAACAAAATTCGGATAAAGGTTGTTGTGAAGTCGTTCATTGTTGTGGCGGCAGCTGTGTTTGAATATCGTTTATCGCATATCGTATTTAGTATATGTACTTATAACGTATATTGTATAGGGTAAATCATTTGGCGTGCATGTTTTGAGTGTAGCGTATATCGTGCTTCTTACATCGCAAAGAGTGTATTGTATATCGTATATTGAGCATTTTATATCGTATTAGAGCCTCTCATGCCGTAAAGTGAATCATGTAGCATATACATTGCTTTCAATATCGTACATTATACGATGCATGATGCATCGTATATCGGATATGGCGTATCGTATATTGCATATGGTATTAATTGTATCGTATATCGTATGTCAAATATAGTGCGTTGAAGAACGTTTATCGTAAATAGTGCATTAGATATCGTATATTTTATATTGTACATAGTTTAGTGTTTGAAATCGTATTGGTGCATCTTGTATAGTGTATGGCATATCGTAAATAGTACATTGTATATCGTATACTGTGTTTTGTATATAGAATATAGTATATCGTATAGTTCGAATCGTATATCGTGTATCGTACTTAATGCACCTTATATAATGTCTCGTATATCGTAAATAATGCATTGTGTATTGTATATATAGTATATCGTTTATCGTATATGTAATAATCTAATAATGTAGCCTATTTTATACAATGTATCTTATCATTTAAAACGTATCGTTTATGGTATATTTTATATCGTACATCGTAAATGTTATATCGTTTATCAAATCTTGCTTTCCAAACCGCACAGTAAATGTTTAGGTGTTCGCTGAACTTTATAGCTCTGCAACTTAATTACTCTGAACATTAGACTCGAAGCTCGCTGTGCACTATTTCCAATTAGAATTTGGCTGTAAAATGCTAACGCAAACTTTAACCATTATAAAAGCCAAACGGGAAAAAAATACGGCTATAAATGCAAAACAAAAAGGCGAAAAAAAAAACAAACGGGGGGGAAAAAAAAATGTAATTTGGGCAGATAAATATTTCAGGCAGCCAACGTGTTTATCTTCTGTCGCAATTCCATTTTCATTTACATTTTCATGCTGGCCATAAATGCTTGTTACGCCCAGCAGATGGTTGACGTCGTGTGCTGCTCTGACTGCGTTAATTAAATTACGACAACTGGGTGTTGTCAACGACAGCTCGAAGAGATTCTAATCGACTAAATGAGTACCAGCAGCAGCAGCAGCAGCTAACTGCTGCTGTCTGATCTTCTGTGGAGTCTCCATTTCATTTTAATGCCTGCTTACCTGCCATTTGGTTGGCAAATTCACAGACACCCCCACACACACACACACACACAGGGAGCTATCATTGAGCCCGGGCTTGGGGCCGCCTCCATGTGCCCGTTCCGGTTTCTGTTACAGTCCCTGTGCAATATTGTTGCATGATTGACAAACTTTATGCTCGTATAGGCAAAGACATGGCCACGCCCATAATGCCGCACGCCTCCTGCAATTCTGCCCTGACATTATAGTCGGGCGCATAATTAAAATGTGCACAACAGCAACAAGGAGAGAGTGAGAGAGAGAGAGACAGAGAGAGAGAGAGAGAGGGAGCGAGAGAGATGTTCATCTCTCAGTGCATTAGTTTTTGACATGAACATTTTTGTTCAACTTCGCTTCTGGCCCATCGGATGGGCGCAGTGGGCTGTGGCCTGTGGGCGTGACCGCATACGCTCTCATAAGTAAGAGTAGAAAATGAAACCCGGATTTGTAGCGAGCAGCAAGCCGATTGTAGCTTTCATGACTTTGGTCAGCCTATTTCCGATTTTTGCACACTTGCCCAGTGTCCTGCGCATCCTGTAGCCTGTCCTGCCTTGCCCATGCCACGCACACTTTGCTGGCACTGGCACTGGCACTGGCACTGGCTGTGGCCTGCTGTGTGTGCTGCATATGTTATGGCGCCGCATTTGTAAGTCTTTCATGTGGCTGGCACAGCCACAGCAGCGCACATACAGGGGATTCCCCCTGCATACGTAAAAAAAATGAACGAAGGAAGAACCAGAACAAGGAGGAGGCGGCAAAAGAAAAAAACACATGCACAGCTGCCAAACCAATTTCAATATTCATTTTCGTTTCCGCTCGAGCTTCAATGTGCAGAAATTTCTTACTTAATCTTGGTTTATGTAATTTTTATATGCCTATGCTATGCCCCAGCCTCAGCCTCAGCCCTAGCCCCGTCCCGGCCCGGCCCGGCCCCAGTGGCGGCCTCGCTACCCTGGGCTGCTATCCAGTGAATTGTTCAAAAATCCTCGAGCCGCCTCGTCCGACTCCGACGCGGCGAAGCCAAAGCAATGGTCAGGCAGCAGCAGCAGCAGCAGCAGCAGCAGCAGCAGCCAGCAGCCAGCAGGCAACTTTAGCGCACAGTGGCACCAACTTGATGAATTGACAATTTAAATTTAAACAAATATTTACATACATTAATTTATCTAATAACTGGCATTTGCCCTGTCTCTGTCTGACCTCTGCCTATCTTAGGGCGATTTCTTTTCAAATTTTCTATAAATATTTATTTTTCATTTAAAAAGGTTTTTGAGAGAAATTAAAGTATTTTCAAAATTTTTGATTGCATTTTTTAGCATGATTTTGTAACATCCGATCAAATATACAAAGAAAATATTTTATACACTGTTTTCAAGAGACAAAAAATATTTTTCTTGGATTTCTCTATTTATACCCTAATTTCATTAAAAATGAATATCAGGGTATATAGGTTTCTTATTGAGTGACTGAGGAACTTCTATATCGTTGCATGAAATAAATATTTTTTATTATATCAAAAATACTTTTTAATTCCACATTTGTAGAGCCTTAATACAGAATCATCTACGGCGCAGAGTATCACGCAGTCAATGAGTCCAACTGAAAAACTCCAACTCATCTTCTGATTGGAAATGTACGAATATCGAACTTGGTAGACCAGAATGAAGTGGGATTAAAAAAACATTTGAGAACTAATCTAAAATTAAATTTCTTTTCCGAAATTACATTAAGAATAATCCTTTTTATTTTTAATCCCAATACGAGAATCTATACGCAAGGCGTGCCGTGTTGGTGTTGGTGACACTGTGCGCAAGTAGCGTAGTTGTTGCTGTTGCTGTCGCTGTCATGCTGAATGCTGCAAGATTAAAAGCGAAGTGCTTGAACAGTTTCTCTCTCAAAAAAATAAAAAATATGTATATATACATATATAATATATATAAGAGTACGGATAGGAGGAGACTGTTGGAAAATCGGGTGCACATGAAATGAAATAAAATGATGGAAAAGTCTTAAATGTCGGCTTAGTGCGGCTCAGTGAGATGGCTGAAGCTGATGCCGGGAGCCGGGAGCCGGGCGCCGGGAGCTGCGGCAGCAAATGCAGCAGGAAGAAGTTTGAGCTGGCAACTGGGATTGGGAATGGGACTGGGACTGGGAAAGGGGCTGGCAGTGGCAGTGGCATGGAGAGCAGATATTTTTGGGGGCGATGTTGCGATTGGATAGCCACTCCTTTTGCATATCATGGCTTTGTATGGCTTAGTCTGTGCGATTGACCATGCCAGCCAGCCGTTGGCCGCCGGCCGCCGGCCGCCAGCTGTTGAGCCGTTGAGCTGTTTTGCTGCTCCACTTTTGGCTGCGACTCGTCGCAGTAGTTTGCCAACATATTTTGCCATTTTTGTGATTAGCTTAATGGATTTATGCGCTGCAGTCTTCATATTAGCACAGGCCAAGCAGCTCGACTGCAGTCCCAAATTGAGTTTCAACTCAATTCAACTTTTTGGCCTGCCAAATTGGCAGCTGCAAATATGTTAGATGAGCAAATTCAATAAAGCGCACAGAACTTAAAAATGCCTTTTTATCTGCTCTCTCTCTCTCTCTCTCTCTCTCTCGCTCACTCTAATTAAGGCCAACACCAAAGCCAATCAATATGTGAAGCGAGCGGCTCTTGCATCGGCTCCCAGTCAATGGGCTGCGTTTTGCTTGTTGCAACACAATAAATGTGGCCGAAGAACTGTCAACAGAAATCGGCTTAAAAATGCAAATCTTCTTTCTCCCTCTCCCTCTCTCTTTCTCTCGCTCTATGTGTGTGTGTGTGTGCTTTCCTCGTTTCTGTTCTGTTTGTTGTCCAGTTTTTATCTGCAACATTTTTACTCGTTATTAATATTTTTTATGGCTTGACGAAGTTGTTTCTTTTGTTGCCGCAGCCGCTTTGAAGCCACAAACAGCGCTCAAATAAAGCAAATAATATGAGCTGGCGCAGCCAGTTACCGACTAGCACATACCCTGTACAACAACCGTAAATATAAGAATTATTCTATATCATTTTTAAAAAACTATATATATATAAAATAAGAATTATAAAATCAATAAGGAACAATTGAAGAATAATTAAATAAATAATAAATATCTTTAAATAAATGTTATTTTTAACATTTTATTTTATTCAAGTAAAATTAACAAATATAAAAATGATTTTGACCATTTTATTCGATTGAAATCTTGTTGCAGTAAAATTAAATATATATATATATGAAATGTATTCTAATATTTAAATTATATTAAACAAAAAAAAAATAGGTATATAAAACTGACATAATAATAATAATAACTTAATCAAAAATTATAAATTAAATTTTAGGCAATATTTTCTAAATAATAATTAAAATGATTCTGAAATATTTAATTATTTGAATAATATAAAATAAAATAAGATTTTTGTGTGTATAACTTATAAATTAAAATAATGTAAAATAATACAAAGTATTTAAAAAATATATAAAAATAATAATAAAAATAATATATGAAAATATTATTATAATATATTATTAATAAACACATTTTTTCAACTTCTCTCTCTCCCTCTCTGTCTCTCTCTCTCTCTCTCTCTCTCTTTCCACTCGACTTTTCAGTTCATAAATCACTAAATATTTTGCATAGCTGTGCCATATTTGTACTCTTAGTCCAATCTGGCCACCATTTGGTATTTTGTGCAGCCTTTGGGTCCGGCCAACGTAGTCCATTTGATAATCGACATGGAAATGTTTTATGTGCAGCTTTCATTTTTATGCTGTCGCCCCACAGTTCTTATCGCTGAGCCCCACTGAAGCCCAGTCAAGAGTATAGTTAATTTATAGTACTTCTTCTTCTTCTCCATCTTCATTTTCTTGTTCGTTTTTATACATTTCTTAACAACGCGCATAATTGAAGGAGTATTTCCGTTTAGCTTGATTCAAGATAGTTTTATTTTTATTTATCATGGTCCACAGTGGAGCTGGTCCCTAGCTATGTCCCTTTAGCAAATTGATTGAACTGCGCCCAAAGAGACAGACAGAAAGAGAGAGTAAGTGAGTGAGTGAGAGGAAGGGAGTGAATGAAAGACTGAACACAATTGGGGACAGCGTTGCCACACTGTTGATTTTTGTGTTTATTTATTTATTTTTTGTTTTTTTTTTACTTTTATTTTTTGGGCATTTTATGTATATGTACGTATATTTATTTCCATTATGTGCGGACGTCGTCGGTCGTCGCCCGTTGCCGTCGCAACAGTCACAGTTTAATGCCCATGCAGCGATAAATACGGATTGTGAACGGGAATGGGATTGTTATGGCATTGGCTGAGCCGACTACTGAGCGAGTCGACTCGAGCCGGGGTAGAGGGCAAGCGAACGATGGGGGGACACAGGGATTCGGTGAGATTGCGGAGCCAAATTGTGGACCGCAAAATGCAAACGCGGTCGAGGCAGACGGCGGTCGCTTTATGCGCTTAACGGTCGAGTTAAGGTTGCTGTGCAGCATTTTGGCATTATGCCGTTGAATTTAACAACTCCCACTGTCCGCATCACATCTCATTCGCTCTCACTCTCTCTCTCTCTCTCTCAGTCTCTCTGTGTTTGTATGTTGCCAACTGTTTGTCCATCTTTGGCGCAGTCAGCGCCTTTCGTGCGTTTCAAGTGCGGCATTAAAATTTATGTCAGTCGCGAAACACGACTCCTCTCAACGCGCATTGAGTTATTTATGTGTCCGTTCGGCAGCCACCACTGCCAGTGCCACTGGCACAGCTGCTGTTGCTGCTGCGACTGCCACTGATGCCACTGCTGCCCCAACGTGTGCCACTTGCTGTTGCCCAACTGCTTCATAAACTTGTTAAGTGTTTTTGCCATCCATTTCTGCCTATGGCCAGCCAACGGTTCAGTTCAGCTCAGCTCAGCTCAGCTGTTCGCCAACTCAGAGCCACTGACAATTTTTGGCGCAAGTGAAATTATGAATTCCTTTGTCGTTGCCACAGGACAAGCGCCCCAAATGCTGCAAGTAATAAGCGCCATCCGACGGGCAGCCTGGCAAGCTTCAAATTGCTGCCAGCAGCAGCAGCAGCAGCAATAAAAATCTATTCCAAGCTGAGAAAGCAAAAGAAATATTTCCACCCCAATAGCAATATACATATATGTATATATATATTTATATTCCTTTCTTTTTTTGGTTTGCCTGTTGGGCCCGAAGCCATCGACTTTGCCTGCGCCACACACATAACTATTTTTAACAATTGACCCCATCATCGATTGCAATCAATGATAATAATCGCACACACGCATGTGGACACACACACATCACAGACCGTCTGGCGGCATCCGTATCCGTATCCGATCTCAGCAAATCACACTTTGGCGTAAAGCACAGAGTCGACAGATGCAAAAGCTGAAAAAATTGCGCACGATTTATGGAGTCATCTGTAATAAGAGTTCATTTATGACTCTCTGCCACTCTCTCTCTCTTGTTCTCTGTCTATCAATCTATATTTGTCTCTTTCTATCTCTGTCTTTTTCTCTATATATTGTAAATATTTGACTTCCTCTACGATACTCCTTATCTGTTCTTCTTCCAATTTCTGTCTCTCACACTCTCCATCTATTTTTCTCGTTCTCTAAATATTTATTTCTCTCTCTTCCACTCTATTTATTTTTTTTCCCACTCTCTAAGGTTAGAGCAGCTTATCTCGTTCTCCTAATATATATGCCTCTCCTTGTTTTTTTTAAGCTTTTTCCTTCCTTCTCTCCGTCTCAACCTCAATATTACTCTCTCTATCTCTATTACACTGTCGATTTCAGTCTACTCTCTCTCTCTCTCTCTCTCTCTCTCTCCCTTTCTCTTTTATTTCAATCTCTCTCATTCTACCTATAAATCTCTATATCTCTCTGTTTCTCCGTGCCTTTCTCTTCCTAACTCTACTTCTACCTCTATCTCTACCTCTACTTCTATTTTTACCTATATCTACCTTTACCTCTTCCTCTATCTCTAGCTATCTCTATCTCTATCTCTATCTCTATCTCTATCTCTATCTCTATGTCTATCTCTACCTCTAACTTTAACTACTTGTCACATGGAACATGTTTACCCCCACAAGGCAAAAACGAATTCAGTCAATTTTTGATAATACCTCGAATGCTTTTTTCATGACACTGTCAAGTTTAACAATGACTTTGACACGCTCATTTGCTACGCATCGGCCGTTAGCTTGTCAGACTTCGAGATGCCTGTCAAATATTTAACTAGCATATAACACAGATAGTCTGATCCCCAAAAAGCTTAAAGCCTATATTTGCAGACTTGTTTGCGGTTGAGGCGTAGCCACAGTTGCCGCAACAAGCAAACAAATTTGCCGTATTCATTGACAGTAAAACTTTAACTGTTTGTCAGCCAACAAGAAAGTCAGCTACGGGTCAAGCAGCTGGTGTTGGATAAAAGCTTTAAGGCGTCCAGTTGCTCCACCTAACAGCTAAAATAACAGTTCAGCAATTTGTTGCCACCAAATGGGCTCGGATGTGCAGCAGTTAGTCTCTATGTAGTTGCAGTTGGTTGCGTTTCCGAGCCATTTACATTTACATGCGACCGGCGGGCTAGTTGTGGTTGGGAGTATTTGCCATATTACAATCACTTGGCCCATTCGGCCCGTTACGCCTTCATTTGCTGCTGCAGTTGCAGCTGGCGCTGGGGGGCCAGCTGCTGTTATTGCATTTTGCAAAGTGAGTCTTTGACAAACAAAACGCTGGCCATCATTCAAAATTTGCATGTGGCCCGCAGAGTCACAGTCGGACACACACACACACACACACACGAAAAAAAAAAAAACCAAATATAGAGGAAGCAGAAGAAAATTGTGTATGCCACACAGCTGTGGCAGGCAGGCAGCAACAAGAGTTACACATGAATTGTGCATTGCACAAATACGTTTACGTATGATGCCAGCAATTTTGTCAACGTGTCGCAATCAAAAATGCAACGACAAAAGTCAGACACATGCCTCAGATTCCGATGCTGTTTGAGATACCAAAACTGATTCTGATTCTGATTCCGATTCCGATTCCGATTCTGAGTCACATTCATTTTCAGTGCCAGCCAAAGCTCAGGGGCTCAGTTTCTATTTGCTGTGGATGCTGCAGCTGAGCAGTTGAGAGAGCCAGCATTCAGTGCTAAACTGATTGTTGGCATTAATGCTGCGCATTATTTTGGCTTTGCGTTCAGGGCACTTTTGCATTACACAACACTCAGCTTTGGGTCCTGTGTTAGCTTCAAGCGTAATGTGCATAAATTATACAAGCAAAAGAGCAGACGGTAACACGCACAGGCACACGCACACACCAAGATTGAGTTGCAGTCTGACTCTGGCTGTGGCACGGACACTGGCTTCTAGCTTGTAGACTAGATGTTTGGGGCCTGGCCCAGTCATTTGTTAAAGGATTTCACTCGGAGGCCACGAAAAATGTAGGTACTTGGCCAGCTGGCAGCTGTTACACGGCACTCGCATCTGCCCCAAGACACGACCCGGACACAGAAAGCAAACATTTTGCCGCATTTATAACCAGGCAATTCACATGCTAAGCTCGTCAAATTGATTTGTTATGTGTGTGTGTGTGTGTGTGTGTGTGTGTGTGTGCCTGTGTGTGTGTGTATTGTTTTTATCCAAACACATCAATTTGAATTCGCTTTCATAATGTGTGTGTAATTAATGAGGATTTACACACAGCATTTCATCTCAGTCTTAACTTCTTTCAACTCACGCTCTCCCTCTGTGCCTCTCACCCTCTCTATAGCTCTCTCTCTCTTTTATGCCGACAGCATAAGTTAATAGTTGTGCCAGCAAGCACTCTTTATCTTGCTCACTTCAACTCCCTCTACCCCTTTGCCTTTCCCTCTCCATCTCACCATCTCTCCATCTCCATCTCTGTACAGTCTTTTAGTTAAATCGCCTCCAAATGCCGCTTGTGCAGCGGCAGCAGCTGACAGGCACAGTTGGGGAATACTGCGCGTACGTGCCATGCCTTTTTGGTTAGACTTTAAGCACACTTGACGCCATAAAAAATGCACCAAAATGCGCATTTGTGACAGCTTGAACAGTTGCACTGCCACCGAGTGCCGAGAGTAAAGAGTCAATGCCTGACAAGCCTTGATATTTATGTGCATAAGTGATTTACCAGCCCCCATATAAAATATATATGTTTTATATGAGACTTGCAACTAGACATACCATAGTCTATGAAAAACAGTCCCATATCTTATGGAAGCCTTAAAAGCTGTTTAGATCCAGGCAATATCCAGCTGAAGCAATCACTCACTGAAAAGTCATTTTGAAACTTAACAGAAATCTCAAGTATTTAGCCATTTAACTAAAGTATTTTATACAACATTAACATAAGTTAGTCAGCTGTTAAGAACAATAGCCTGTGAAATATTATAGTTCAAGTATAAGTTTAAATGCAGTTAGTTAACATATATTTAACATAATCAGGCACTGTTGCTATTAGTCTCACAAATATGTTAACAACTTGCAACTGCAAGCACTCACATTAACATATGTTAATCTGCTGCTAGGCTGCTGATGTTAATGCTATGTTAAGGGAATTCGTGTAAACTGATATTTAGCATTGTTAAAGCTTATAAGCTTACAATTAATTAACATATGCTTAACATATTAAGCCTTTGTTAGTCTAAACTTATTAAACACAAAATATATGTTAATATGAGAGCTTAAAACAGGCTCAATCGAAGAAGTCACATTAGCATAAATAAGTCAATCGTTAAGTTTTTAATGCTACTGCTATGAGAAGATACTTGAATTTTAACATACATATTTCCGCTGAGTTTAGGCTATGCTTATATACATTTTAACTTATATATGTTTGTTGAGCTTAGGCTATGTTAAGCATATGTTGACTAACTTCAAGCATGTCAGCTTTGCCTTGAAATATAATTGCCAAGGTCATATGCTTGCAGTTAACATATGTCTGACAGCATAACATACGCTTAATATATCATAAATATGCATTAAACATTATTTAAACATAAGCTCAGTAGCATTAAGTCTGTTTTCCATTGAAAATAAAAATTAAGAAAATAATTAAAATCGATTTAAAAAATGTATTCAAGTTACACAGCCCCAAGCGGCTTATGTTCGAGTTATATATATATTATGTGAATAAATATATGTATATATATATATATATATATACATACGCACTTATATATATTATGTTTAATTTATGAATTAAATTCTTAAATAAAACGCTTAATGTAATGTGAAGACCCTCAAGGTGCCGGGCAGAGCAGAGAGTTATGAACGGTGCGAGCTGAACGACTATCACAGGAGTAGCTGCTGCTGCTGCTGATGCTGGTGCTGGTGCTGGCAGGAGTGGCCATGCGGCAGGGCGCTTCCTTGTTTTGATTTATGCGTCCACTGATTCTGATTCACATAAAATGCCTGGCCCATCGTGCCATCGTCCTGGCCAGAGCAGCAGCAGCAGCAGCAGCAGCCAGGCCTGAAGGCCATGAGAGGCAAAATTATTAGCAACATCAACGCCAGCGTTGTCCATGCAGCCGCACACCGACTGAGGTGAGCTGTTGGCGGCTTGTGCGGTTTCTGGCAGCCACTCACACACACACACACACACACACACACACACACACACACATACACTCCCACACAGTGGCTGGCCAAACAGTGGCCGTACGTGGTTATCTTTATGGCCGCGTGCTGCCGCGCCTGGCGGTTTTAGTATTTTCTTTTTTTTTTTCGCGCCTCCCCATTTTTGTGTGACCAAAATTAAAGCCATTTTCTAAGCTAGCAAATGCGGCGTAAAGCAGCGACACGTCACACCTGCCAGCTGAGGACGAAATTTCGCGCTTTTGTTGTTGGCATCGATGCGCGCATTTGGTCGTTTGTCTTAGATCAAATGCATGCGAGAGGAATGGTGCGTGCGGGTCAGATCGTCGGGCCGTGAGGCGGTCAGCATTTTGGTATTTAACCCTTGTGCGCGAGTTCACTGACCTTTGCAGCGCGCGAACTGCGCCAAAAAGATTGTGCGCAATAAATGAAAATGGCAAAACAAAAGTTACTCATACGACGCATGGCGCACGGCGGGGCACGGCAAAAATAGCAGCGACAATGTCCGCTGGGTTCGGTGAGGGTTTTTGTTTTTTTTTTTTTTTTTTGGCCATGCAATCTCCGCTGCAGCGCACCATTTGCCCAACACTTGGCCGCCAGTCCCGCCGACTGCCGACTGCCGACTGCCGGCTCCCGATCCCGGTCCCGTCTGCAGCGGAAGTTCGGGGTGTTGATAAAGCGGAAGCTGTGATAGTTCTGCCGCAGCTCCTGCCTCAGCTGTTGTTTCGTTGTTCTTTTTTTTTCTTTGTCTCTTTTTTTTTTTTCATTTGTTGTTTTTGCTGTTGCTGCACTCCAAACTCGGGGGGCACTTGCTTTTTGTTGTCGTCGCGTGCGAAATTCTCTCTTGGCTGGTTTATTTGTGCCACACGTTGCCATTCTGCATCATTTTCTCGCAATTTTCGCGCGCGACCAAACCCCCAACCCCCCAAAGCGCCATAATCCCCCTCAACATCGCTGACCGTTCGCCGCTGACCAACAATTTTAGTTGTTGTTGTTGTTGTTGTTGTTGCTGTTGGTCTTGCTCCGCTTCTGCAGTTGTTCACGCGTAAGCGCCAACTTTGTTTTTTACAATCTTTCTTCTTCTGTGTGTGTGTACGTTTTTATTTTGCTACACCGAGCGCCATAAATATGCAGACGAATTTTATTTTAATTTTCTTTGCTGGCCGTTGATAATATGGTTGTTGCTGCTGTTGCTCGTTACACTCGAAAGACATGCACAAAGGACAAATTGGAAAAGTTTTATACAGTTTTACATACACACACACACACACACACACACACACACACGCACGCACACGCACACATACGTGTGGCAAAAAGTTTTGTGCAGCGCACTCAGTCGTCGGAAGTTAGCCTGATGACATTGATAATGTTATTAACCGAAAAATATCTACAAAGCTGTGTAAAACCACTTAGCAATACACCGCAGCACCGCAGCCGCACGTTTCCAGCCACAATAAAATTATATAGCTAAACAGAAAATAAAAAAAAAAAAAAAAAAAAAAAAAAAACAAAACAAAATAAAAATAAAACAAAATCCTGTCAGAGAATTAATGTGGAAAATGTTTGCATTTATTGCCAACTTCCTATTGTTGAATGATTTTTGGAATTTATTTGGCAGCGCCCGAATTTGGCCTATTGTTGCAGCTGTCGTGCCGCGCTGGGCGGTTCCTCGAAAACTTCGCGCTTGATTATTTTAAACGTTTGCCGAAGCAATGAAAATGCATAATGAAGGCGAAGGTGCGCACGAATATTAAAAGCCATTTAACCGGCAGCAGCCGGAGATGCCAAAGAGTTTTATTTCGCATTTTTTAATTACGAAACATAATGAAATGCGCTTGATTAATGTGCGAAGTTACCAGAGTGGACGGCAGCGGCAGGCAGCTCAAAACCTGTCGAAAGCAATGCCAACATGTTTGTTGTTGAGCGGCTGCTGCTGCTGCTGCTGCTGCTGTTGTGGCGGAAGTGGGCGCACTTAAGCGGCAAGCAGAAGAAGTCGCTGACAGCAGCTGCCGCCAATTGCCAGCACAATGCAGCGCAAAATGCGCGTCTGTCATACGTGGCGTATGAGTAATGCAAACAGCGCCGCAACCGCAAACCGATAACACGACCAAGCGACCAACCGACCAAACAACCGACACCGACCCGCATCTGTGTTGTGTGTGTGTGTGTGTGTGTGCGCGCTCAGAGCTGAAGTGGAGCCGCGGCTAAAGAGCGAGCGGGTAAAATTGTAATTCGACTCTGGACACAACTCTTGATAGAGCCAACTAAAATTGCATTTGGTATGGCGAATCGCGTAATCAAGTCAAGGCTCAATTCAGTTGCAGCTTATCAAGATGCAACTGCCACACTTAATCAGATAGACAGGCTTAGGCCGGCTGCTTAGAGCTATAAGTCTCAGCTCCACCCACACACACACACACAAAACGGCAGAGAGCACCAAAATTATTTAATCGAATTCTCAAAACTTTTTTGTATATTAATTTCATCCTTGAGTCAGTTCGAGCTCATCGAAGTTTTTTATTGATTTCCTGCAAGATTTTGTTAATTGAATTTGTAGTTTCTTTAAATATTTGCCTATGACTTTTTATGCCCTGATCTCATTGAAAATGGGAAATTTAGATGGCCTCATAGACTCCATAAAGTTTATATTATATATTCTTGATCAGCACGACAAGCTAAGTCGATATAGCCACTTGCATTTGTCTACATGTTTATTTGGGCGTCCATCTGTAAGTCTGTCCTTCCTTTCGGTCGTTTGTCCGTCCTGTAGCTCGTCTGCTTGTTTTCGTTCTTTCGTCTGAGTCCAACTGTTCATTCGATCTTATAAGCCACAAAAGCTACAGATTTTTAAGGTTGTACTACTTTATTTCATGCACGCAATAAATTATAAAAATTGATAGTTTAATCTAATTTTGTCCAGCCTAGCTTGCATACCTTAAATACACGTTATGCTTTCCTAAGATCAATACGGAAATTTTGTATTCAGAGCTGAAGCTTCTTTGCATATAATATTGTTCAAGGTAAACTTATACTTATATCACAATGTGACGTCATAGAGTAAGAATCTTTTGTTGCTATGATAGTGTACGTAAGAGACTGATAGTTTCTATAGAGTTATCGGGGAATTTTCGACAGAGCTGGCAGCTTTTTAGTATGCACCAGTTGGCACTAAGCGGCAGAGGGAGAGACAAAGATAGCTGCTGCTGTGTGAGCGTGTGGCCACTCGAATAGGATTGCGAATGAACACATAGCAAAAGTTGCGAGCGATTCGAAAGAAGACCAAAGCGCTGGGAGCGTGACTTGATGAAGCATCTCTGACATGCATACGTATATGATAATATGATAAATCTATACATATATGGTAAATACATGATGCTGATGTTCACAATTGTCTTTAACAACAGACCCTAAATACAAATTATAGATTATAATAAACCTGAGAATTATGTTGAAGGCCAATTTGATGTATTATGTCTATACGATTCGTATTTTTCTTAGCTATGCCATAATTAAATACTTTAATTTTGCATGTCTCTGGGGCATGTCGTGCCATCGAGACGACTTGGAATTTTTCTTTCGGTTGAGAATATTTGAATATGAAATTTTGCGAACGTTGCTAGGGAAAATTAACATCAGCTGCTGTGCAACTGGATAACAAGCGACACACTTGACATTCCCAGCAGCAACACGATACACATACACACTCAGACACCCACACACACACACACACACACACATGTGAGGCACTTATGCATCGTGAAAAGCGTGTGGCAAATGCGTTAAATGTCGCTTATCTTGATGTATTCTGACGTACAGCAACATCCACGCACACACAGAATGAGAGAGAGAGAGAGAGAGAGAGAGAGAGAGAGAGAGAGAGAGAGAGAGAGAGAGAGAGAGAGAGAGCGAGGCAGTGACACAGCAGCAATGTGGCACTTAGGCAAACATGCAACGCCTGCAGCATATTTCCAATTCAAATTGCGAATATTGCAACAAATTTCGCCATTGAAACCCCGCTAAGCCCGTTAGCTAGCGCCACGCCCCACGCTCCATGCCCCACGCCCACGCGCAAATACCAAGTGCGAAAAGCAGAGAGAAGAAAAATCAACTAAAAAATCTACGCTCAATTTCATTTCGTTTCGTTTCGTTTCGTTTTTTCTTCTTTTGTTTTTATGAGCGGCATTTGAAAATTTTTTTTGATCGATGGTTGAATGCCAGCTGAGCATGTTGCAAGTTGCATGAAAGTGAGTGGCTGGGCGGGGCGGCGGGCTTGTAAGAGCGTTAAGGATGGTCGCTCTGGTTAGCTGTTGCAACACGTTTGTCTGTGGGCGTGGCAGCTGCACTCGCAATCGCACAGAATCAATTTTTGTGAAATGTTGCATGCTGCCTGCATTGCCATTGCCATATTGCAGCTGCTTCCATTACCCACTCCTTAGGGTGAGTGAGAGAGAGTGAGAGCGAGCGAGCAAGTGACTTCAAATTGATGTTTATAAAGTTGTCGTTGCACAGTCACCGAGTCAAAGTTGTCAACACGCCACAAGCCACGATTGGAGTCGGTTGAGTCGAGTCGAGTCGAGCAGAGTTGGAGGCCAAATGCTGTTTACTTTACTTTCGCCTGGCTTTTTATTACAATTTCTGTGTGCACGCTGTCAGCCAACAACAGCGGCAACCTTTGACTGCTGCGAGGCGAAATTTATTACTTCTTTAACCATAGTTGATGCTCTTTGACAAACTTAAATTGAATAGACCCAGGACTCGTTAGGCCCTTAGCTATCCAGCCAGCCAGCCAGCCAGCCAGCCAGGCAGCCAGGCAGCTCAATAATCCGAGTCGAAAGTTCATGCCACCAAAAGTATTCACAAGTGGCATTCACCAATTTGCAAAAATGTATAGAGCTCACACTCTGCCTCTATCTCCCACTCTCTCAAGGCGCACCTATTTAAGTAAAACTTTCACAATGAAACCCCAATTTAGCCATACGACTGCAATTTATCTATGCCAAAAGCGAATATATATATATTTAAAATATTCCTAATTGAAATGTCTCACATTATACAACATTGGCTCATTTGCTCACTTAACATTTGTGTGATAGGCTGACTGAGCAAATGCGAATTAATTCAATCCATGTCGTTATGCATTGGCTTATTCTCGATTGGCTTTGACTAAAGCCACTTGTCTACGTCCATCGATAAGCTGCAGACAATTGAACACCTGCAAAGCAACACTCGAAGATTTATTGTCGCTGGCTGCTCAGAGTTTGTGGCAATTTTCGTTTTATGGGCTAAATTATATTTCAATATTAATGTCAGAAGATTTGCTTATTGAATGGCTCAATTTGTTGATAATAAATAAACGAAAATAAAATAGATTCATTTTTATTATTATTTTAATTTGTTTTTGCTTATTGAATAACTCAATTTTTTGATAAGAATTAAAAAATATATATATATTTATATGTTTATTTTTTTTTTAGCTTATTGAATAGCTTAATCAATTGATAATAAATAAACGAAAGTAATATATATATATTTCTTTTTATTATCATTTTAATTTGTTTTTGCTTATTGAATAGCTCAAATAATTGATAATAAATAAACGAAAATAAATTATTTTTTTTTATTTATTTATTTTATTTTCTATTATTATTATTTTAATTTGTTTCTGCTTATTGAACGTCTCAATCATTTAATAATAAATAATTAAAAAAATAAAATATATCTTCTATTTATTTATTTTTTTTTTTTATTAAATTTAATTAATTATATAATATAATATAATATGTGTTATATATATATATACACATATAAATAAAAATAGGCCCAAGCTCAAACTTAGCTTTAGCTGAGATGTATATGTTTGCGCCATGCTGATCCAAGCTGAACTGAACTCGAGGCATTTTATTTTAATTGCCCAACAACTGACCACATTATATCTTAACATTCTTTTCCTCCAAAAATAACTTAACTGCATTGCCCGTGTCTCTCACTGTGCGTAATTAAAGCGTAATTTTCTCTGATTGCCAAGCTTCTTATTTTTTTTTTTTTTTTGCCTATTAAGTGACGGTCAACATCATACTCTAGCGGAGTCTGCCTGAAGATAAAGGCCTCAACATTGATATCCAAAGAGACTGGAATCAGTTCATGCACATTGTAGCCTGAGCTTCAACTGAGACATTTTTGCTTGTTATAAATATGCATTTGTCAATCGTAATCAAAGAGCGAATACCACATGTTAACTGAAACAGCTTCTGAAATGTTATTAACAGCATTAATATCTGTTAAGTGAGTTTTAAATAACGATATGAAGCTGCAATAGTTGATAATATAGTATAATAGTCGAGCAGCAATTGCAGTTGGAGCTAGATGGGAGTGTCTATGATCACTCTCCCTATGATCATTCTCCCTATAATCTTAATGCTGTATTTGTATAATAAATTTTGTGCCAAATTGAAGCTAAAGCAGTGAACAAGCATTTGTGCTAGGCTCCCAATATTGCTTTCATTCTGAACCCTCTGTGGGCTAGCCTGGACTCTCTTCATAGTATAACAGCCTTTAAATATTACAGAGTCAATTCATTGATTAACTGTTTGACGACAATTGAGTTGGACTTAATTTAAAGCAGCTCTGATTAGGCTGACGATGGAGAGGGGCTGCTTATGTTACATATGTATCTAAATGTCATATCTATAAAGCTAATAGAATCAAAGAGCAGCTGATGACAGGGAATTGAAACGTTTTATATTTAATTCAGCTGTCACCTGTCTCTTTCTCTCTATCTGTGCCGTTCTTTCAGCTCTCTACTTTACTCTAGACACACATACAAATACATAAATGCCGCAGCAGATTTTCTATCTTTTTTTTACTCCCCAAGTATGAGTATTTACCAGCACTGGCTGCATAAACAGGCTTAATGGGAGCACACACAGAGCGCGAGACCGTGAGAGAGAGCGCGGGAGGGAGAAACCCACACACCCACAGACATTGTAAGGGCATATGCAATTGGCCCGGACACACACAGATAGGATTGGAAGGTACTGCACGGTGCACGGTACACGGTGCGCGCTGCACGCTGCTTGGCGGCTGGTGCATGGGGCATGCTGCATGCTGCATGCTGCATGGGGCTGGCGATTGCGCTGTGAACGCTTTGTTTCCACTTGCCTGGCATTTGCTGCGACTCTTAAATGCATTATCGCTGCCATTCACGGCATTATAAGCGGGCATGTAAACACCATTAGGACATCAAGTGTTTTGCCTTCTCTGAATAATTTAGGCGACGCTTTGAGCGCTGCCAACTGCATGTTGCACGCCTGCCTGGCCAGGTGTGTGTGTGGGCAGCTGCATAAAGCGCCGACTCTGGCCGCGCATGATTATGACGACAGCTGCCCCAATGCTGGATTCCCATTTAAGCGACGGCCTGCTGAAGCCGCGTGTAAATATTTAATGTGCCACTGTTGCCAGTTGCCGCGGCTCTCTGTCGACTCTTATTATCGGCAACAAAATTAGCTCAGAAACTACTAAAGGCTAAATAACTTTTGGCAGTTGTGGCGAACCATTTGAGCCAATTGAGAGGCGACAGCAATGCACTTACTTTGATGATAATTGGATTATGGCATTTAATATATGTAGACACAAGAAACCTACACACACACATACACTTACACCTGTCTTGAGCTACCATTAAATATACACAGTATGCGGGAAAAGTATTTACACAGCATACCCATAGGTCGCAAGACGATTTGACATCGTTACCAAACATGAGAGAGCGAGCTCAACTTATGCACAAAGCGGCTTATGAAATTTCGACCAAACTTAAAGAGAGAACTAGTTGAGCAACTCTTAAAAAGGTTCGTTGAAAAGGGCTTTGGGAAAATGTATTGAACTAGGCAAAACCAGCAGCAGCAGCAGAGAGACCCAATCAAGTAAGCTTAGACACATTCCACTCAAGAGCCAAGAACGGCAACAGTTCAGGCCTGAACGGAATTTTTCACCTTCCCGTGGTAGACTTGACGACTCGAACTTAATTCTCTGGCGCCTCTCTCTCTCTCTCTCTCTCTGCCCACATTTAAATGCGCAGCTCACACACGTGAATGGTGGCACTGGAGCAGTTCACGTGGAAGTAAATATTTTGCTGTGGCACCAGTTGCTTGGCAGTTGCATGCGGCTTAATTGATTGTTTGATAAATCGATTGGCGCATGAATTGTTAATTTAAGACAAGACACGGGGCGGCGGGCAGCTGCTGAAAAATGTCTGTCACAGCAGCAGGGCAAAAGTAAATGTAAGCTGTCCTAACATCCACCAGCCACTCAGTCACGGGCAAGGGTAAAGGCATGGCGTTCACTTTGCTGCTTCGCTGGCTGGACAGATTGTGGGTCGTGGTCTGATGCTCTGATGCTCTGATGCTGGGCCAATTAGTCGACTGTCACCGTCACCTGTCAGCGGCGAACGGCAGCGGCAACAATTACAACAGCCGGCAGCATGCTCAAGTCGAGCATGGCATTAAGTTGGCCCATCTTTTAAAGTTGTCGCTGCACTCTAACTACTGCATACAAATGGAGCCGCAGCTGCATTTGCCACCCACTCACCCACCTGTCCGACGTCGACTGACTCTGTGCAATTAAAAAACGAAGTAGCAGCAACAACAACAAAAAAATGCCATGCCCAGCAGAAACATGAAGCCAAGCACTGAGATTACCTGCAGCCAACATACACAGTCACGTGCTATCACACCCACACACACACACACACACCCACACCCACATAAATGGTTGCCAGCTGCTGTTGTCACCGTTACAATAATTTCGACAGCCATCTTGCCGCCTGGCAGACAATCCAGAGCCGAGCAGGGGTCAACGGCACAGCAGACAATGCCAATGAACGAACGAGCCAAAAAAAAAAAAATCAGGCTCTTAATTGTCGAATATGACTGACTAGCAGATACCCAGACAACAGTTTTCAAAGTTCCTGTTAAACATAATTAGCTGGAGTTAACAGCTCCCTCAGCCTCTTTAAGCTGTATGTACTTTGAATGGAGTTCGTTTTAGGCCAAACTGTTGCCAAAATGAAAAAATGGAATGGAACACCGCTCTAGCTTCAATTTGGCAATACTTTCAGTATCAGTGTTAAGAGAGTGCAATCAGAAGAGAGCCAAAATAGGAAAAGTGATCATGGGAAGAGCAACCCACACAGTTCAACTATCATAGTGATTATTGCCTAATATCGATTAATTTACAATTTCCTAAAATTATTTCAAATAACTCAACACATTAATTAGGGTATATTCAGGCAGTGCTATGCTTGAATCATAAGCCTCAATCGTTTTTGCAGAGTTGCAATTACTCGAAAGCCTCTTGCCTGCCCCAACAAATAATCAACAGATGAAAGTGCAGTCAATGCCAGAGTGGAACGAAACTAAAAATGGTTATATTAATGGAATTTTATATAATTTAAATTGCATTAATATAAATATTTTTTTAAGATAAGCGTCTAGCTTGACTTGCCTGAATTGCTTAGTATATTTTTTTTCAATTATTTTGACACATTCAAGTCGAGCTAATTGAGCTTCAGATGGCGTATGCCAAAGGCAGATCGCATATGACACACGGCAAGGGTATCGCACATGTGTGTGTGGTCAAACCGCATTTCTGCTGACCCAACTTGAATTAAATATGATCTTCATTAATTTCAGGCAAACTGTAATGAGCGCAGCAAATTGGTTTTTGAAGCAGCGTCAAACTTTTGCTCATCTCATATTAAATGCAAAATATTCACTTTTATATTCATGAGATGCACACACATATTGTACACAGTGTCTTCTGGCTGAGGGATCTGTGTCGCTCTCTGTAAATTTATGTGGCCACACACACACACACACACACACACACAGCCTAATAGCATTGTGATTGCAGCCTATTGCATATGTATTAGAATCTGTTGTCTCGACTGTCCGTTTCCTACATGCGACGACTAATGAGCACGATGGCCACATAAATATGTTGGCAGGCCTTAGCCGTTGCCGCATGTGCGAGCTGCATGCATGTAAATGCCGCACTCACACACACACACACATACATGATAGATAAACACATACATGTATGCATGTGTTGTGTGTGTGCGAATAATATTATGCAATTATGTATACACATAAAATATAAAAATATTTTCTAGAGAGCAAACAACTACACTACGCTCTGGGCGTGGCTGAGCATGCCCGACTTGTCAGTTACCCTGGCGCATTGGCAAGTGAAATCGAAATAGTTTTGCATTGAGTGGCACCTGCTCTTCCCTCGGGCATGCCCACACTTTTGTTGCGACTTTTAATGGCTACAGGGTATCCGCTGGGCCACACAATGTCTGCCCGCATTCACGAGTCCATCGCCAGCTGCTGGCGAACAATTGTTTTTATTCCGCTTTCGCATTTGCAGTTTCAATTGCCATCGCCTGCAATCCGCTCCAGCTGGCGCCCACCGCCACGCCACGCCACGCCACGCCACGCTCGCCCTGGCTCCTTGGCCCTGTGGCACTTGGCCCCACCAATATCTACAGTCAAACTGGTTAACTAGCCGCGAGCCCCGATGCTGCTGTTTCTGCCAGCAGTTGTTCAAACTACTTCAAGCTCTGCTAGGGTAAAGAGCAAAATCCAGGCATTCGTATTATGTGCTCAGCATTCACACACACACATACACTCGCATACACACACACACACACAGGCAACGTGTGAAAGCGCTTTAAAACACACAACTTTTCAATAGAAAACTGTTTAAGCCAATGCCCAAAAGTGTGCAAGAAAACGAGCAAGATTGTTCCAGTCCGGCGCTAACGACTGCGAGATGCTCATTAATTACATCAAATAATAAATATATAGTTTTTTCTATTAGTCATAGATATATCCAATATATCTCGTTGATATTTTGTTGTCAAGTCTTGCATGGATTTTAAGCTCTAAAAAATATTCTTCTGACATAAGAGACTTATTGTCTCACGCCATGCCTACAGGTGCGTGTATCAGGTTAACCTTTAACACTTTATCAGATGAGCGTACCCACAAATATATATTTTATATTTCAAGTCTCTAGTTTAAATTTGCGTTCATACAAACAGGCAAACAGACGTATGAGCGGACGGATGGACGGACGAACGCAAGGACTGACTCACGGACGGACGAATGGACGAACCGGCAGACCCTCTATATATCCGTCTGTGGGGTCAACTATTGTACACAAAGCCAATATACTCATTTCACTTTGAGAACGAGCATAACGAGAATAAGTTATGCGAATGCTTGGATTCAAGTTATCAAACGTCTCTACACTTATCCGATTCTTAGATGTGTTTTCCATTGGAGCGTAAATTTCTTCATTTCTGGTCGCTTCTCCATCTACTTTTTTGCTAGGCCATGCACGAAATTGCAATTAATCCCAACGCCGGGCGGAATCTCTTATTTGTCTCAGTTACCTGGGCTACATTTAATAATGTCGCTGTCGGGTCGGCCAGCCTCAGTCGGGCTTAATTAAGTGCCAGGCCTTAGCGCCATATCCTTGCCCGGACATGTTTTAAAAATAAAACTGCCTTCAGTCGGCCAGCGGCCAGGTGGGAGGGGAAAGAGAGTGTAGCTTTAATCAAATTAACTGCTATCTAAATGATTTGCATCTGCATAAAGTGGGCAATAAAATGATATGAGATTAAGTTGGGCAGTGGGACACACGCACTTGCTCCATCTCTCTCTCTCTCTCTCTCTCTCTCTCTCTGCCTCTCTGTTTGTCTCCCTGGTCAGGTCTAAAAGTTAATGTCGAAACTGCTTCTGACATGCACTAATTATGATTTTATGATTTTAATTACTAATACGCACTGTGGGCCCACATAAAGACCACTGGGACAACACATACTTAAATGTCTCGCAGCGCAAAAAGGGGCAGGCAAACTATTACCCCACATGCAAAGAAATTGTAGCGCACACACACACACACGCTCTCTCTCTCTCTCTCTCTCTCTCTCTCCCTCTCTCTCTCTCTCTTTCTCTCTCACACACACACACACACAGACTTGCTGCTGCTGCTACTCTGCCGTTGCCTTCGGACTTACTCGAATATCAAAAGACTTAAGTCGCTTTTTATTTTGCTACCAAACTCGCCTGGGCGTGTGTGCGAGTGTGTGTGTGTGCTGGGAAATTAGCAAAATTATAGCTACTTATGCGGCTTGGTGTTTTCTAAGACATTTGTGAATACGTTTCGGTCTGGCCAAGACGCCGCAGTCATTAAAATGCTTAATGTGTGTCGGCAGACAACGGCTTCTGCTGCCAAAAGTCCAAGCACTTGAAGCGTTTTTGCTGCTTACCCTGAGTAGCTGTCGGGTATATATATAGATAGGCTCAGTTTGCTAAGCAAAGCAAAGTAAATTATATTTTTTTATTTTTAAATCTTTTTATATTTTTAAAAATCATGGCTGCTTTGCCCAGAAGAAATATTTTGTTTTTAATTAACGGCAGGAATAGCAGCAATGTTACAGCATTGGCGCATTTAAAACATTTTTACAACTATCGACGCCATCGATTGGCAGCACAATTGATATGACCCGTTCGACAGACTCGACCTGGCCAATTGCTGCACTGCATTTTACCTGCTGCCATAAACTGTGGCCGCACATTTAACGCTCACTGTTGACTTAGTCGTGTGCGCATTTGTTGCTTAACTGACAGTTGGCGGCGGGCGCGCGCAGGGTATCTGTCAGTCAGTCGAACGCTCAACGCATGGCTCAACGTTGCCGTTACTCTGCCGTGCCGCATGCTCAATAAATATCGTAAATAAATTTCAATTCAATGGAACTTTTTATACAAGCTGAAATTTTCTGCCCCGCCCCACAACTACCTCCGCTCCCCTAGCCTCCCCCCTGGCTCCCACTGGGCAACCTTGCTGCAGGACATGTTAGTGTCATTTATTTATACTTCTTTCTGCCCGACTCGCTCGCACCCTTGCCTTGCTTGTTTACGTATGTGTGTGTGTATAGTGTGTGTGTGTGTGCGTATGTGTGTGTGTGTGTGGGTGTTTTATTTATTATTTACATATCCGTTTACGTTTATTTATACAAAATTGCTTTTTGTTCGCTTGCTAACGAATCTTTTTCGCTTCGTGTTCGCCAAATGCGATGCTTTATACACACACACACACACACGCACACACAGACATTCGTACACATATATTTATTTTTTATTCATACATTTCTTTTATGTATTTTCTCTTTTTGTTTTCAGCATTTTAAATCCCATAACTTTGCAAAAAACTGCAACGATTTCCATGCGAAATCCAATTTTTTTGTCAACGCCTTTGCCTTGAAATCTAATTGCCATATTTACTATATATATATATATATATATATTTGTCGCATAGCTTTATTTACAAGAAAGGCTCAAGTGCTTAGCCAACTTTTGTGCTATCAATAATTGAGCATTTTCGACACTTTTTGTTGCTCAAAACTTGGACTTAAATATGACCTGACAATAACTGGCGTATGCGTAATGTCAACTCAACTACAACTACAGCTTGCTATTGATGAGCATTTCAATTTTTATTTTCTCACGTGGACATAAACTGCAGCAGCAGAAGAAAAAAAAAGAGCATCTTTGGCGCGCTGAACGAGGCAATTGCCAGCCACATGCCGCCAGTGGCCGCTCTTGTAATTTGATAATCGTTTACTTCATCACTGGATGATGAGCCTTCCTACAGCTGGAAATTCAATCTGTATTTCCTGCGAAAGTTCCGCATTGCGCTCGGCGGGGTATGCACGGCTAAAAGTGTGTGCGCCAGCTCAATATGCATGGCAAACAAAGTGCAGGGTATCTGCATATCGAGCAAGTGCACTCTGACATAGACGAAGGGCAGAAAAAGTGATAGCAAAGCAATGCTGACACCGCCAACACGAGCAAAAGAAATAGTGTAACTGTGTGTGTGTGCCTGTGTTTGCCTGTGTGTGTGCTGTATGTGCTTCGTCAATCAGAGTCCTTTGCAATGCGGGACTGTAGCTAAGTGGCGGCCAGGCGCAACGCTGCCCCAAACCCCACTTGACAGCCGTTTAATCCATTAGATATGCATTCACCATTTACAAAGAACAAAGCGCTCACGTCCGCAGCCCGGGCTCATGGGCTGTGTGTGGGGTGTGGTGGGCTCTGCCTATGCCTATGCCCAATGCAGCTTACAATACAATTGGGCCACGCCCACATGACGGCCACCAATATGCGCATGCAGGCAACACACAGGCAAGCAGCCTGTGCCGACTTTGCTTTATTTTCATTGCATTCATTTCAGGCGCACACACACCAACACACCCACACACACACACACACACATACTCCGAAAAAAAAGAGCTTGGTTACTTTGCATAATTTATTAAATACGAGCAGCTCCTCCGCCGCAAAGCACGGGCTCGTGCGCTCATCTACAGACCCGGGCCATCATCGGCCGTGTCCGTATCCGTGTTTCAGTTTTCAAGCGCCGCCTTTGTTGCAAATCTACTCGCGGCGTATTCTCGGCCTTTGCGCTTTTGCTCTTTCACTTTTTTTTTTTCAGTTTCTCAATTTCGTTTTTCGGATTTTTCCGGTTCTTTTTGCCAACGTGTCCTGTTCATGCCTGTTAGTTTTTTGTATTTTTTTCTTCGGCATGGGGCGTGAGGCTCCATTCTTTTTTTTCGGCATGGAAATGCTTATGCTAATGTTTGGCACATATCCCCACGCCCTAAAACACGTGCCGCCGCCCTCGTCCTGCCAAGCAATGCAAATTTAATGAAATATTCAGAGTGTGTGTGAGTAAGACTTTAATGAGCTTACCATGCGGGCACACACAAATACACACACACACACACACACACACAGACTGATGCGCACACACATGCAGATACTCAGTGTGTGGGAGGCGGTGGTGAGGTTGCCCGCAACCGCTTTGTATTGTGCTTGAAATTTGTAGTTTAGTTTTCATTGAAGTCTTCCGGCACTGCAAGTAACTTCCTCATTTGGCTCACACTCCACACGCCACACCCCACACTCCGCCCCAAGAACAAACAGCAAACAAAGGCAAACTCTGGAGACGTTTGCTTCGTGGCGGTGTCATCTGGCTGGGGATGCCACTGTGCCTGGGTCTGGGCCATTGGGCTATATCAAGGCGCTCGCCTACTTATGCAAATGTCAAAAATGCTCCGCCGTACAATGACAGCGCGTCCGACCGTCAGCCTCGTCACAGCTAACCCTATCGCTACGCCAACCAGCCGAAGCCTCAGCCTCAGCCACAGCCGCAGCCCCTGTCTCCGGCCTCACCTCTGTCTTTGTTGGTGTTCCTGTCTCTGCCGTGCCTTGTCAATGCTAGCTTCATACATTACATTATATCCTATTGACATAGTCTACATGGCTTGTATTCCATTTGTGGTGGCTGAGCACCAATTGTTGGATCATTCCATCCAACATAATACATGCGTCTGTTGACTTATCTATGCATAACTAATATGTAAATAGGTTTCATTTGAATGATTGACGAATTGGCTGGCTTGAGTAACTGATTGACTAACGACTGGCTGCTTAGCAAACTAACTAACTCAAGGACTTTCTAATTGGCATATCTAATAGTCTGTTGATTGATTGAGACTGATTGATAGGTGAGTGACTGACTCATTAACTTACTTTAAATTGATTGACTAAAGGTGTTGAGTTACTAAATTGATTGATTAATTCACTGCTGATTGAGTGTTAATTACCAACTGATTGATTGATTGAATGATTCATTGATTGACTAGATGATGAATTGACTGAATCATGAACTGATTGATTAGCTTACTGAGTGCTTGATAAGTGATTGAATGACTCATTCTGACTTTCAACTGATTGATTGACAAAGTGAGGTGCCAAGCCAAATTGATTGATTGATTGCTTAGCTTATTGCTCCATTGATTGATGTGTCGACTTGTTAAAGGATTGATTGAGCACTATTAAAGTGTTGGTTGGCTCATTGATTGATTAACCTTACTGACTTACAATCAATTGATTGATAACCTTAACTTTTTAATTGAATGAAAATTTAGTGCTGATTAGCTCACTGACTGAACTGTCTAACTTGTCTGATTGATGATTGATAGACTGACCGAGTGAACTTCAGTAAGTTGATTTTGATCAACTAACTGCGATACCAAATTGATTGGAGTATAGAAATACCATCGGATCATGCACTTCCTCCAAGCTAACTTTTGATATGGACTAACCTAAGAGAGTATTAGCTGAAGTATGCAGATTATGCGCGAGATTGAATAGATTCTTGGAAACTTTTATCATTCGCTATGGGAAAAGTTTTCTTGTGGTCGTTGGGAGATTGTTTAGTTGGGTTGCTCTATAAATCAGTGCATCGAAATTGTATACAAGCAGGAACTATCTTAAGGCAAGTAAAACTCGCCGGAAGCATCGCTAGACTAAGCGCCTTCTTAGCCATAATTCAGCTTACAATGCATTTGGGATGCCATTCGCAAATATTTTTCATGATGTGCACCACCTAAAACGAAGCTGCTCACGCAGCCAGAAAGAGAGAGGGTGAGAGACAGAGACGGAGACGGAGACGGAGACAGTGAGATGAAGTGTGAATGGGAGAGAAGAAGGGTTTAGCTTGGTGCTCGGCTCATAGTTTGAGAGCGCACAAACTGTAGACATTTTAATCGACCGCCAACAGTTTCAACTGTGACTCAACTTTACGGTTATTTAGCAGCTATTCACGTAAGCTGGGTTGAGACGGAGCAGAGTTTGGGCGCCAACGGGCTACGTTAGGCGCTGGTGTTTGATGTTTGTGTGCGCCTGTCACCCTGGTGATGCGTCACATTCTTTTGGAAGCATCCACTCCAAAAGTTGCCTGAAATGTTTTTGAATTGCTGCTTAAAGCGGGGCGCACACATTCGCCTCAGCTGCAGTTGCGGCCGCCTTATGCTGAGCTCATCCGCAAGCACATCCTGTGTTTTCCTTTCAATTTAACTCAAGCTCAAAATCGATAGACATGGAAGTAACTTTGACTTTGACAAATTCTCTTTGCCCGGGCCCAAGCCATATGTTGGCAGTGGCCGTGGGGGATAGGCGACGGGTGGCGGGTGGCGGGTGGCGGTTGGCGCCGTTTCCGCCGAAATTCGGAAAACTATGCAAAAATCAATGTGAATAATGTTGCCACGGCGAGATTTTTAGAATCTGATCACAAAACTGGCAGGAAGTGAAATATTGCATAAGATAAGTTTGCAAGCTGAAGTTTTCGAAAAATTAATTATGTACGTTGCCTGCCTTAAGCACACCCGAATGAGTTTCGATGAATTCCAGACGAACGTGGGTGCCTCAGACTTATCAACTTTTTCAACTATTTCAGCACATTTCTTAGCACAGCTGCAGCCTGTCATTGGCATACGAATCAAAATCAAAATCAACATCAAAATCAACATCAACATCGACAGCAACATCAATATCAACATGAACATGAACATGAACAGTAAATGCAACTGCCAGAGTCTCAAAAGCAGTGCTACCCAATTGGACTTGATTTCAATTCGCATTCACTGCACTTGGCAAGTATCTCACGTGCATCAAACGGCTTTGGCAGCATCTCCGACCGACCAAGTGCCCAGCTGCATGCCGATACCATGCTGAGCCTTTGAGTTTCAACTGCATACATACATATATTGTTCCGCTTTGCGGCATGTGACAAAATGCGGGCCGAGTCGTGCCGACCCGGACCGGGCCGGGCAGGGCAGTGCGGGAGCATTTGGTAACTGCGCCTTTTTTTTGCCACACTCCAAGTGGCTACAATAACAAAACACTTTGATTTATTAGCACAATCTTTGCCGCGGCAGCAGGGGCAATCAAATACACGCGAAACTAAACCGCAGCCAATCTGGGGCCGCACCGTGGTGCCAAGCCACTTAATTATGCGCATAAATTAAAAACTCCGACTCTGCGTCAAACAATAAAGACAAGTTGAAAGTTGCTACAAAGCATGTATTGATTGATTGATTGATTGATTGATATTGCTCGACAACAGTCAGTGATATCAATCAATCAATCAATGTTGTATTGATTTTTTTATATATTTGATCTGTAACCAAGCAACAGATCGAATATATTTATATAGTGCCTGGTAAATTGCCTTGCATAGTACAAAAATTATATTTACAATTTTTAAATTTCCTATTTTAACAAAAGGCATGAAGACTAAATATTAACAACTTAAAAATATCGATGCTACAGACACTATAATACATTAAACACCCACTAAAAAATTCAAGTTCTTTAATATTAGATCCAAATAAAATTTTTTTTTTATTAGTTTTAAGTGCTACACGACGCTCCTGCACCACTGTGCACTTCCACTAGCACTAGCATGCAGGAAATGATGGCTAAAAAGGAGTTGGCCTGACCCACCGCCAGCCCGCTGCCCGTGTCCTGTATCTGTATTCGACGGCTGCACTTAGCTGCCGGCATTTATAGTCGCTATTTCGATTTGGCGTGAATTTGATGCCACTGTGACTCGAAGAGCTGCTGCCATCATGGGGCATGGTTATGCATGTACTAGAGAGTTTGTCTATGTGCGCCAGTGAGTTGATCGGCTTGTGCTGCCACCTAAGCCAGACCTCCCCCTCCTACCACTAAGCCCCCATCCACCACCAAGTGTCGGCAGTCCTGCTAACATGTTGGTGCGCATACATTGTCGACATGCGTGTGACAGGATAATAAAGGATGCTTTTGTCGCAGCCCGCCACAGGCCAGGCCCATAATTTATTACCCTTGCGCAAATTCATGCATTCCGAACATGATTTTCAGCTAGCCAAATATAGCCCAAGAAGTCAGCGCAACGCGACTTTACAGCATTTCGACAATAAGCATTCACACACAACACCATGCATAGGCTAGCAAAAACATTGATCCAAATCGAAGTTCTCTATAAAAGTACAATCACATTTGTTGAGCTAACAACTTAAATTTGCATTACGTTTTGCTACTTATCCTAAGGATGAACTTTTTTTACATATGTTATCCAACAATTTGCAATCGACTCACGTTTATCTATGATGATGATGAATCAAGATAAAGTTAAAATTTCCATACATAACTATTGACTTTTCACGTTTTATTTCAACTCTGGCAAGTGAAATTGCTCCACGTGTTAATATTTATCAACATGATAGCCTTAAAATTGCTATTGATTGTGACTTACAATTTATCCTTGTGTTAAGGATATTCAAAATTTGCCTTAATTTAATTGGTTAAATTTTATAATTCATTCTCAGTATAAAGTTTTTATGCAGGGCAAGTCATAATTGACTCACGCTTATCTATTTACCCTCATTTTATCTTACAAATAATAATATATTTATATTCCCTTTAATTACTGAAGATAAGTCAATTGCAATTTATATTTGCCCTTCGTGTATATATTGAATATATCTTTTATGTGGCTAATGATTGCTATTTACTATTTATACTCATTATAAGAATATTCCAATTTTTATATTATTATGTAAATATTATTATTATATATAACAATTCATAATTTTATTCATCTGTTTATATCTATTTATCGCCATGATAAGTGCACTTTATTTATTTTATTGACATATAAATTAAAATCAAACTTTTATAATTTATAATTTACTCACGTTTTGGTGCTTATCCCCTGGATAAAGTTTTTGTACATAAAAATCTATTATTAATGCACGTAACTTAACTTTTCTTTTAATAAATATTTTTAATGTCAATTAATTTCGATTTAAAAGCACAAATCAAATAATTATTCCCAGTGGATAGATTTTTCCCCAATGATAAATTGCTTTGTAGGTATATGAAACACGATATGTTTGATGCTTAAATTTTCATAAATATTTTAAGCACTCGATAAACGAAATTTAATTCGACAAATACTAATACATTTTGCTCATGGGTAAATCTTGAAAAAAAAAAGTATAAATAAATTCTGAAAGTCTGAAAACTATACACTTGATGAATTAACTCTTAGTTAGCTGGCTTACAAATTGTCAGTTGCATAAAAGGCTGGCTTACAAAGACGATTCGAATTTGTATTAAAAAGTATCTGCTGAGAACGGCATCGACGGCACTCAAAGGATCAAAAGATTTTAATAAAACTAGAACCATTCCAAATGGAGCATTGAGCAAATGCATTTCAATATTCAAGCGCCGGCTGTGTGTTAAATAAACTTATTTTTGCACAGTGTCTACCGTCGCTTTGTGTCTACAGACATTGATAGCTGGCGGCACGCTGGAATGCATGCCCCGCCGGCAGCCATGGAGCGACACCGGACAAGGCCGCCCACATCAATGCCAGCTGTAGCGGCGGTCTTAGTTGGAAGCTTTAGTGTCACGCGCGTGCCGTCCGTCTAACAAATATTCTCTCTATCCCTCAAAAAAGAAAACGAAAATAGAAGAAAATAAGAGGAAAACATGAAAAGGGGGAAATAAAAAAAGGAAAACAAAACGGAAAATGTTAAATGTAAACTTAGACTGTGCATCCTCGCAGAGATTCGCTTGGCTGCAAAATTTGATGATGCCGCTGCGAGGACATCACATTGGGCTCGAGTGCCCGTGCGGCCCGTTGTTAAGTCAGCTAAGTCCGGCTGCATCTCGGCAAACAAACAACAAAATCACTGCGTTCGCGAAGGTGGAACGGCGACGGCGGCTGCTGCACGTGCAATGGCCAAGCTGCTAACGCAGCTCTAGCCAGCCCCAACGACGGCTGCCTCAAAGTTTAAGCCAAAAAAAAAAAAAAAAAATAGATGGAAAGAAAAATAAGGCAAAAGACAAAAAGGAAAATGCGCCGCACGTTGGCCAAATTGAAATTTACCTCGCCGAAGTGCAACGGCTGGCCGTTGCCGTTGCCGTTGCAAAACTATTCAAGCGCGTTGCAATAGACAAAAAGTGGGCGTGTCTGCCGAAACGAACGCCCATTGCTTAGCCATGTTTTGCTTGCAGCAGATTCGTTGACTTGGCCATAAACATTGAAGCGGACCATTGCGACGGCGACACCAGCTCAACCAAAGCTCACTCTGCATACAGTCAGTTGCTCTCATGCACACACTCTCGCTCTCTCTCTCTCTCTCTCTGTGTGTGTGTGTGTGTGTGTGTGGGTACGATGCCAACTGCAATGCCTGCCATTCGGTTCATTGCTCTCGGCTCGACTGAGCATTGAACTCAATTCGCTGGGCGAAATGCGGCAAAAGTGGTTTTTATATTTCACCGAACCTGACCAGAATAGTTCCATAGCATATCCCATATCCATGTCCATGTCCATGTCCATGTCCATGTCCATGCCCATATCCATGTCCGTGTCCATGTCCATGGCCATGCTCATGCCCAGTGGCTTTTGGCAGCGCTGAGCTGAATAATTGAACATTTGGCTAGCTAATTAGAGCTCGCTAATTGCTTATTACTTCAACGCATATACGAGCAATAGCCGCACTCTCTAGCTGTTAGTTAATTGAAGCAAGTCTTTAAATTGCCAATTTGAAATCTATATATGTATGTATGTATGTATAATTGACACACCGCAAGTTGCAACTTGCAACACTTCCTCATCAATTACAATTTGCCAGTGCTTTGCAGTGTTGTAAAGCTGCCAAAGTATCGATTACTCAATGCCAAGCTATCGATGAGTCAGCTGCAAGCTGCCTGGCAATGCTCAAAAGAGCTTAAAATCCCTGAGAAATCAATCAATTTTATTTTCAATTCGCCCCAATTTTTGACAGACTACAGAAGAGGCTGGTCAAATTTTGTGTGGGAATAGTAGTAGTAGTTATAGAGTGAGATGGGGCTTAGAATAGAGACTTGGATAGAGATAGAGAAATTGATATAAATATCGCGGATGAGTGAAAGACTAAAATTGAGATTGAGATGAAGAGAAACATAAAGATTGAAATAGAAATTTTAAACGAAATTTGAATTATAGATGTAGTTGAAGATTCAGATTGAGAGAGAGAATGACGTGGATAAAGACTTATATTCATATATGTATATGAAGGTTTAGATTGAGAAAGAGATAAAGATTAAGAGAGAGTAACGTGGATAAAGACTTATGTAAATAGACTTTGAAATTAAGTTTTAGATTTAGATTAAGAGAGATTCTCAAACTGAGCTCTAGATTGAGAGTGAAATATTTGGATAAAGATTGAAATTGTCACAAAGATTGATATGAAAACTAAGAAAAACATTGAGCTAAAGAATGAGATGTATGTAGATTGATATGGAATTGATATAGAAATTGAGAAAGGTATTGAGCTATAGATTGAAATGAAGATTGACATAGAATTACAGACTCATATCGAAATTGAGACACCGATTAAGCTGGAGAATAAGATGTAAATTGATATACAATAGAGCTGAAGAGAGAGATTGAAATATAGATTGAAATTGAGAGACAGACAAATATGTATACAAATACAGATTAAGATAGAGCTTTAGCTTGACTTAAATATTGAGTTAGAGATCGAGGTTAGATAAAGATAAAGATAATTATGAGTCACAGATTTAGAAATATATATAGATTGAGTTGAAGATTTCGAATGAGATTGAGTAAGAGATAAAGTTAGAGCTTAAATATATTTAGTATACTAACTTTAAAACGGTTGAAGATAGAGTATTGCTATATTTGTATATACAAAAATGCAGATTGAGACTTAAAAAATGAGCTGAAGGCATATTCAAGTCATATTTTTCTTTGAATTCCAAAAGCAAATATCTATACCGCAGTGCATAAGAAGTTTTCTTACAGTCATGCAAAAACTGCGCTTAGAATATGCCTTTAAGGTTGCTTTGGCACTGTCTGAAGACGTTAGCAATGCACGTGGTAAAGAAATGAAGGAATTAAAACTAATTAACGGATAACAAACAGTTGACAAACGAGCACAGCAAGTGCTGTTAGACGAAGTTAATCAAATGCGCATCAAGCGCAACTCATTTGCCACACACACATTGTGTGGCAGGTGCAACGAGTGCGCCGTAATTAAATCGTGATATTGGCTTACATTAGAAAATTACCAGGGAACGTGAACATAAAGCACAGACATGGATGGCAGACATGGCAGACACATGGCCGACAAGTGTCAGTAACTAAACACGCATCAACGCCCGAGGCACTTTGACAGCAACAGCAACAGCAACAGCAGCAGCAGCAGCAGCAACAGTAGTGGCAGTAACAGCAGTGGCAGTAACAGCAGCAACATTGCTGCTGCAGCAACAGGATGTGCGAGGCAGCCAGGCGTTGCCGATGGAGAGCAACTTGAACATTGTTGCGGCATCCAGAGGCGCTTGTCAAGTAATTTGTCATACTTAATTGCAGCACGCCATGAAGTTGCGTTAGTAACGTTTTTGCTCCTGCTGCCGTTGGTGCTTCTCATGCTGGTTCTGCTGTCAGCAACAGCAACAGCAGCAGCACCAGCACCCGCTAAGCTGCATTAATTGGGCGGGCATTAAGTGGCTGGGCGTGGCCGCACGCAACGCTTACGGCTTTGCCATGTTATTGCTATTCAAGATCCAGCCTGCTGATGCTGTTGCTTTCCTGATGTCCTGATTCGAAAACCAAAGCGCTTGTTGTCTCTTGTCACACCAAGTGCCCGCCAGCAACAATGCGTCATTTGCATTAGCTGCAACCATCTAACACTGCGTATATTTAACGCTTGCTAATTTATGCAATTTATCCCAGCCAGCGCCATTTGCTGCCAATAACCAATTGAGTTAATTGATTTTAATCAAATATTTTGCCACATCTAACGGAGCGGGAATAACACGACTGACAGATGTCCAGACCTTCGCCTGATCCATGTGGGACAAAAGTTGTTGATTAACTTCCCTTTAAGTTGCATTTTCTTAAAGTAATGAAATTCAACACCCAGCTGGAATCCAACTCCCAGATGGAATCCAATTCCCACAAGCTTCTCTAGGTATTTTCCCAGTATATCGCTTCGATAGTTATCTTACTGATATATACGTGACACGATTCTGCCAAATCATCAACTTTTGCCGATTTAGCAGTTATGGCTGACAACTTGTGCAAAAAAATAATGCGAAGTATCGATATGTATCGATAAAAATTGGGAAAAAAATATAGTGAAAATATAAATACATTATAAAAGCTGCGTATGGGGGCATATAAAAATATATATCCAATATTTTCAGTCCCCAGTATTTTTATTAAGATTCATAGAAATGCTCGTGGACAAAAAATACTCGGGGGTTTAGTTAAGTGTTAAGCTAAAGAATAAGGCTATTTTCCAGATCAACAATTTACAAAACTTCCATTTTCGATAGCCCAATTCCTATTTTAAATAAAGAAAAATAATAATAATTATAAACATATATCCTAGATAAAGAAAAATATTATTGTTAAATATGCCAATAACCGTATTGTAAATATAATAGACAATAAGTGACTCTTCACTTTAGCTATATCGATATGTATCGATAAGTGCTTATGGCAACTCTTTTTTTGGTATATCGATAATGCGGAATCGTCAATAGTGTAAGTCGAACGAATACGCGTTCTTTCTGATTGAACCGTCGTGGCAGAAGGTTGGTTTGCTCACTTTTTTTTTTTTTGATTTCTTAAATCTTCATTTTCAGCAGATTTTGGAAAGTTACTAAATTACAATTGATAAGATGGATAAGAAGGAGAGCACACCAGAGCCGTCCCTAAAAACCCTACCGGATCTCAAGATTTCAATATTGGCTCCTGATGACCCTGTGAGACGGAAGATACATAATCGCCTCGAGGAGTGCGGATGGGGTGAAAAGATCCGTCAAATAATACGGGATGTTATCCAAGAGGAAGGTATGACGTGGTTCACTTTCGATGAAATCGCAGCTAAGGTCTTACCGCAAGCACTCTCCATGGTTCCTGACGAAGTCCGCTTAGAGATTCAAATATTCATGCTCACGCACGCGGTTCAGGCGGCCATAACAAAACTTAAGAGTGAATCATAGACAACAACTGCTCAGCTTAAACTGAAAGCAATGCATTGATTAAAAAAAAAATAAAGCAAATTTATATATCTACGCTTTGTCTTTTTCTCTGATATAAATTGTATATATATATATACATACATATATAATTTTTTAAATAGAACATTTTTTATTTCAGGGCGGGCTGAGAAGAGCTGATGACTCATCTTACTCGACAATTTACACATTTTCAATTTTCGTTATGAAAAAATCCAATTTATCGGCATTTTTGGCGAAAATCATATATATTTAATTAGGTTTAAAATCTCTTAAGCTAATCATCAATAGATGAAAATGAAAATGGCTTTCAATTAACAACGAAATAAATCCGTAGTGTGAATATCGCATTAAAAAGTGAAAAAGCTGCCGATATGTTGACTAAACAGTGCTGAGAAATGTTAATCAGCTACTGACAACTGGCAATAAATGTGAAAAATAATAGAAACGTCACTACAGCCACTAAAGAAATTAATTTTCTTTTGAATTATTGAGTTTTCATTGTCAGCACATTTTAATAAATTTGTAAAATTATATTTGTAACCATGGATAAGAGCCACGATACAAGCAGCCAAAGCGGTTCGGAAACGGAGCGCCCCCAAATAAGTGATGAATTCAATGAAGTTTTGAGGGAGCTGCTGCAGCGTCGCCTCGAGGAATGCGGATGGCGTAACAAAGTGCGTCGAATGATACGGGAACTTCTGGAAGACCGTGGTGTAAACCAGGTCAGCTACGATGATATCGCTGTTGAGGTTATACCAAAAGCACGTTCCATGGTGCCCGAAGACGTTCTCTCGGAGCTGCACATCTACATGCGCAACTATTCGGGTTCGGATGCCAAGGAGCATAAATAGACCTAACCTTAAAAAAAAAAAAATTGCACTTTTTCTGACGTTCAGTGCTGCTGAGACAACTATAGCATGAACTGCTCAGTTTAAAAATAAAAAATAAAATTCAAAAAATAAAAAATATATAAAGCAAGTCGATATATCTACACTTTGTCTGTCTTTTGCTCTGAAAATTTAAACTTTTTCCTATTGGCTGCAGCTTTTGAGTTTTAACTATTTTTGAAATCATGAGTAACAGCAGTAAGATGTCGCTCTGTGAGTCCGAGACTCAGTCGATATTCGACGAATCATCCTTCAACCTATCGATAAACTTGAATGAGGACCTGAAGGAGCTGGCCACTTTGCGTCTGCATGAATGCGGTTGGTTTAATGATTTGGCAACGATTGTGAAACACAGTCTGTCAACGTTGGACAGCAAGCCGAAAACGTTTAAAGAGATTTGCGACCAAATAATGCCCAAGGCTAAAGCCCTCGTGCCCGACTCCTTGCGCAAAGAGCTGAAGTCACGTGTGCGCCACTCCTTGGAGGACAAGTTGCATTACACATAAACGACTTATATAAGTGTGAATATATATATATATATATATATATATATATATATATATATATATATATATATATATATATATATCAAATTATTGTTATGCTCGCAAAAAATGTAAAAGAAATTAATTGACTTAATGAACTTAATTTGAATTTAAATGAATTGCACTGTTTATGCTTAATAGGTATAAGAAGCGATATTATTTTAGGTACATATATAAGTTGTGGAGTAATGCGACTCTAAAGTCATATATTATTTTCTATTACTATGCAAATGCTTATTGTATTTCAGTCGTTCAGAGAGAGTGAGTTAAGGCGAGCTGATGCGTCTGAGCTGAGCTGAGCTAGACTTGAAACTGGAGCTCACATAGGTTTGCCTCATAAGCTGCCATTGTGAGCGAGTCGACTGCAAGCAATCGACCGTCCCATGTAATGGAGTGAGCAATGCATGCCGTGGAGCTTAGTGCAGCGCTGGAAATTTGTTATTGCGGGAATTTGTTGCATTGTTTTATCAGTGAGCGAATGCGCATTAAGTCAGCCAGTTACAGGATGCGGCTAGGCAGGACACGCCGCACACCGGACATATCGCAATCGCATGGACGCCAATTCATGAATATTTATGCCTAAAATCAAATTGAGGCAAACGACAAAAGTGAACAAAGACTGGGCGGGGCAAATGGCATGTGGACATGGGAATAGGAAGCTCGTAACTGGTGACCGGATCAGGGTTTCGGATTTTTGGCCGCGTCAGTGGATGCCCCGAAATTAGCATGCATATTGAAGGCGGTCAGCGTTTGGCACCTGGCACCGGAATGTGGATGCCGCTTTAAATGTGAATGTGGCTCTGGCTGTGGCTGCTGCGTTGCCAGTGTGTGTCAGCCCGAATTGGGTTGGGCAGGCCACCGACTGTGGAGCTTGCAAAAAAATGCTCTTGTGCAAGGGTAAAGATAAAACTCGGTTGACAAAAGAAAAAACAACAAAAAATGAGCGAAAGAAAACACCGCACGGAATTCATATAATAACATACACGTGTATGCGGGCATGTATGTGGGCGTGGGCCAGGGCGTGGCAAAAATTCATAAAACTGAAAGAAAACACAGAGAAAATATGCAAAAAGAAATGAAAAAACCAAAAACAAAACAAAAAATACTTGAAGCAACGGGAATTATTGCCAAGTAGGTCCAAGACAAGAATCCTCCGAATTTTTGGCCGCCGGGCTGGGGACCGAGCGGTGCCGGTGCCCAAAAACATTCAGGCAAAATGAATTGAAACGTGCCACAAAACTTGTTTCGTGCATAACTAAGAGCAATCCGTACAGCCAGCCAGCCAGCCACGTCCAGCTGCTGCGGAATGCGGCATTTGGACATCAACACCGAAGCATGAAGTATGAGTTGCAGCTTATGCAAATGGCCCTCGAGTTGGGGCGGAGCGTCAATAACAATAACCGGATTAAGCAAGCAAACTACTTGTACACTTGCTTATGGCCATCATATCATTTATCTGTGGCTGCCACAGCTGCCTCTCGCCTGTCGAAGTCGGAGTCGGAGTCCACACATTTGCCAAAAATATATGCCATCTATATTGGCCAGGCACGGGCAGCTCATCAATCTCATCATTATGCCAGCTGAAGTGGGGGCAACGCATTTTCTGCTGACACCGCAATCAACGTGGCATCGGCATCGATGTTCATCAATCTAATTGCCGTTCGTTTGCATCTAAGCATAAAGCAGCCAAAAAAAAAAAAAAAAAAAAAAAATGTTGCTTTGCCAGTCAGCATTGAGCATTGCTGTATGCTCAATTGTATGGGCCAAGCAAGCAGACAGGATAGCCTGGGCAGCCTGGGCAGCCTCGGCAGCCCGACGCTACTTGCTGCAGCTGAGGCAGGCAGATTCCATAAAACGGCTGCACTTTATTTGTCGTTCCACTTACCGCAGTTGACTTTGATTTGTGCGCAGAGTCGGGCAAACAGTCGCACCGCCCCCTCGCCCCCACTGCCCGCACTCCACCTTTGTGCACTTGCCCAGAGTTCAGAAAATGCAATCAAATAAACAAATTGCCAGTCGTCAGAATCAGCAGACTCGCATTCACGTTTACGTTTGCGTTCACATCAGCCATCAGCTACAACAACAACAACAGCAACAAAGTGGATGAACGAAGGGACGCACAGACAGTGAGTGAACTGTGGCACAGCATGAGCAACAGTACGTCGAGTCGCCCCCCCCCAAGCATTAACACAAAACGAGTCATGTTTAATTTGTTGCCACGCTGCGTATGCGTAATAAACATTTGTTAGGGCCACGCCGCATTGTGCTTCCAGTCAAAATGGCCAGCTGGGGCCAGCTTTTCAGCCATGAAAATCTCAAGTGTGCCAAATGGATATCTCCTAATTACACGCACACATATATATATATATATATATATATATATATATATATATATATATATATATATATGCATGGCATGGCATGCATGTGTGTGCGGTGTATGCATGTCATGCATATTTGCCCGTATTTCCATTAAGAGCTAATAGAATTTATTGCAATTTCACTCAATGCTTAATTGAAAAGCATAATTACCTTTAGCAAGCTAATTAAAATTAATAAGTTGGCAATGCCAATTACCATTATTTGGCATTTGCCAATGTCTTCTCTACTAAGTAATTACGTTTATCAAAATATGCCAATTTTCTAATTCTATGTTTAGATGATGCCACTCAACCCCCACTGAAAGTTGGAAGTTCAATGTTGGTATGATTACATGAAAATGTCTGAAACAGGTAGAAGTAGCCATGACAGGCACTCTAGCATTTCCAATATTCCGTTAGTGACATGAACTTTTAAATATCATTATAGACTTATATGTATGTATATTTGTATCTTCTGCGGTAGGACAATAGGAACTAGAGTAAGAGAATCTATAGTTAACTATAGATTGATACTGCTTGTTATCGATACTTAACGAAAGTGCTATCGATCAATAAAAATGAAAAGTAGAAGCGAACACGAACGGCTGGCTCTGTTGATAATTTGGAATGAAAGCGACGATAATGCCTTTCACAGTTTGTATAAACAGTAAGAGTTATTAAAATATTTTTCGATTACTCTTCATATATACTTCTCGATATAAGTCGATAAAATTTATTTTATTTATGGCTTTGCTTGAATATCCACAGAGCTTGAAGGCTCAAATTTGGTGTGTGAGTTTTTAATGCAAACCACAAGCTATGCAGTTGGTATACCTTCCCCCTAGCCCCCCACACTCCAATATAAATTTTAAGAAAAGAAACCAATATTAAATTATCTACTATTTTAGAAAATTAATTTAAATTAGAGACTTGTGCCTTATCAACGCCACCCAGCTGTGGCGATTAAGAAAGTACCCACAGTTCGAGTGAGTGAGAATAATGTATGTTACTTATATAAGAAAGACGCGTAAAGTATTGACATAGCTGCGCTGCGCAGAGTTCAGGGTATGTACTAGTCGGGCATTCCCGATGGAATTTCCCTTATTTTTTTTTTCCTCACAGTTTGACTAACTCAAATAAAGTTACTTTAAGCAAGATTCATGTCACACATAGAAGTAATGTGAGGACTATGTAAATAATGAATTCGAGTTCGTTTCAGAGCTTCATCTATGCCACAGAGGAATTGCTCTAATCTTAACTATATCTCAGTATCGAGTCAAGCTGAAAAAGATGGATGGTTAGCAAATAGAGGAAGACATTAACTTAATAACAATTCAGGCTGACTGCGACACGAGTTCAATTCGAGACTTTCGAGTGAAAATGCTTAATAATTGGAGCTTGGATTATGGATAGAATCATGACACTTACCTGGCAACAGGATTAGGAGTCCCAGGAGATAGGCGCAGGCCAGACGAAGGCTGTGTGCGGCACGACTCATTCTCACAGTGGGCACGCTTAGACGCATTTGGTTAGTTAAGTGTATTGATTTGGGAATCGCTGTAGTTGCGCTGTGGCCCGGACCGCGGGCGCTTGCTCTGTGTGCAGTTAGAGGCCAATTGGGAGCATTCATTTATTCAAAGTGCCCGATCGATTGGCAAATCACATCTGTCGCTGCCGAGCTGTCTTTATATAAAGTCACAGTCACTCAACCGTAACCGTAACCGTAAAGTGAACCCAACTACAATCGGGCCAGTCGTCGCAACCTGTGGCGTGCGGCCAACTGGCAGATGTGGCAGACGTATTTTAGCCAGACATATGGCGCATCGATCAGGCGGTCAACTGAATCAATAATAACCGGCAGCACGGGGTGTCTCGAGTCCCGAGTCCGGACTCGTGAGCCAATGAGATGGGGCGCGGGCCGGTGACGTTGGCGTGGGCAGGGAGACCAATTTTCTACGGCAATTGTTTTTTTATTTTCTTTCGATTGTATTTTATTTTTTATTTGCCTTTTTTTTTATTTTTATTCCCGCTTCTTTTTTTTTATTTTTGGATGCTCTTCGCCCTTTTTGCTACGATTTCTTTGGTCGCCTGTTGTTATCAAAGTGGAGGCTGACGCTTGCTAATGCCACTTCTGTTCGTGATGGGACGGCTGTTATTATTGTTGTTGTTGTCTGTTTGTTGTCGTTGTTTGTTTGTTTTTGTTGTTGTTGTGTTGTTTTTTTTTTTATTTTTGTGGCTCTTATCTGTGCCACCTTACTTGCCTTTCAATTTTGCAAGCTGGCGTAAACTTTTACTTTTGGCTTGCCGCAAATTTTTTTACTCCAACTGCCATTTATCAAAAAAATGTTCTTTTGTGCGCCGACCGTTAAGGCGAGCCAGCGAGCATGGAGCTGGGGGGCTGAGGCAAGGGGTTGTGCAATTGCTGGGCTTATATTTGGCCGGAAATCGAGGGCGGGCAAGCGGTCGCTATGTCTGGCTGACTCTGACTCTGTCTGTGTGTGTGTGTGTTTGTGTGTGTTTGTAGAGTGAGTCTTAGTCTCAGTCTCAGTCTCTGTCTGCGACACGGCAACGGCTGGCTGCCCACATTTGTGGCATCTCCGGTCGGCCGTTGACCTTGACTATTTAGCTTGTCAACGCCCAAAAGAAATCTATGTTGGCAATCGGACCCTTGATTGATTGTTGCTATGATTGTTACACAATTGTTTTATGTGTCCGTTTGGCATGTATTATGTATGAGCCACGCCCCCTGTGACTCGGCCGCTCGTTTGCCCGTTTTTCCGGCTTTGCGTTCGTTTGATGTTGACTATCGAAAGCTGCGTTTCCGTATTTTTTTTCGTCGATTTCCGTAACTTGTTTACCGGACCGCACTGATGCTGCTGTTGCTGTCGCTGCTACTGTTGCTGCTGCTGTTTCTATTTCTGCTGCTTGGCAAGTTTTGATTACTTTGTCTGGCTAACAAGTAGCTAGCTGCTTGGCTGGCTGGTTGGCTGGCTGGCTGGCTTCAGTCAGTGCTTCAATTTTCGATTTTGATGGCAAATATTGTCGTTATGTCCTTTCAGCTGGCGTCAGCGTCCTACTTTTCCCTTTCCTCTCTATTGCCCACTCAATGGCAAGGAGTGTGTGAGTGCATTTAAAATTCAATTTGGAAATAGAATTTGATTGCTTGTGTCTTCTATCCTTTCTTATGCTGACTGCTTTATGCAACCATCTACAAACAAGATAAAAAACATAAATATATATACATATATATCTATCTATATATATATATGTATATATATAGATAATATGTATATTTATATTTCAAGTATATGCACACTTATTTATTGATGCCCTTTGGGGTAGCGTTTGTAAAGTTTCATTTGGTTATTACTAGTCCCACACACATATATATGTATATATATCATATATTCATATATTCTAAATTGATTCAATTTGCCTCGCTCATGCAGCTTCCAAGTGATTCTATAAAGAGAAATTGACAAAACACACAAAATAAATAAGTTAAAATTTAATTAAAGCGATCTTAAGTGTTTAATATTAATACATATATTATATACATACACATACATACATCCATATACATATACAAACGCATAAATTCATTTTTAAACAGTCCCAGGCCCAGGCGCTGTGCCATTCGGTGTGAATTTTTTTGGTATTTGAAATTGCGCTCTCATTTCGGCATTAAAATTGCAGCAAATACTTTGAATAAATGCGCCAACCGCATGACAAATGTCTTGCATTAAATATAAAATATGTCCCAATGGGACGCACACAGCCACAGCGCCAGACCCAGACCCAGAAAATGAAAATGAAAATGAAACAGGACGAGAGCCAGAACCAGAGCCAGAGCCAGAGCCAGCATCGTTCTACATCAGTGTCCAGTCGACGTTGCAGCCTGTGACCCACAAATGCATAAATACATATATACACACACACACACACACACACACACCCAACACATTTGCTCAGTTGCCGGATGCGGGCCTAGCAAAAAAGGATCAAAGTGCATCTGACATCCAGTTAGAGCTGCAACAAAAGCCCCAACCATTTGGCAGCCAACCAACAAATTTCCATCTACCAAAGCTGTATCTCCATCAGCGCCAAGCTGAGCCCAGCTACCATTGAAATATTCAAATTGATCTCGACAACACGAATCTGATTTACTTTCAATTCTCAGTTGGTTGACAAATGGAAAGTTACACGCATATATATTTATCGATAAGCGAACAAAAACTTATCGACTTGAGCGGTCTATTATATATCGATCTTATAAGAGAAAAGTGTAGTCTGGCCTGAAACTACTGTACATAATGAGCCGTAGAAGCCATAGCCGATCTCATCTAATATATGTTATTTATATAAATGAGCGCTTATTTGATGCCTGCCCAAGTCTCTGTATCTCTATTTTTCCGTTACCTCATCAAACAACAAACTGTGATCGATTATCATCGAAATTTCTTCTAAACAAATCACAAGTAAGGCAAAACTTATTACTAAAAATTATATATATATTGAACTGGACCAATTGATAGATATTTTTTATAGTAAAAGTATTATAAAATTGAGTCTAGAATAATAAACAAGCACTTGCACTGGACTCCTAAAGTTGCTTTTATTCTGGGTTCAATTTAGACTGGGATGGATGTTTGTCTCTCTCTAAGTGCTTAAATAACAACTTCAACCCAGAAGCAAGGACAGCTAGTTGTTTCTACAGGGAGGTCCATTTAAGCTCATCCAAAACTCGTTTGCTAATAAAACATATTTTAAAGCCAAACATACTCATGTCATTAGAATATGATTAAAATCGGTCAATAAATTATATAAAATTGGGTGAAACAGACACAGAGATGCCTAGTAAAATGACTCTATTTGGATGCAGACTTAGTTGTAGCTAAGATGTTTTTGGGTTGTTCAGGGTATTTAATAATAATGCGTACTCTTGGTAACTTAAGTCTACTAAAGCCAAAATAGTTAATTGACTTAAAGTTACAATATCTAAGCTGAACTACACATGTGCAGCATTTTGTGCTCAGACTTAGGCAATATGTAGCCTAATATACAGTAAGTAGAAGAAGCAGAAGCTAAACTCAAACATTAATTATTTGCAAAATATATAAAGCATTTGTTCAGCTCAATTTTTACGCTGTATCCCCCCAAGTTTCCAGGTTCTGCAACTTGATATCGAAATGTCAGCATCGATTGTATGTCTCCAGTATTACAGTAATTTATCGTTGGGCTTTGGAACATTATCGCCTTGAATAATTACTGATTAGCAAAATTGAGTTGATTGGATAATTGAAAATCATGTCAAAAGGCTTACGATAGGCCACAGGCAACGCCTGCGACGGCAAATCACAAATAATTGGCAGCACGGCCTGACAGCGGACAACGATTCGAACGAATTTGGCCAAAATAATTGCATGTAATGAGTGAGTGAGTGCATCCAGAGGACATCAATAAAGTTGTTTGCCGTCCATGAATAATGCAGGCTAAATTGTTTTAAATTTTGCATAATAAATTGATTTATGCCAAAGTAATGCACTTATATCGTATGTATGTGTGTGCAGCTCATTATGTTTAAGTATGCTCACTAATATGATAAGCCGTTAGCATATCAAATAACAGTGCGCCTGCTAAGTATTTGTATGCACACATGGTTAATAAATGATGCGATGTCTGTGTGAATATTGGTCGAGCGTTTTTCAAGTTTACTGACCAAATAGGTCACTGCCCCGGGCCGCTTTTCGGTCGAAGGCACCTTTTTGCATATACATATATATGTGTGTATATGAAACTACAATAAATCAATTTGCTGCCTCATAATGTGAGTTTGCTCACACACACACACACACACACATACACAATCACCTAGGGCCGTAAACGTTTCGTATCACAAATTACATGACGCTTATCGTTAGTTTTACAAGCGTCTTCCTTCAGTAAACGCACTCTTCCTGAGTGACTGACGAGCTGATTCTGTATTGCCTGAATCCTGCCTGTAGCTCAATTTGTTTCACTCACTCACTAACTGACTGACTGACTGACTGACTGACTGACTGACTGACTGACTGAATGACTGACTGAATGACACGCTGTATGGCATACGCATTATCTGGGGCGCCATAGCCACCCACGCGTCTGCTGATTGCTGTCTCAATATGGTTGTTGTTGTTGTTGCTGCTGCTGCTGCTCTGGGTTTTTAGCACTCTGCAGCAGTGGGTCTCTGGCGCTATTGGCTTTTTTGCTCAGTCTTTGGCATTGTTGCCATAGTCAGTTGTGAATCATTTATCATCTTTAGTCGCTCGCTTAAATGCGCCTCAAAATTATGTTGAATTTCACATTGAACATTGAGCAAAATGTGGCCATGTATTTGGCATTCCGATTCGCGCAGCGGCATACGCGCACAATTTATGTGTTTGCTGATTAAAGCTGAAGCTAAACGAGCGCCATATAAATTATCAACAACAGTAAACAACACAGGCACTGACTGCCTCTTCTTCATCTTCTTCTTCTTCATTATCATCTTCAGCTTCTGCTTATTTAGTTTTGTAAGAAGCACTCGTGGCGTATACGCAATATGGCATATAAATAAGCGATTAGGCCTGGTGCTTAATCAATCAGATGCGTAGTCGAGCTTTAAAATTGGATCTTTGACTCGCCGCGGCCTAAAGTATTTAGTTATTTATTCAATTAAAGTGAAGCTAAACGAACCATTTCGCGCCACACACAATCAGTCGGGGCATCGGATTGGAATCGTCTTCAATATTCGATGGCGACGAACGTTGGCAGCGACGCGTAAAAGACGCTGAACTGGCATACCAGAAAGGGGCCCCACTGAAAGCTGAAAGTCGTGCGCCTTAGGCCCCACACAGCCTTCGGCCATAAGCCGACGAAAAAGTGTGCGGCAATTATGCCGTGAGGATGTACGGCAACAGCCGTGGGACAGGACGTTCATTAGGATTACGCGGGCGTCGGGCGACAAGCGACGCGTGGGCCCGGCTAAGTTAACGACTTGTCGTCATGCTTTTCCCTTTTCTAATACTGGGTGGCAAAATAAAAAAAAAAAAAATAGGAAAAAACAACAAACTTACAAAGCAGATGGCTCGAAGTGACATGTGATATCAGTCTGTGCATCCAGAATGAAACTCTGAAGAAAACTCCATTAATCTGATGGTAGCCATAAAGCAAAGCTCTCTCTATGTTTACGATAATACGAGACGAAACGATATGCTTAAACTTCTAATCGCAAAACTCTGACTAGCAGTCGTAGTGACAGCTCAGCAATCGATATTTGCTGTCGATAACACTTATCGATTTTATATTAAGTTGTTAGTTAAATTTATGAAATATTTTTAAGTCTAGCCCTTGCAAATCTAACTATATCAGCAAACGTCAAAAGTTAAGTCTATGAAATGTCTTCATGTCGAGCTCTAGCTAAAGCTCTAGCGAGTCTAGCTATATAAAAGCAATCGTTAAAAATTGCCGATAAAAACTTATTGATTTTTATTAACCTATTTAATATCGACTTCTTCATCAATTTCATTTAGAAATGATCGGGTTGTTTCATCATCACTAATATATTTTCAATTCTAAATAACTAAATTCGGGACGCCTTCGTCCACTCCACTCCATCGACAGCTCGCTAAACAATAAAAGTTATCGATAACAAGAGAATAATTAAGTCAAGCTTTCAAGTCACATTCACACACTCAAATATTCTGCATGCAAATCGCAATAATATCTAAACTATATAATCGCACTATTCAATCGGCATCCGAGTCTTAGTTTTATTTGAAAAATATTTTTGCCAGCATTTTTTTTGCCTTGTGCAATGCATCGACTTTTTGGCACTCTAGATACAATCGCCCACCATCGATGTACGATAAATTCCTACTGGCATGAATTTTCGCCCAGAAAAAAGACTAAGGTAAATGAAAATAAACATTTTTTTGTATCACTTCATTGTCTGGCAGAGCAGAGAGAATAGACATCAATGCGTAGCTTGATAAATACTAATTGAATTCTGAAACCGATGCAATGTGCACAGATCTCGAATATTTCGGGCAAAAGCTCACAGTTGCATGTGAATGCTTTGTCGTGCATGCATGTGTGTATGAGTATTTTTGTGTCTTTTAATTAAATCACTCGTATGTGTTAGCTTTGCTAGGTTTTAGCATTACAATGGAAACCCAGACCACCACTGCCACTGCCACTGCCACACACACACACACACACACACACCAACACACCGTCAGATAGCTCAGCTCGTCGTGTTCACATTTTCTGTTATTCCCATGCTGTGACTTATCATTTTTATTAAAGGACATAGAAATATTTTCACACAGAGACGACAAACACAAAGGTGGCTCACACACACACTTGGTCTGCTGCTATTGTTGAGTAGGCAAAAAGCACACGAAATAAATGTGTATAAAAACACACACAAATATACACACCCACCCACCCACACACACACGCTCACTCACACTCACGCTAAATATTTGCTGTGGGCCAACAGCTGAGGCAACGCTGCCCAAACTGGAATACATATTTAGCAGTTTATTATCCACACACACTTTGCATACTCGCTCAAGCTGCAAAATAAACTCCGATTTCTTTAATTTGTACCTTATGCGATAGAAAATTCAGCAACCAAAAAAAAATATAAAAAAAAACTCAAAAGGTAAATATAATAAATTCAGGCAAAATCAATTAAGTTCAATGCAATTCATTTGGAAATGCAATTACTTTTATCTCTCTTACTGTGTTGAGATTTTATGTATGTATATTATGCATATAGAATACGCATAATAGACATATATATTGGGCTATCGCTAATGCTCCCTCCATCGATAGCTGATCATATGCAGTTGAATTTATATATCAGCGCCAAACGAGAAGAGTATAGACTTCAAATTTGGTATATATAATACCCGTAGGTCTTCTTGTCTGATAAAGTGTTAAAATTATCTTTTTACGCCCACTTAGGACACGGCAAGTCAGGAGATACTGAATATCGTATATCAAAAACACTATTAGCTAAAGTAGAAGAGCCTTGAATCTTGAAGCATATGAAAGCATTGACAACGGCGGATCATAAAGATATAGTGGATATATCCACACAGGTGTGGCAGATTGGATCGAAATATTATATTGAGCACCACTAGACACTTGACATTGCGGGAGTGGCAAATCCAGTTTTAGAACTAGAAACTACAGAGTAGTGGCAAATCGAACTGAAATATATAGTTATAAAATATAATATAGTTATAATAATACATAGATATATAATTTATATATATGCCCACAAAAACTGTATATTTCAGTTACTTTTGCGCTTCTCTATAGCAATCATCGTGCCTTTTGACAGCTTGAGCTGGTGGCATACCGAGTATACCCTGTAATTTGCACTGCTCTGGAGCCAAAATGACAGATGCACCTACGGGAATGAAGTTTCAGGCAATCAGTTGAAACTGACTGTTTTTTTTTTTATCGAAACGAAATGTTCGATTTTTATTTTAGATTTCAAATTCACACACACATACACACACATATATGTATATATAATTGCTGTTAATTTTTAAGTCCGAAACGGATTTCAACTCTATGCAAAGCCATAAAAAGTTTTCGCTTTTCAACCGCAACCAAAGCTAAAAGTTCGAAACAAAAAAGGAAAGAGAGAGAGTAACAGAGAGAGGGAGAGGGGGAGAGAAAAAGTGAACGGAAGAAATAAATTTCGTTTGGCCAGGCGAGCATTTCAGCTATGCCATGAAATATGCAACAGCTCGATTCGGTCTCATTTAATCCAAATGGTTCACTAAAGTTAATTGAAATCGCTGTGACACAGAACATTAAATTTTTGTGTCCTGTTTTTGTTATTTGTCTGTCGCTGTAGCTGTTGCCATATTCTTTTTTTATTTTCTCTAATTTTCTTCGTTTCTATTTTTTTTTTTTTTTTTTTGTTTTTTATTTTTTTGTGTTTGTGTGTGTTCTACAAGTACATCGAGCAATGTAATTTGTGCATCATGTTGCATGTTTTTGTTGTTTGCTCGTGCATTCGCTCTGCTGAGAACGAGCGGGCGGCCGGTGAGGGCGTGGCAGCATAGTTTTCAGATAAATTGCATTACTTTGCATTTTTGTTTTGTGCTTTGTGCTGGCGAAACAAAACAAAAGGGGACAGCAGAGGCACATACGACTGCCAAACGGATGAGTACGAATGCGACTACATAGGCGTTGGCCTCGATACTCAAATCAGCGACAAATAAAACTTTTTACAACATTGCCAGCACGACACAGAGAGGGAGAGAGAAAGAGGTGGGTGGGGTGACAGAGAGAAGGTGAAAGAAGCGCATGCAAAGCTGGGGGAACTCTTGGTTTAAGGAAACATTTTCGCTATCCCTTCGACTCATGCTGCAAGCTGCAGGGTAATCGAAATAGAAAATTAACAACAACAACAACGACAACAATGGCAAATATATTACAAAATGAAAACAGCAGAAATCACACATGTGCAATGGCAGCGTGAGTGTGTGGGGGGAGCTGGGGCTAGCTGGGTTCTGCCTTGTGATGCACAGAAGTAAATCAGGTTTATTGCTTCCGTTTGTGCCAAGTAGCAAATCTATTTGCAAATTCAAGTTCTGCAACTTCGAAATCGAATAGTCGACTATCGTCTATCGCTTGTCGTCTATCGACTATCGGGCAGCTATTATCGCTTTGCGGCTTGTCGCTGCATCTGTTTGCGGTTCGCTCGAGCATGTCCTGTCATGCACTGCTTGACGCAATGATTGATTGATGTGTTTGCTTCATTTTCGGACCTTTTGCCGTTGCACATGCTGCCAACGACAGCTACGACCGCAACAGCAGCAACAGCAACAACAAGAGCCGACTGCAGCTGCCACACTGAGCTAACTGCTCTCCTCAAAGTGAACGAGCACTCAGCAACGGAAACACAAAAGCTCAGTGAGAGAAACGCCAGGCCAAGCCACAAAAATTATGCATACGATTTTCTCACACCTCTTTTTTTACCTTTTACCCAAAACAAAAAATTATAATTTCATTCCCCCCATTTTGTGTGAGCTAACTAAGCAAAAACCCCAAAGGGTGAGAAGTGGAAACTAGCTTCATTTGACTAGAATTGCAGGAAGAAAAAAACGAGAATTTGTCGGTTAAAGTTATAAATTAGCCTAACGAAAATTGCTTAAAAGACTGATGATTCAGAAAAAAAAAAATATATATAAAATATACACATAAATATCTATATATATAAATATATTTATGTATAAAATATATATATACATATTTATACACAATTTTCATATTTAAAGAGAGTCTCTGAGAGTCTTTGCTAAGTCATTTTAACTAATGAAATTAAATTTTAAATTAGTCTGCATTAAGTGAGTGGTACTGTGTAGAGCGGCATTTGAAGCTGGAGCTGTGTGAGTGAAAGTGTACCTCTCCCTAAGATCACTCTGTCTATGATCGTTCTCCACATCTTTGCTCTCCTTTGCTCGCTAGCTCTGATAGATGCTGAGTTCTTATAATGAAGGCAGTACGAAGTTGATTTTCTTTTCGACTCATAGTATTAAAGAAGCCAAAGTGTTTTACTCAGGAAAGATGGACAAGAGTATACTGAGTGTACTCTTCACTCATTGCAGGGTAATCGTTAGTCAGGTACTATAAACTTGTTGATAATCGTGCTATGAATAAATATATACATATATCTTATAAATAATTTATCAAATAAAAAGAATATAAATATACATACAAAATATGTAAAGATATATTAAAAATATATAAATACATATAAAAACTAAATAAACAAATATAAAAGAAATATAAAATATTTAAACTTATTTTCAAGCTTTTCTATCAATCTGAAGGGTTAAATTAAAGTTCCATTACGGATCTTATGTCATTGGGATTTGGAGCAACCCTGTTTTCACAGTGTTTTGAGGTAGAGAGCATACGCGCTCAGGCTTTCAACTGGTTTCGAATGTAAAATCCACTTAGTGAAAGAAAACCATGGATTAACTGTAAATCGCTGATATTACGATATGCAACATATGTACAAATATAGGTACAAACAAGGCTTACATATATATATATATATATATATATATAAATATATACATATATATATATATATAGATATATATCGATGGGACTGACTAGCCTTGGGGCATGGTGCGGCCCATGGGTCAACCTTTTTTGGCCCGCTGCCCCTGAACATAATCAGAGGCGCAATCGCGTCATGGCCTGGCAACAAATCTAAGGCACGCTCATTGGGCGTAGGTTTAGGTTCTGGTTCCAGGTTCAGGTTCGGGCTAGACGCTCAGGGCTTGCGGCTACGACGATTTTCCAAATCGAATTTGTGTCACATTTTTATTTTAATTTTTTTTTTCTTTATTTTGCGTAGTATTCAAAAGCAAAAAAACAGTGAAAAGGCAACAACAAGAAAATGAAGAAGATGAAAAAAAGGTAAAATCTTGTGCATTGACCTTTTTCCAAGCGAATGCCAGCGGGGTTAGCTGACAGTAATCCTCTGGGCAGCACTGTCTATGCATGTGTATGTGCGTATGTGTGTGTGTGTGTGTGTGTATTGCCGTGCTTGGGCTTATACTACCATGGGGCATTAGCCCAGCCTGACCTGGCTTAATTCTTAACTAGTTATGGTCTAGGACCTTAAGTAAACAATTAGTTGAGCACGAATAAATGAAGCGCTATAAAGTGCGGTTGCCAATGTGTGTTGGCCACGTTATTAGATTGTCATGCCATATAAATACCCAAACAAATATATATATATATATATATATATATATATATATATATATATATATATATATATATATATATATATATATATACATACCATATATAGACGCATATTTGATGCATATAGGCGCCACACGACGCTGCAAGGAGTCCAAACGCCAAACGGCATAAAATGTCAAGGACGTTAAAATTTACGTTTTGAGGTTGCCACGCTTCGTTTGGCACTTGGGCAACAACACTAACAATAACAAACAACAAACAGCAACCAACAACTAACAACTAACAACAAACGAGAGCAAAGCATCAGCTCTTCTGGTTGGCATCTCCAAGCAAAAACCTTAGCGACATCCAATTCCGAAAACCCACTTTTACATCCAATGCAAGCGCACAACGTGTGCGTGTGAAGCTGAGAGGGTGTGCCTCTGTGTGTGTGTGTATTGCACTGTTTGGCTAATAGCGCGTATGAGTAATATTCCATGTGGTCTTGCCCGGGAGCAACTGCCAGCAATACTAACGAGTAGTGCTGCAACTGTGGCAGCAACAGCAGGACACAAATTTATTTATTTGCCTCCACTCCACCTGTCGCCCGCAATAGTTGCGGTTCGCACCACAGTCACAGCACGGCACACGAGCCAGCCACTGGCCACAAAGGGCAAGACAAGCATGGGCCATTCAAGAAAATATAACCATCCACAGAATCCATTTACGACCAACTAACAATACCTGTGGCCGTCATTCGATACACAAACTGTTTTCATTTCAAATAGGCGCCAAATAACTTGGGTAAGCATAACATTTTGGCCAATGATGATATATATATATATATATATATATATATATATATCTTTATACATATATATATTTATATTTTATATTTATCTTGCCACCTCCTAAGTAATACCCATCAGTTGTGCCAATGTTTATTTTTCGAATTCTTGAGACACTTCAAATCTGTTTCAGCTGCTCCTTCGCTGCCCGCTTTTTGTGCTCAATCCTAGCATTGTCCTGCCACGCAGCGCTTCAGCTTTTCGGAAACAATTGGAGCAGGTGCGAATGTTTTTAGCTACTGTTTGGATACCGATTATTTACGCCCGTTTTTGGGTATCGAGCAAAATTTGAAGGAGGTGAGAAAACATTTCAAGGCAGAAAGTCAACCTTCGCAATTGTTTTTAATTATCTATGAGATGTAGATACATATATATATAAATTAAATATAGATACAAGATATATATAGATACGAAATTAAATTGAATTTCGGTATTATTTTCCCCCCTTATTTTTAAATATTTTAATACATATATATATACATATATGTAGCTCAGGAACCACTTATACTAGAACTTGGTCAGTTGAATATTATATTAGCCAATTGCTTTTTATTATCTATGAGATGTAGATACATATATAAATACAAAATACCAGATATATAAAAATACAAAATTAATATTCAAACTTATATGGGTATAATTTTCCAAATTTATTTATATATATTTATATACATTTATAAAGAAAGTTTTGGGAATACCTTTTCTGCCTTAGCTACTACTTATATAACAACTTGATCAGTGATTGTCATAGTTATCCGTATATTATGGTAACATGATTAAATTAATAACAAATCAAATATATAATTGCTTATACATCCTCTAAAGTTATCCCTCTCGCTTGCAAAATATTTCCAAATAGTTATAAACAACTCAATGGAATCTTATTAACTGTATTAAATCAAGTGACCCACTAAAAAACAAAAAATAAGGACCTGAACAGATTATCTGGCAAATGCCACTGCTGACCCACTTGGAGCGGGTCAGGCAAACTGTTTGCGAGTTCGAACCCGTAGTGAGGCTTAATTCCAACTTGTTGTAAAAGCGCAAAAAGAGGCGAAAAGTAATGTTCGCCTTGGTCCTGTTGCTAAACAATTTTTTATCTGAGTTTTATGGCTAGCCATGAAACTTAACTTGCTCGTATACCCTAGCATCAGGCACTTGCGACTACACACTCAACTAGTAATGCTGACCTCGCAAGAGTGATACTCTTTACTCCATTGAAATATTTCATAAGATTTGCCATTTGATCGTGCTGCAGTCCAAGTCTGTATGAAAAATATATATTATTGAATAATATATATTACCCTTAATCGAATATCTAACATAACTAATTAGCCACTAAAAATGGCATACGGATAATATTCCTTTTATGAAAATGTAACAGGCATTAGGAATGGCAGTCAACATAAATCTATACTTGATACGTATATTTAGCTGACTGGCCATTTCAGGGTATTCGCTAGTCAGGCACGCCCGCCAAAATAAAAAAAAAGTCTATAAAAATTATAAATAATTTAAACAATCCTATTGTGCATTGTAATACATAAATGGCGCGCCAAAATTTGGCTGTCAAAAGCCAAAATGTATTTCAGATTTATGATTTTCATAACGAAAAACTTTTAATGAAATGGGGAAAAACAACAACTTTCCATTTGATATTTGTGCACAAATGTTTTTTTGTGCTGTGGAACATTAGGCAATGGCGATGGATCTGCTGAATTATTGAGTTAAGCACTTGAAAACGTGAAGCCGCTCGATAGATGCCGGCGCCGGTGCCAGTGGCGGTGGCTCTCCCACAGCCCTGGAGCCCTGGGCGACTGTCTCGGCCGTGTGCTTGTATAATTGGGAGCATATTTTTCGAGCGTTGGCTAAGTAAATTCATGCATAATTAATCGGATTGCCGCTGAGAGAGCATGGGGCAGCCAGTCGATCGGGCGTGCAGACTGCAGCACGTTCGCGTCCTCCCACCTCCGAGCCCATCGCTATCTCGTACTGTGCCCATTTCCATTGGCGTGCCCCCACATGCATATTTAATACGAGCACATGACTCAAAAGCCCGCAATTAACTTGCCATGAAGAGGGGCCACTCACTCGCTTATTTCCACACAATTAAGATGGCGATGGCGATGACGATGACGATGACGATGAGCGTGACATGCGCTCACGTGGACACGGACGGACTGCGGTTGACGATGATTCAGAGATTGTTCCCCAAAGAATATGTGATATAAAAGAGCTCAACTTAACTCGCACAGGCACTTTACACATGCCCGAAATGCAAATTGTATTTAAAATAAAAATGCCTCTGCCACACACGCGGCAACTAAAAACGTACGTCTTCAATTATTCAACTGGCATGCGACCTTACGGATGCCCTGTAAAGCATAAGTAAGTTGACCAAGGTAAGTCTGATGTGCAGACAATGTGGTCGAGCTAAATAATCCTAACTTAACTTGGCAGACAAGTTAATCAAATGTAACCCTAAGAAACATAGTAGTTAATAAGTGTACATACATGTACATACCATTTCAGTGTGGTATACAGGGTATATGCAGTCGACTACTTTATGTGCATATAATTTATTTGCCTATGCCACCAGCTACGAATTGTCATTGGCAAATTAAGGCTCAACTCAAAGCAAATCGAAGCTGTTGTCATGTATATGTATACATACATACATATATATATATATATATATATATATATATATATATATATATATATATATATATATATATATATATATATATATATATATATATATATATATTCATAATTATGTATATTTACAGTTAAAAACTATTTATAAACTGTGCGTAGCGCAAGCCGCATTCGCTGTGGCCAGCTGCACAGTTCATTTGCTTCGTATCAAATTCTTGTGGTCCTTTTCCTTTTCGCACTTTATTCTCTTCTTTTCTTTTTACTCATACTTTCTTGCGCATCGCAGTTTTACCTGCTTCTTATGATTATTACCCGCTGTAAATTATATTTATATTGCTTGAGCGTGTGCAGCTGGCAGCGGCAGAGAGTCGACTGTCGTCGGACTGAGGCATGGCGCTTGGATCCCGGCGAGTGGCGACAGCATAAACTGTACTGATTATGTGGTGCCAAGTGGCCAAAAACTGGCACTTTCCAATTGCAGGTGCCGCGGCAAAGACCGCCCGTCGTCATGCTGCTGCCTAGAGAGAGAGAGAGAGAGAAAGGGAGAAAGGTAGAGAGGGGAAGAGGGCGAGGTAGCCAAAACCAAAGTCAAAGTCGAAGCTGCGGCTAAAGCCAAAAGCCCATGGCAATGTCAGCAATAGCTGTTGCCTTTCCTGTCTCCTCTGTTTCTGCTTGTGTTTATGTATTTGTGTTTGTGTTTGCGTGTGCGTGTGTGTGTGTTTGTGTTTGGGAGCACCGCACGCGGTGTCTTTCTACTTGTCTTTCAAATTTGTTGAGTATTCATTACGGTTTAAAGTTTAATGAATTCTCGCGCCCCGGCCAGCCACTCTCGCCTAGACCCAATGCACTCGAACATGAACACGAACACAGAGTTCGAGCCGTAGACGGAGATGGGAGATGGAGATGGAGATGGAGATTTGGAGCGGACACGCACACAAAACTCTGGCTGCAGGCGCCTTGGGGCCACTTTCCGGTTAGTCATTTATGTTGTTCTGCGCACAATTTTGTTTGATATCAAATGGTTGCTATTTTTAATTAAATTATCTGGGCCAAGCCAGCTTGCCACTCGCAACGCACTGCCCAGGACCAAAAACTTGGGCCCAGCCCAAAAACTTACAAGTCGAGCGCAAAACTGTCGAGTGCCATGTGAAAGCGACTAATTAACACCAAATTTATATAGGAGTAAATGGAATAAAAATTATATATACATACAACATATTTGATGTATATATGTAGTATATATGTATATACAACAAATTGGTAAGCGCACAAAATCCGCTCACAATCAAAAACTGTGAAACGTGACATATGTCCATTAGCAAGTGCCCAGCCGAGCTTAAGTACAACTGAAAACTACATTTGAAGTGCTTATGCTGCTTACTTACTTACATCTCAATGCATTTGTTATTTCTCAATGTTTGCTCGACAAGGACACTCAGAGACAGAGAGAGAGAGAGAGAGATAGAGAGAGGGAGAGAGAGAGCGAGAGAGCGAGCGAGTGTGGCTCAATTCCCACTGTTGGCTATTTGATTGCAGCTCAACAGACAATTCGAAAGAGAATTGTTAATTGAAATTAACTCAAGAGTAGAAATCGTCGTCGAATTGATTTTTTTTTCTCCCCCTTTGAATTTTCACAATAAATAAATCCACCTTTTCGGTGCAACTCAACGTAAGTTCGCCCCGCTCAGACTATTCCTCAATCCGTACTTATACTTCTACTTATACTTGTTTTATCCCTACTTATGCTGACACACTTGTTAAACTTGTTTCCAACTTTCATTTCTACTCAATTTCAACTTTTTCTCATTCTCATTTCACTCTCTCCATTCGTACTTATACTAACGTGTCCCCACTTATATTTTGTATTTACTTTTATTTCCACTCAACTCAGACTCTACTTCGACTTGCACTTGAACGTTTACTTCTATTAAGACCTCATTTTTATTGCTTACTTAGACGTTCAACTTATACTCACTTATACGTGGCTATTAACTTTTATATTTATTTCTGTTGCGTCTTATACAGCTTAACTTTCGTCTACTCGTGCCCATTCTCACTTCTAGCTTTGTTTATACCTTTATCAATTCTTATACTTATTTCGAACTCGATTCCAACTTATAATTATAATCGAATGAGTGTTTACTTATACTTATATATATATACTTATACTCTCTTTTACTCTTCTACATTCTTACTTTTCCGCACTCCCATACTTTATTTCTACTCACACTTATACACACTTCATCTCGACTTATACCCTGCTACTCACACTTATACTCATTTATGGTTCTACTTATACTCTCTACCATTTGTCCATTCTTACTTATTTTTATTTCAAACAATACTTATACTCTACTCCAGTTACTTATACTCACTTTTACTCTAATCCTATTAATACTTATACTCACTTACATCTTTACTTATACTCACTTTAATCATACTTATACTTATTTTTGGTTCTATTCATTCCCTTTTCTTTATATACTCCCACTCATGCACACCTTTCCACACTCTTATATTTCGACTCACACTTATACACACTTGAATCTTTACTTATACCCAGCTCTCACACTTATATTTATGGCACTACTTATAATTTTATTTGTCTTCTTTACTGAGTCCCACTTTTACCTTTCTGAAAACTCCTTCAGCCCAGCTCCTACCCCTTCCACGAGCTTTCACTTTCTATATTGCACTCCGCCTCCTCTCTCTCTCTCTCTATCTCTCTCCCTCACACACACTACACGAGTATTACGTATATTGCTAGTCTCTTTCGTGTCGCATCTTTGTCCATAAATATGGAGCATTTATTAAAAATCAAGTGAGTGCCTCGAATTAAGCCTCGGCTATGACGCACAAGCGGAAGCCAGAACCAGAAGCCAAAAACCTAAGCAAAGAAAAACGCCGTTATTGCTTTCAGCTGCCCCAAGCTTCTGGGCACCGCTAAGGCAACACACACACATACATATATAGAAAGCCAGCTAGACGAAAACTGAAAATTGGAGTCCTTTAAAGATGAAACTTAAAGTCAAATAGATTTCCTTTACCAATTATATATGAGTTTCTCATTTGGAATTAACTATGGATTAAGGTAAATTAGTTATATTTATATAATAAGATATATATATATTTTTAAATTTATAAATAATTTTTATATCATATATAAATATATATGTATATAGATGATCAAAAAAATATTTATAATTATAAAAATATATATACATCTTTAAAATCACTTTAACTTCATGTTTCACCTACACATTAAATAATTTCCCACATACATAAATATATATCATAGATTGATTGATTGATTGATCTAATGTAAAATCGCTGCTTAATTTGGTATACCCTTTGCCAGTGCCGTCGAAAGGGCATCATAATAATAACCGTAAAATGTCAACGTGTCAAAATTTGCCAGCAGCTTCCTTCCGTTTACGCAGCGAAACACAAAAAATATTTTAACACACGCACTACGCAAACACACAAACAGTCAGTCAGTCACGCACACACACACACACATATATATATATATATATATATATATATATATATATATATATATATATATATATATATATAGACACATTCATGAAGGCAAATGGCTCCAATCTGCGAAAATGCGTAGCACAACATGAAAATGCACAGCCGATCGAAAAAAAAAAGAGAAAGAGAAACCAGTTGAGTAGGAGTATGAGAACTTGCAGCTGATGGACTAGCACATACCACGTGAGCTGTTAGGCAACATATAAAATAGTTTCTGAAGTCAATGGGCACTGAGCTCGTGAGATAAAAATGGCCTGAGAGGGCAATTGTTGTCAAGCAAACTGTGAGCTGAACAGGCCCATTAGGCAGTGCAGAGTTTAAAGGGTATAAGCAAAAATGGCAATGGAATCTGCTGCAAGCGATGAGCGGCTGCATATGTATGAGTCTGAGGCTTGGTGTGTGAGAGTGTGGCGTGTGTGTGTGTGTGTGTGTTTGTGTGTGTGCGGCGTGTGAGTGTGTGTGTGTTTGTGTGTGTGCGGCGTGTGTGTTATAAACATCCTAAATAAACAATTTAACAACTTGAAAATTCCATTTATTAACCTTTTTCCGCATAATAAAATTCGAAACCTTTCCAACACACATGCACATACCTCTCTCGCACACACACACACACGCACACGCATGCCGAAAAATAAAAATAAAAGAAGTATTGCACAACGTAGTGAAGAGAAAAATAATAATATGGCACAGAGCAGAAAAACAACAACAGCAACAGCAGCAGCAGCAGCAACAGCAACAAGAGCAACAGCATCAGCAACAACAATGACAACACCAACACCAACATCAACAACAACAACAACAAGAACAACAATTTGCTGGAGTGGATTAATAACAAAGTCAACAAGGATAACACGCCTTAATTATGTATGTACAGGCGTTAGTGCGCACTGTGGGCGGGGCACTTGGGGCAGGTGGCCATCTGGCAGGCTGATGGGCCGAGGGCTGCTTGGGGCTAAATGGGGCCGGCAGCTGTGCTCTTTTTCGGGGTTGAGAGCGGGTTAACGCGACGAACAGGAAGAGGGCGGTTCAGGTGTTTGCGGCTGAATGACGTAAATTGTAGTCAAACAGCAACAAACAAACAGACAAACAAACAAATGAAACAAAACGAAACGGAACGAGACGAGACGGAACGAAACAGTCAACCAGCCAACTAACAAATGCGGGTCCTGCTCCGGCTGAGGCTGAAATCTCTGAGAGATGGCATCCGTTTGCCGTCTTTGCCACATTGATGAGCCGAGCAGAGCAGCCGGCTGCTTAGGCTCACATACACACACACACACACACACACACACATATGTGTGTCTTCTCTATGTGTGTGTGTGTGTGTGTAAGAGCAAATACTTGTTAACGAATGCGGGCGCCACACAGCGCGTATTTTCATAAATGAATTTCATTTGTGATTTCGCCAGAGCCAGAGCACTGTCAATATGTTGACAACGCCAGGCCTCTTCTTCTTCTTCTTCTTCTTCGTCCTTTCACTCTTATCTTTTGGATCCTTCATCGCCTGCTTTACTTTCCCACTGTTTTAATTGCCAGCAAATTAGTCGTTTGTTTCACTTTTTAGACTCGCTTAGCATAAATTTAATTATGATTAAAAAGAAACGCATTTTTCTTTTGTTTTCTATTTGTGATTCACCTCGACTGAATTGTTGGAGCATAATTAATTCACTTTTTAATACTCTCGATACAATTCTTATTAGAATTTTTGCAATGTCTTCACAGCTGGCATTTTCAAATAGTGAAGGGCTGAGGCTGAGGCTGAGGCAGCCTTTGCCATAGGTGAGGCCCACTCAGGATAGGAATACCTAAGCTGGCTAATCATAGAAGCTCTACTTCGGGAGCAAAGAAGGGCAGAAGAAAGACGAAGGGAACCGAAGTTAGACTTGAAAGATTAAAAACGAGATGAAATAATGAGAAAAGTGACGAAAATAAAGAAAAAAAAGGAAAATAGAAGAAAAGGAAGGAAAAGAGACAAAAAAAAGATGGAGGAGATAGTATAAATACAGAGGAAAGAGAAGTAAAAAAATAAGAGGATAGACGGAGGCAAAAGACGATGAGAACGAATTAGATCGCAGAAGTAGAGAAAAGAGAATAATACAGAAGAATTTAAAGGAAAAAAGCTGACGCAAGAGTAAAAGCAAGAATAGCGAGTAATAATAATAATAATAATAATAATAATAATAATAATAATAATAGTAATATTAATAAAAAATAATAATAATAATAATATTAATAGTAATAAAAATAATAATAATAATAATAATAATAATAAATATAATAATAACAACAATAATAAATAAAAAAAAAAAATATTAATAAAAAAGAAGAAATTAGAAGAAAAAGATGGAATGAGAAGCGAAAAAGCATGAGACGGAAAGAGATGAGGAGCAAAGAAATGGGACTAAATACGAAAAAAGAGAAGAAATAGGAAGGCAAGAGAAAACACTACCAAAAAAAGAAAAGTGAAACTAATAGAAGTGAAAAAAAATTACAAGAAACAAGAGTGAAAAAAGTCACAAAGAGATGTAAAGATAATTAGAGATTAATAATATGTATGTGTAAGTAAAAGCAAAAACATAGAAGTTTTGAGAGAATGAAATGAAGAAGAAAAATTAAGAAAAGAGACGAAAAAGAGAATAATAAAATAAACAAATAAATTAGAAGAAAAGAGAAGAAATGAGTGAGAAGAGCTAGGCTCGAACTGGCCTGACAGCATAAATAGATTACATTTACCATTGAATGTATCAAAACTAAAATTTGTTTTACAAATATTGATAGACACATAAGCTTTTAACAGTTGATAAATGTTACTGAAATTGACTATAACGACGCATATTATTCACAATTAGATATTCACAATTGTGGGCGCATGTAATACGTAATTCGATAACATGCTGCATACGTTAGGGCGCCCCTTGGCTAATATGGTTATGGCAGCGAGATAATTTCCAAGTTGCTTCAACTCATCCAGAGAGCTTAGAATGTGTTTTGCAATCGATAAACTAATTAGTTTAGAGAAAATGCTCACAATTCACAAGGAAATGATGGAAATGCCAAATGATTTATAAGGCGCATGGAAATATGTGAAATTCGAGCAGCTTAGAAATTGAAATTTAAATAATTTGCTAGTATTGGCTTTCAAGTGTGGGTCAATTGCTGGGCATAGCCAAATGAAAGTGAGAGAGAGACAGAGAGGGAAAAAAGGAGAAAGAGCGACTTTTGTTTGGATGAACAATAAGTATTTAATTACAGCACACAAAGCTGCGCTCAGCCAAACATAAGCTGAATAAATTTGGATGAAAGAAACGTAGGCTAAACATACATAAGAAGAAATATATATATATATATATATATATATATACAGTTAAACAAATGCATATAAATATATGCAGATTGTATAGAATTTAAATTAAAGTTTCATCTGCTGAAGCTACGCGCGGATTTTGTATTCCCAGTGCAACAATTAAAATTCTTAATCGCCCCCATTAGCCCCAGACAGGTTGAAAAATTAGACAGGCAGGCAGACGCAGATGGACGGACAATGCGGGCTGGCAGACAGATAGTCATATTTGAATGCATATTTTGCTCTTCAATTGGGGCAATTTGCAGCTGGAGCTGCTGCTGCTGGAGCAACAATTAGAGAACATTAAAATTGTATCAGCTGAAATTGAAGCGTTAATGAAAATGTGTTGACACGAATTTTCATGTTCACCTGTCTCACTCTGAATAGCCGCTCCCCCTCTCGCCCCATCCAACATTCACATAAATATATCGCTGCCATATCAAGTCAGCATAAATGCAATTAAAAAGCATTCAGCGTATGAAATTACGCTCATGAAACATTTTCGTATTCATTTTCTTCATAATTAAAGAAGGAAGAGCACAAGAAAAATAAAGAGGAAAACATTTGTTGAACAAGTGTTCAGACTACATTTAAGAATTATGGCAAATTATACGCTGCTGTTGCCTACTTTTTGGGGCAAACTCAATGTCTGTTGCTCTTAGATCAAATATTTAATGTGTAAATTTGTAATTTTGTAAGCAATAACAGTAAATTGCAAGAGAGTATCGATCATCACATATTTCCTCTCAGATTATATATATCCCTAGATATATCTATATAGTATATCTTGGAAAACTCATAAATTCATTATTCATTATTCATTATTATCTGTGCAATTTTCGGCAAACATTTTTAATAGATTTTTTTGGGTTATTTTAAATTTTGGACCTAATGTCGCTGACGATCAGGAATATAAGTAAATGTATTTATAGAACTATATCTAAGTGTACACATACATATATAGTTATATATAAAGGAAGTCCCTGATCAAAGTATTCATTAATTTCATACATGCATTCACACCTGCTCCCTTAACATCTGCTAATGACTACTCATATTATTTATATTTTATATAAATATTAATAGTTATTACCATAATAATTCTTAGACCTCAAATAAATATAGTTATAAATAATAATTATTTTATTTTAATTCAATTTTTTGTGTTCATTACAATTTTTTATACCCTGAATCCATTGATTAAAATATAATTTTGAAAATTTATTATTAAATTATATATCAAAAAACTTATTGATTTATTTTTAAATATAATTATTGAATTTATTTTGAATATAATTTTCAATAATAATTACTGAATAATTGTCAAATATAATAAAAAAAAAAAAAAAAACAAATATTATTTGATTATTTAATATAATTGAATAATTCTTTTTAATTTAATTTTAATTTTTAAAAAATTTAGGTATTAATATTATTTTACAACATACAAAATTTGTATTGCTTTGGTCGTAATAATATTAAATAAATTAAATAAACTATATAATTAAATAAATTGAATATTTATTTATATTTAAAACATTATATTTATAGTAAAAATGTTTTTTTTTTAATATTAATATTTCTCTTAGATGTTATAAAATTAAATTTAAAGACTAAATATAAACTTCAAAAAATGAAATTAAAATATTTTCGAAAATACAGTAAAGCAAAAAGAAATAAACATAAAAAGAGACGCAAATCGAGTTAGAAATTGCCAATGCTTGAATTGAACCTTGAGAACTTTGAAAATTCTTTCTGTTTTTATGAATTTGGCTGCTTTAATTTGGCGATTGGAGTCGCTGCTAGCTATGCCGGAATGCCAAGTCTTAAGATTACAATACTCACCCGATGGGGCAGAGAGTTCGCTACGCTGTTTCGCTGTAATTTGTATTTTATTCTATTTATGTTGTATTTGTTTTTTTGTATTTTTGGTTTAGCACTTGGCAAAAAGTTTTTTGGGCCAAAAAGAAATTAGGCAAAATGCTGTTGCTGCTGATGTTGATGCTGCTGCTGCTGTTGCTGCGGCTGCGGCTGCTGGTGCTGGTGATGCTCGGGCTCGAGTTCGAGTTTGCCGTTTTAAATACTTTCGAAAGTCATTAGGCTGACCGGGCGGGGTTTCAATTAATTCGATCTATGGCGAGTGGCTTTGAAGTGCCTGTCAAAGTGCTGACAGTCGGAAAAAGAATAATCGAAAATTAATGCAATCATAAAGGCAGCCCAAGGTCCACGGAATGCGGCTAAATCTTGGCAAATTAGTTGAGAGTCCTCACCCGTGCCCACAGACAGAGAGACAGAGATAGAGTGACTGAGTGAGAGGGCCAGTGAGGAAAATTTGATTTGTTTGCCTGCTTCACCGACTTCAACAACAATTCACAATTCAAAAAAAAAAACAAAAAAAAGAAAGTAACAAACAAACAACCAACCATTTGGCAAGAATGCACAGCAAAAAAATGTAGATTTGGCTCTGATCTTTTTTTGGCCGCAAAATTTATGTTTACGCGTCGCTGCGCCTAAGGACCTCGCGCCTCCGATTCCGGCAACGGCAACGGCAACGGCAACGGCAATCGCACGTGGCACGAACTACGCTGACTAAACTAACTTCAACTGGCTGCGTTACAGTGAGAACTTTGCTCAAGATTATTGATGCGACTTGTCCGACCGCTTCATGCGAGACCACGACCTCGACTGAACGGCGTGAACGGCGTTAACGGCGTCGAGCCAAACGAACGAGCGCCAGTCGCAGCGACTACGGCGACTACGTCAACAACAACAGCAACGGCAACACGACCACGGACAATCAACTAGCTATGCTGGCTGGCTGGCTGGCTGCTGGCTGGCTGCACTGCTTCGACTGAAGCGCAATTTTCAACTGAACTCACTGATGGCAGCCACGTGCAACGCTTCCGAGCTGATGCTGATGCTGATGCTGCCACGGCTGCTACGAGCCGTTGCCGCACAGCTTCCTTCACGCCCGAGCCGTAACAGCGGCGCACTTCGGCAGCTGTTAGCAGCTCTGTTAGCTAACAGCAGCCGGAATGTTACGAAATATAAACAAATAAACGCAAGATTTACGTCGTTGCCTCTGCTGCTGCTGCTATTGCTGTTGCTGTTGCTGTTGCTGCTTCTGCTGCTGCTGCCGCTATCGCTCCATCGCCTTTTCTCGCCTTTCTTTGGCGTTTGTTTCATTTCATGCTGCGGCTGCCACGTGCAGCTCCAATTCCCCAATGGTCTGTAGGGGTATTCCATTTCCCTATTCATTTATCTCATTTATTTTATTTATTTTTTTTTTAATTTCATTCAAAATTTTGGTAAAAGTCTCGCCTCCCTCGCTCTATATCCAATCTGTGTAAAATTCTTCTATATAAAATTACATACAAGTCCTCATCTACCAAATTTTTCAGCTTAATTATACATTTTTTTTAATTTATAAAAATTGAATTCATTTTTGAGAAAATTTTTATTTTATTTTTTATTTAAGCCATTATCAAATCTTGAAAGAAGATATTGGAAAGTATTGTATGTATGTAACTTTGATTTTAAAAGCTTTATTTATATAACTTTCAGTTTCAATAAATTGTTTTTATGTTTAAGCACTTGAAATATTAATATTTATATTTAAAATAAACTTATATTATTATTTTCGAGAGGTATAGGGCACTGTCAGCTCTATGGGCTCAGAAATATTTTTTTGCCAGCATTTTTATACAATACAAATCAATCATTAAATATTTCTATAATTTTTTTCCAACAGTTCATAGCTTACATTTATTTATTAAAAATTTGTAAAAAAAAGAAAATAAATATAAAACCTAAGCTTAATTGCTTAATTATATATTTTTGGGCATTTCCCTCCCTTTCTAAAGCAAACATAATTTAATAAATTTTTAGAAAACTAAATAATTGTTGAAGAGTTTTCTAATAAGAATTTTTCAATATAAATAATAAATTCTATATAACAAAAAGAAATTACATTTTAAGCATTTCCCAACACTGGCCATGACCATAAAAGCATAATGTTGTCTAGGAAAGAATTTCCACGTATTAGCTATATACAAAAATATAAATTTTTAAGTATTTTCCAACACTACAAGTAAATATAAAATGTATTAATAAATTTTGTCTGTACTAAAGCCTTTTCTCATGCAGTTCATCTGCATGCTGATAAATGCTTTTGATAAATAAATATTTTTTTATATTTCTCAGCACTAAATCCCAATTATTTATAGATTATAAGCAGCATATAATTCCTGACTCTCATCGATTTCAAATCTCAGTGAAACATGAAAATTGCAATTTGCATAGACTTGAACTTTTGATGGCAAGGCATTTCACAACACTGGAATCGCAGTTGCAAACTGTTTGCTGGAAGAAAGTTTCTTTCTGACTATAATTAAATGCTTAAAAGTTGGCAGCTTTTAATTGAACAGCTCGCGCAATCTTGAAGCTTGGAACAGGCTTCGACTGGATGGACGAATGGATGGGTGGTGAAGTCACCAGGGTCCACAGGATGGCTAAGAGTAGGGCTTGTAATCGATGGCCTTTCAGCGCGGACGTGCGCGACGTCCATTTCATTTTCGAATACCCTTTCTAACGGCGAGGAAATTAGTCAGGGCTATTTGGACGTGTCGAATGCACGGAGCAGGACCTATCACTTCTCTGACAAAAAAATAGCCTGCTGTTATCTTCCCAGAGATCGCTGGCATTGCACAGCATCTGGGAGTCGAGTGCTGCCTACTGCTGAACATTATTTTTCTATGTTCTTCTTTTTTTTTGTTTTTAATTAAGCTAATGAGCAATTAAGCGATATTTAGAAAAGCGGGAAGCCAAAGCAAATCCATTGACAATGACCGCAGCGCGGCTGCTTGACACGCTGAAGGGCTGCCAGGACATTTGGACCTGCAGTGCGGCTTAGAGAAAAGAAGAAGGGGCGTAGCCAGAGGAGAGAAGCCCCACGGAATGCACAAACAGCAAACCTAAAGCAAAGGTTGAAAGCTTAAGGCAGCTTAACCAAAGAGCCAAACTCAAAATAAAAAAAAAATAAAAAATAAAAAAAAAAAAAATATTTAAGTGCAAAAAATAATAAAGAAATTTGAAATCAATCATTTTAAATTATCTTATTCTTTATTCAATGCAAAATGTTTTTTTTTTTTTTAAAAAAAAGAAGAGAAAACACAAAATTCTTAAAAACAATTAGCAAAACATGATTTTAATCTCATCAAGCTGGGTTCGTGTCTGTGCTTACATAATTTAGCACTCGTTAACATTTTATTAACATTTAAAACTCAGCAGCTGCTTATGCTTCGTTAGCTTTCAGCGCTCGTCAAATGTGGAACGCATTTGTGCTTAGCACGTATCACAACCATTTCAAATTATAGCACTGCTGCCATAAAGATGTACGTGTCCCAAAAAGCTCTAATAAAATAGGCATAAATATAGGTTTATGCATTTACTTAAGCTAAGTTGCAAGCCATGGCAAAAGCTTCACGTGTGCCCTGGTTTATTGACCCCATTGGCAAAAGCTATTTTTTTTTGCTTGCCTTCGACCCCAAATCACTTCCAATTGATGGAATCAAAGTTGTTCCAGTTTCGTTTAACCCACGCACATGCACACGTAAATACATACATAGGCCAAATCAACCCAGGAATATGTTTTTGATTGACTAAAATATACTCCGTTATAGCTTATATAGCTTCCTATACTACGGTATATATTATATAAAATTATGTATAACTTACATAAGTTTAGCTTAGAACTTTAATAGAAATCTTGGAGCCAGAACACATCACATAACGCTTTACCTATGGATCAGAAGATTATTTACATGCCAATAGGAAGTTATTATGGAGTGTTTCTGAAAAAATATATTATATATAGAGCTTCATTAGACTTAGAGACATTCATCTTTGTATTAATGTATTGTCTGGACTTGATGTTGATATAAAACATATCAAGTTAATCTAGCAGCGTTCACTGCGGGCTTGCGGCATCTAGAATCAGTGCCAAAACGCTCCCTAGATAGTTCCCCGGTAAATTTCGAGGATGTTAAACACTCAACAAGAATTATTCAAGCGACTCCGTATAAGAGTAAAATTTTTACATCTGTTAATTTTACCATTGATGTTCCATAAATATTAAGAATTGTTTATTTTCTGTATTTTTATATCTGCCGAAATATATCTATAATGAATTTAATAATTAGGTTTTTTGTACTCTTTCCCCTTCTCTTCTCTTACTTTAGACCTACTCTTGTTAGCAATGCTCGACTTAAAGATGCTCTGAAACCAGAGATGACCTGTCGAGCGAGATCTAGCATGCACAGCAAACAATACACACACATAGAACATAAATACGCATACAAACAGATACATATACACACTTATAAAGAGCAGGCTCAGCTCCAATTATACGCAGGGTATAGAAGAAAAAAGATTGATAGGTTTCTTAGGCAGTGTGGCTAGCTCGCCTCTGCTCACAGCTGGGTAGAGTGCAAGAGAGAGAGAGAGAGAGAGAAAGAAAAAGTGAGAGATAGAAAAAGTGAGAGATACAAAGAGAGAGAGAGAAAGAGAGTGAGATAGGGAGAGAGAGACGCTGCGTATTGGCAAGCCTCAAACACAAGAATCATTTGGCGCTGTGAGATGGCAAAGTTAATGAGTGCAACTTGTGTGCTACGGCTTGAAGCCGGAAGACTAAGTGTTAAAAGAGATGCATATATACGAGTATGTATGTGTAGATGTATGCGCATGTATGAGTACAATAATTTGAATATTTTATTAACGAATCAAGTATTCTTGCATGACTGTTTGATTGATTGCACAAAAGCAAGAAAAGCAAACGAAAAATTATGAAAAAATTCAAATCTGCATAAATATATATCCACATGTAGACATATGTTAACATATATATTTTTATATACATTTATACATACACAGCTGTTTGGCAACATTTAAATAAATAGTGAAGCTACGCGCAGTATTAATATTAATAACTATTAAATGAATAATTAATTGTAATAATTACTTGAGCGCATAATTAACGCATTTACAGCGGCCTTCAGCATTAATTTATATTTTATTTGATGTATTTTATATTTGCATTAATTAATAAGCTAACAAAAACTTGTGAGCAGGCACTAGTCGAGTCGTTGCGACTAGGAGCTACCCAGCACACCTCAAAGATATGATGTACACATCTGTCGACACATACCAAATACCCACAACTGGCAGTGTTGGGGTCTGCTCACAAGTAGAAACGAGAGGGAAAACTCTAGTCGCGACGGCTAGACTAACAGCTGCCGTGGGCCCCTTGGCTGATAGCTGATATTGCTAACATTATGCAGTTATTTAATTCATAAATAGTAAACAGCACACATACAGACACACACACATAGGCATGCGCTCTGCGCAGCTATCGCAGCAGCAGCGCTGCGACTGCGGCGTAGGCTTTGCTTATGGCTTAATTGTGGAAAAACTTTACTTCCAGATGTGTGTTTTAGATAAAATTTTCAGAGCTTGTTAATGATATTTAAATTTAGATATTTGACAAAGCTTAAGTCTCTAGTATTTGCTAGACTTTTTCATAATTTTTAGGCAAAAGGGGTGAGGATACCAACGTTAAATATATAATAAAAATCGTGCATATTCATTGTACCAATCATCCACATCATGTTGCATGTTTCTGTCTTTTATAATCTACAAACTAGGCTTAAAAATCATAAAAAAAAAACTATGGCTTAATGTCGATAATAAGTAAATAGAATGAGTTATCAAAAATAAGATAAAATCATACTATTTATGGTATACACGATGATTCTATGATATATTTCAAGTCTCTACAACAACAGCTGGGGGGAGCGACGCAGACAGAAATGGAGAGAGAAACGACAAACAAGCGGTCACAACTGAATAGACTCAATAGGTTATGCTAATCCTAAATACATACACACTTTGAGCTGTGACACGCCTACTTCGGCCAGTTACAAACATGCTCATTCAGCCAATATGCCCAGAAGTTTTAATACTGTACAAATATGTGCATAACTTAAGCCCTTAAATATTATCGAGTGCATTTGGAAATTTGTATTAAATTTAAATGCGATTTGATGACGTAGAGCCAGCAAGTGTCGAGTAGATACTTTAATTATTTATTAGCCGAATTAGCAACAACAGCAACGACAACAACAACAACAAGTTTTTCTGAATTACATTTTGTCAATTAGGCAAATGCACAAATCTCTTAATGCATAAATAATGTCGTATCTATCGAAATTAAAAAAAAAATATATATATATATATAAATATATATATATAAATGTGAAAAGAGGAGGTAAATAAAAATTTAAAACATGTGTTAAATAAAAAACACGACGACGGCTTTGCTATTTTAGTTGAATTTCATTTGGATTTTCTATTTTAATTTACTTCTTTTTTTTTTTTTTTGTTTATATTTTTTATTATTTGCATTTATTTCTTTCACTTTGGGGCTTTTGTTGGCTGCGCTTTGACTTTAAATGGCCAACGGAAATTTGCATAATTAAATTATTTAATGTGGTTTGCCAATTTGGCCCATCAAAGATTCAAACTGCGAAATTGCCAGAAACCAGAGCACAATAATTGACCGACTAGCACATACCCTACTCTTATCAGAAATCTGCTCTGTCAAGCCCAACTAAATATAAAAGATATATACATATTTCATAATTGTCAATTGTGGGCGTTGACCGACTCGAACATACTCTATACCATAACACAGTCTTGATGTTTAAGCGAAAAGAGTGTTTAGCTAGCTAAGTAAAGTTTCTTATATTCATATATATATGTATCCAACAACTGTGGATTCAGAACACTGATCGACCTAAATATACCCTATAATAATCAAAAGAAGTTTTATCTGTCAAAACAAATGTTCAAAATTGAGCAAAGTTTATAATATGCGTTAATATATTTTATGACTGTCACTGCTGATAGTTGACAGACTCAAAAATACCCTATATTTATAGCCCACGTTTAAGTATTAAGAGTGTATTTAGCCAGTAGAGCAAAATTTCCTAACCTCATATAGAGCTTTAACAACTTTCGATAAGAGATATTGATCGCCCCAAACATACCCTATAATAATAATAAAAAAAATGTTTATTTGCCAAAAATATAAACAGTTGCGCAAAGTTTGCAGTGTTCATGTATATGACTGTTAATTAATGATGTTGATCGACTAAAACATACCCTATGATCCACATATGAGCTTGAAATTTCATAAATAAAGTTGTCTTTTATTCACAGACACATTTCATAGGTGTTAATCATAGACATTGCTCCACTCAAACATACCCTAAGCTCTTCCAATAAAGTAACTTTGTCAATTGATTGCTAACTGTCTATGCTAATATTTATGATATATCGGAGACCGCCGCTACATGAACCTTGGGGAAAGCTAGTCTCAGTGTGCAGGGAATGAAACCATTTCGAGCTCAACTAGTGTAGAGCTGCCATGTGCCATGTTGAGCCAACAGCTCTAAGGCCCTGATACTTCTGCAGCTGGTTGTTCACCAAATACTCATCTGGATACAGTTACAATAGCCCATATTAAGTATACACACAGCTTAACACATCAACTTTTAACATGCCCAAAATACATTTTTGCAAAGGTTATCTACTGGTGTTCGACTGGCTCTGCCTCACTCTTTCTATCTCCGATCTTATTAAGCTTCAAGTTGTGTGAAATTGAAACTGGTTCAGCGAAGTGCAAAACTTTAAAAAATTTGCGCAGCTATTGGCAATGACAGCGCAGATCATCTGATTGGCCTGCCGCCGAGTGTCAGCTAATGGGCATTGGATATGCTTGAACGCCAGCGACCCCCGGCAGTATATACCCGATAGAGGAGACTGCTACCAGCCGCAGTGCGGGACGGGCCGGTACGAGGCGAGGTGAGATGTGATTAATTGCGCTGCTGATTGGAAGCACAGCTGAGGCAATGGCATAGGAGCGACAAAATTACGACACATCGAACGTCTCCAGGGGCAGTTCACTCACACTGGACTTTCGAATATGCATATTGCATATAATTCCCACTTAGCTTAAGATTCACATTCGTATTTCTTTAATAGTTTTGCAATTTGAAATGTCTTAAAGCTCATGGAAAGCAGTTGGTTGAATATGTATTTTCCCCACTTTTTTCACCCCATACTAGCCTGCTAAGGCCAGTTCCATTTCTATTGCATCGTCTCTGCTTCGAACAGCCTTTGACCTGTTCCTGAATTTATTTTACAAACTCCACTCATTCAGAATGTCAAAAAGAAAAGCTCAAAGAATTGCTTGGTCATGCGAAAGTCTGTCAAAAATACAAAGAGCAGAAGAAGGCAAAGAGAGAGAAATATATACATAAATTTGCAGAGTTTCTACTGTCGCTGGCGAAGCAATCAAATTAGAATATTGAACTAAAAAAGACTTGTTCTGTAGTTACAGGGTAACTTAGTTTTTAGCTCATATTTTAATTGAGATATATTTTATGTGTTAAATTATTATAGAATTAAGACTTGTATGAGTGGAGGTATAAAGTAAATGGAGTTAAACTAAGTAGTAATGAGTGAAAGTGAAGCAAAATGAGTCGAATTGGGTAAAAAGCGTTTAATATTGAATCAAAGAGGGTATCAATGTATTTTAAAAGGAGTCAAAGTGAGTCAAGATGAATCGAAGTGATTCAGAAGAAGTCGAAATTGAGATAAAGTGAGTCAAAGAGAATCTAAAAGAATCAGATATAATTAAGGTTCAAATTGATGTCAACTAAATCAAAAAGAATTAAACTGACTGAATCTATTATATTATTTTAAGTTTCAAAAAACTAAATAAAAACATAAATAATATAAAATATAGGTTGAATAAGTAAAGCGTGGTTGACATAATTAAAGTGGACCAAAATGATTGGAATCAAAATAACTCAAAGAGACTCTAAGTGAGTCGAAGGCAAATTCAATAAATAATTTCTCATTCTCTATTTCTTACTTTCTCTGTGCGTATCTCTTTATCTCTCCTTCTCTCTCACTGAATATATTCCTTTCCCACTCTCTCTCTCTCTCTCTCTCTCTCTCTTTCTCTCCTTCTCTCCAAATCACGCTCTTATTAGTGAGTCTCTCTCTCTCTCTCTGACCCTAACTCTCAATCTCACTCTCGCCCACTCTCACTCTCTCTCTCTCTCTCTCTGCCTCAATATCAATATATATATGTTTATATATTGTGGTTATATGTGTGTGTCTTTTAATGCATAGTAAATATATAATATAAAAAATAAAATAATATCAATCAGTTGATATCCTTAACATACATAAGACGTGTTAAAAATGGAGCTTCGCTTGAAAGGTAGGTGTGTCTTATGGTCATGATCAAGCCATGATCATCAAGCCAGCGAACAACCAGCAATAGTGATAAAGCAACATTTATATATACATACATATATACATATATTCACATATGTTTATGCAGGCTATAAATGATACAAATTTCGTTCAGCAAGTAGCCAAGATTATAATATTTCCCGACTGGCCATTAATATATCCATTAATAATTTATAGATTTGTCTATTTTGGGTCGTGAACTTGTTTCTGGGTTCAATGCAGCGCAGCTGATTGCTGTTGTTGTTGCCAATGCTGATGCTGATCATTTCTCTTTGGATAGCAATTCACTCTTTCGCCCTGGATGGACATATAAATAGCAGCCAGCGTGCGGAGTCTCAATATTAGTAACTGATTAGGCTTCCAGGCTTAACTTCGTCTATCAAGCGCTAAAGCTGAACCTAAGCAGAACCGACAACAAGATGAAGGTAAGACTTACAGGTTCAGGCTGAAAGCTTTTCTCATTCAATGTTTCCATCCATCTCGGCCTAGGTGTTCGCTTGCCTGTTCCTGTGTGTGAGCCTAACCCAAGCTGGCTTCATCGGCGGTGGCTACTCAGGCGGTGGTGGTGGCTACTCCGGCGGTGGTAGTGGCTACTCCGGCGGTGCACCCACCATTGTGAAAGTCATTCATGAGGAAGATCATGGACATGGACACGGACATGGCAGTGGCTTCGATCATGGTCATGGCGGCGAGCTCAAAATTGTCAAGGTGATCCACGAGGAGGCACAAGGACATGATCATGGCGGTGGCTTCGATTATGGACATGGACACGGCGGCGGCTTTAGTCAAGGTGCCGGCGCCGAAGTCAAGGTCATTAAGGTCATTCAGGAGGCGGGCTATGCGCAGGGCGGCTTCAGTCACGGTGCCGATCACGGCCATGGTCACGGCGGCGATGTGAAGATTATCAAGGTCATCCATGAAGCTGGCGGCGCCATTGAGCACGGCCATGGCGGACACTATGCAGCCGATCACGGACACCAAGTCGAGAATGTCAAAGTTGTGACCGTGCTGAGCGATGGCGGTGCCAGTGTAGGTGCTGGCGGTGGTGCTGGCTGGTCTGCTGGCGGCGGCGGTGGTGCTGCTGGCTGGGCTGTTGGCGGCGGCAATGGCTGGGATTAGGCTCATTGGCTACCGAAGCAACAGCTACAGCAACCCACTCATAGTCCCATTCCCACACACACACACACACACATTGACGCAGCCATGTGATTAGCCAGGCACTCGACTCGCTTGTTTCTGTTGTCCGAGTTGAGCAACGGCATTAGCCTTGTAGATGTTGTTACTATATCTTTAAGAGGGCACACATATTCGTGTGCCCGTTGTTTTCTGTAACCAATAAAATTTTTTTTTTTTTGTGTTAATTAGTTTATAAAATGTACAAAACATCTTCAACTGTGTTGAGAAAGAAAAAATAAAAAAAAAAAAAAAAAAAACATTTAAAAATGACTTTTCTTGCCATGCCTGGCCGCGGGAGTCCCCGAGTTGAGACACCTGCACATACATGTATGTGTATATCAAAGAGCCCCCGTGGGGGCCGCGCAGCCCAATTATGCACGGCAATGCTGTGATCCGTCATTAGGAATAGCAATTGGCCAAACATTGGCCGCGCACATGCTTCACAGCTCAAAACAGATCAAGATGTGCCCCCAGACATGACTTAATAGAAAATTGCAGAAAATTAAAAAGAAAAAACATTAAAAGACACCTTAACACCTTGAACAAAACATTTCCCGTCTACATGGCTGGCGGGTAGGGGGGCTGGGCCCATCCAGTAAGACACATGCATAACTAATAGGCCAACAAGCTGGTTTCTGGGTCGGAAGCTCTGACTTAAATAAGACCCATTAATATATTTTTTTTTTTTTTTGCTTAAGGTGAAAGGCGTCTTCGCACAATCCACAAATGGACCGGCTTAATTTATGTATAGTCATAGCTATCATAGACCCAAACACAGAGAGAGAGAGAGAGAGAGAAGGTGAGTGAGAGTGAGAGTATAGGTATCTCTATGGACATTAAGTAACTTTAATAAGCTTTGCTTTTGTTTTCTTTTCGCGCAGCAATAAGATTTTATATGAACCACTCTACATTTCGTGCCACTGCTGATTACAGCTATATCAATTCATGCAGAAAAAGTGACTGTGTAGGCGGCAGCATGTGCGACCTCAAGTTACCCTACATAATCTTGAGTGCATTAGAAATGCTATGAAGGCATCATAGAAGAAGATGAGAGTCTAAAGAAAGAGAACTTTGAGGGAAAAGGTGACCGAAATATTATGTATATTAACACATCACATAGAGATGTGAATTTTTTTGGTGACACTAAAAGGGCGGACTATTACTTCTATTACTCCTATCTACGACAATATATAGATATGTGAGAAATAAATATATCTGAGAATCCCATAGACGTGCGATATATTTAAATAATAACTCAAAAAAAGCTCAAGCAAATACCTCTAGTTAAACTCTACCTTGATAGACAATACTAGACATATATAGACTTATGAGAATCACAGAGAAGGGTCATCTATATAAATTTTAAACAAAAAATCTTAAGCTCTACATCAAGCTAAGCTCCATAGAATAGAGAATGCCTTATAACTTTATTGATCAAATGAATATATGAGAATTACATAGAAGATCCATATAAATATAAAATTAAGAAACAAATATAAATTTAAGCTATGCTAAATATATAATGCCTTACTATTAGATAAATCGCATAAGAGATAAGCACTACTAAGTCCAGTTGCGCCTTGCTCTAATAGACAATGCCTTCAATGTATTGAAAAAATATAAGAAAGGCAAAATGCTTCTTCTAGCTGAATTATGCTCAACTCAATATATATATATACGAAAGTATGTGCACATTTGAGAATCACATAGAGAGGCGATCAACCAAACACTTTTTGACACTCACGGCTGAACTGTGCTCCACACACAGTCAAACATGCCCGTGGCATATGGCACCATAATTTACATTTGTCCGCTTTAGAGCTCATTTAAATGGGTATCGAAAATATGTATGTGTATCATTAATCAAAAAGATATTTGTCACTGTGATTTTATATTGTCACTACGATGATGATATGCCAGAAAGTCAACGTTACAGACAGCATAAGAGGATTATTGCTTCACGCTACATTTAGATAACATTTAGCTATAACGACGTCAAGTTGGATAAGTATCAATTGGGGGGATGCCCCCAGGCGGCTATTGTTAGATAGTTAAACATTATCCTAGTTATGAACAAATATGATATGCCTCGACTCGATTTCCGACAAGTATAATTATGTCTGAGTCTCTATGACCTGGGCAGCTATCAATAAAAAAAAAAAAAAAAAAAAATCTGTTAATTATTAACCAATGGTCGTGAAATATTTGAAATACAATATTAATAATTTAATATATGGACGCATCGAATTTGTTGCTTGCATAATCGAACGTTAATTATGGCAAATGAAAAAAATTATGATGAAGCCCTATGCATGTACTTATGTGTATATGAAAATGGGCAATATGTTGTAAGTTGGAAACCTGTTTAACGGCTTAGGCTGAAAAACTTTGGCTCAAATGTCCGCAACGGCAGACGAACCCTCATCACAAACTGAAGGCGACGGCGGCGGCGGCGGCGGCGGCGGCGGCGGCGGCGACGGCGGCAGCAGCCCTGAATTGAACTTAAGTTAATATTAACCCGTAAATTTAACAAAAATTTCCAACGGCAACAAGTTTTCAAAATTTGGAAATGGTCAAGATTCATGGACTCTAATTCATTTCATTTACGGCTCAGCATAATTGCCAGCATATACCCCCACCGTAGGTAGGGTCAGAGACGCAGAGCCAATTCGGTGTCGTGACTGCGTGGGATTTGTAAACTTCCGCGAACTCCGAAACAATGCTGTGGCAATTAAGTTGGCGCACAGCACAGTTAAATTATATTTGCCATCTATCAAGTGTCGATCCGAAGGCTTAACAAATTAATAAGCCCCAACGGCGCACTTTTCACATTGAGGCAACAGCAAAGAGCAGCGCTGCCCTGCAGCTGTATGAATCTAATCTAAGGCAAGATGCGGATGCGAATATGCAATCTTGAGCCAATGTTGAATAAAGTCTTTAGATAATATGGATAGATTGTATTTAACGTAATCGATGGGTAGCAACTGGTCAGCCATGACATGAGCTGCAGCATCAGCTCCACATGTGTGGACACCCAGTCTGGGCCACACACAGAGCATTTTCTATGGTATGGCCTACTGCAGCTGTAGCTAGAATATATAGATTACTTAGCTATGGCCTAGTAACTAGGTATATTCTATTTATTTTAATATACATATATTCTATGCATATTATATATATATATTTAATATAAATTTATTTTTATTGAACATTATAACTACGAAATGAATTTTCCTATGGGATCAACTTTGCAAAAATTAAATTGAACAAAAAATTGAGTCTCTCTTATTTCGTCAAAATATATGTATATAACTGACAATTGAAGGCGTGGCAGACGCCATAAACTCATATATATATATATATATATATATATATATATATATATATATACTTGATGCGAATAACTCAGTTTGTTATAGAGCTATGTCCGTCTTCTTCTCTGTCTATTCATATGAGCTACAGTTTGAATTATTTTTTGGTATTCCTATTCCATGCGCCGCAAATGTCTATTATTTTCGACAGCTCATCAAATTGGCCAATTATTGATAAGAAATTGATAGCTTTATTTATTTTTATTTCTCTTCATGTATTTTTGTTTAATTTCCTGTTATGCATACACAGATTTTGTGTGTGTCTGTCGGTTTTTGGTTACCTTTGAACACCTTTCTTCGCAACTCAACTGAAAATTAAGATGTATTTAAAATAACAAAGTCTTGTGCTTTGGCTAATACCGTCTTTATCACGCTCTCAATTTGATTAAGAAAGTCGCTTTCTAGAAGAAGAGTTAATAAACAATTACATTTTAATTAGATTTTTTTTTAGCATGGGAAAGCCCAGACGCTTCTGGGCAGAAACTCAGTTGGCTGAGTATGTGTGTGTGTTTGAGCGAGAATGAAGTACCAAAAGAGAGAAAGAGAGAGAGAATAAGAAAAAGAAAAAGAAAGAAAGAGGAAGACAGTGGGTGTGTGTGCGAGAGGGAGAGGAAAAGAGAGAGAGAGAGAATGATGTGTGTGTGTGAGCATATGTATGCAAGTAGAACTCTGTCTTTGTGTGTGTGTATGTCTCTCTGTGTGTGCGTGTGCTTGAAAGAGAGCAAGACACAGAGAGAGAGAGAGAGAGAGAGAGAGAGAGAGAGAGAGAGAGAGAGACAGTGTGTATGTATATATATTATATGTTTTGACACCGTCCGGAAACGTGCCTTAATTTTTTGTCCTCTGCTTGAGCCACACCTCTGTTAATACATATGTATGCATGTGTGTGTGTGTGTGTGTCTGTGTGTGTATGTTGGTATGTGTGTGCATGTGTCATGTTTGCTATATATTCACATATGAAGCGAGGGCAATGAGAGCTCTTCCAGCAGCAGGTGCTCATGAGTTCGGGGTCAGCTGAGGGTATCTTCCCGTCGCGCACTCCCACCTGGAGCTCACTATCAGCTGCTTATAATTTAAATGAGCTTATAATAGGCAAAGCAAAAAGTGGCAAATATTGCCGCAGACGCTTCATTAAAATGTTACAATGCCCATTTTGTTTAGGGCACGTTATGAAGGCGGCGTTTGATTAGACATTGGGTTCGCGGCTTTCGGTGCTTGCTTCGAGTGCTAAAATGCGCTACTTATTCGCCTTTTGTTATGTTTGGTTAATGCTCTCTGTGTGCAAGCGATTTGATGAATTGCATAACGACGCCAATAAAGAGAGCTCCCCATAGCTGAGCAGCCAGCTCCCCAGCTTGGCGCTGGGAGAGATGGTCTTGTCGTCTTTGCTGCTTGATGGCTGTGTGATGGCATAATCCGGGCAGAGCATCGCGTGGACAACCAATTAGAGTGTCATGCATTAGCATACACTTGGTTACCTATCTGTCTGTCTGTCTGTCTGTCTGTCTGGGTGGCTAGCTGGCCGACTAGCTAACCAGCTTGGGGCAGGGTCGAGCTGGTTTTGTGGCTTTGGGCCGTCATTTGGCCATAAAAGCCAGAGCTAGAGCCATGCAGCGGCACAGTTGAAGTTCAGCTCTCGTCGAAGTCGCATTTGCAAAACCCAATTCCTAGCTCCAAGCAAGACACAGAGCCAACATGAAGGTGCGTCTCGACTCCGAATCGCTCGTCGCCGGGATAATCGACAACAAAAAAAAAAAAAAAAAATATTTATTTTTTTTTTAAATTTTTTTATTTTGTGCTGTGCCGTGAAAATGTTTTGATCTGTTTTGATTTATTGTGCCTGTTTCTCTTCCAAGGTATTCGTTTGTCTGCTCGCTGTGTGCAGCATGGCCCATGCGGGCTTCCTTGGCGGCGGCAGTGCCCTTAGCGCCGGTGGTGGTGGTGGCGGCTACGGCGGCGGCGGCGGCCATGGCGGTGGTCATGGCGGTGGCTATAGCGGCGGCCATGGTGGCGGCCATGGTGGCGGCTATGGCGGTGGTCATGGCGGCGGTCATGGCGGCGGCTATGGTGGTGGCTATGGCGGCGGTCATGGCGGCGGCGGCGGCGGTGGAGGAGTCAAAATCATCAAAATCATCTCTGATGGCGGTGCAGGCGGCGGCGGCGGCTATGGCGGCGGCCATGGAGGCGGCTATGGAGGCGGCCATGGCGGTGGCTTTGGAGGCGGCTATGGCGGCGGTGCCAGCACCATTAAGATTGTCAAGGTCATCTCCGACGGCGGTGCTGGCGGCGGTGGCGGCTATGGCGGCGGCTACGGCGGCGGCCATGGTGGTGGCTATGGAGGCGGCTATGGTGGCGGTCATGGCGGTGGCTATGGAGGCGGCCTCGGTGGCAGCTCCGGCACTGTTCAAATTGTCAAGGTCATCTCCGATGGTGGCATCATCGGCGGCGGCGGCGGTGGCGGCGGTGGCGGCGGTGGCTGGGCACCTCAGGGTGGCTGGTCCTCCAGTGGCTGGTAAACAGCGGTCCACCATCCGCGGACACGAGCTACCTTTGTGCCTGGACCTCTGCTGTGACATATGTGCGGCGTGCTCACTTTGGAGCTTGTGCAGCCGCCCTTTCACATCTTTGTTTTGCATTAACCTTGTTGACCACTCGAATTGTAAATACTCATTACATTAAAACAAATACTCCAACCCGAAACACAAAACCAAAACAAAAATGTTTGCTTCATTTGCGGCGTTAATCAAGCGCGCCAGGTCAGGTGTGGAGCCGACACCTGAGAGTCATTTCCGCCAGCGACAATCTCAGCGGAATTTAGCAAACGAACTCGTTCGCTCTGCGAGCTTAGAAGACAACCTCAGATATATTGTGGAAGTATCTGTGTGGCGTGTCTTGGCAAAGAGTATTTTGGGCATAGATTGGATTGGATTATGAAAGGCGAGAGTTGATCAAAGATTATTTTAGAGAGACAGAGGGGAATAAGATTGGGAGAGAGAGATAGAATCACAGGATAGGAGATATATCCTATATCTCCTAGAGAGAGAGAGAGAGAGAAACCTAATGACAGAGAGAGATAGAAAGACAGAGTGAGGCAAAAGCAGAATGAGAGAGTGACGAGGATACATAGGAAAAGAGTGAGAGAGAGATAGAGAGAAAGAGATAGCGAGAGGGTGAGAGAGTGACGAGGATATATAGGAAACGAGTGAAAAAGAGATAGAGAGAAAAAGATAAAGAGAGGGCGAAAAAGAAAGATAGAGAGAGAAACAGAAAGAGAGATAGATAGAGAGATGGATAGAAAGGATGAGATATTAATGAAGACAGATAGAGATAAAGAGAGACAGGTAGAGATAGTGGTAGACACAAAAAGAGAGACATAGGGACGTAGAAAGGGCAAGAGAGAGAGAGAGAGAGAGAGAGAGCAGGAAACATAAAAATTAAGAACTAATGAAGGTAATAGGTACGGAAAGAGTGTGAAAGGGAGAGCGAGATAAGCAAAGAAATATTCCTCATATTTTCACTCTCTGTCTTTCGCTCTATCTTTGCAAAAGTGAAAGATTTATGGGAGAAGATAAAAGTAATAGAACCAAAGGAGAGAGAGAGAGAGAGAGAGAGATAGAGACAGACAAAGAAGATAGAACGCATTACTATCAGATCAAATGTTGGTGGCTGCCTTTTGAAAATATCTCATCAAAGATCAAGCAGAAATATGCCTATCGACTCAACTGCTACTTCCACGTGCCTTCATACTTCCATGTGCTCAATAAGTTGAGCAAATAGTACCTAGGGAGCTTCTAACGTCTAACAATATTCTAGCTGAGTTAATCAAAGTTTGATTAGGAAATCATATGGCAGCAGCTCTCAGATGTGACAAAGGTTTCTTGATTGCAGCGCTTAGAAGTTTCTCTGGCGTATTTCCGGTTTATCGAATAGGGCGAGCTGTGGGCGCAGAGCCATGACCACAAAAGAGAACCGATAGCGAGTGCTTAACATCTCATGGCAGTTGCCATCAACTCTTTGTTAAGAATTGTAAAAATGAAAATGAAATGAAAATTCTTGAAATGAGACAGCAACGGCTGCGAATGAAAGGGAAAACGAATTGAAGCCGACTGCCCTATCTGACTAATGAAAATGAAATCTGTGGAAACTTTCCGGCACGGTCGGCTCTTCAGTAAGATGAACAAATATGTACCGTTGCCGATGGCAGAAAACGTTTGCAGCTGCAGCATTTCAATTAAGGTCTCGATGCGAGCCCCACACACCCCCACATGGGTCCCACTCAGCAGCACCTGTGCACCTGTCCACCTGTCCAGCCTGTCGCCTCTGTCGACGTTCCATCAGAGCTTTGTTGAGCCCTATGTCAATGGCGAGGCGCAAAAGCTTCATCACACAAAGCTGCACCAAGGACCGATTGGCCCAGTGAATGGAGCTAGGTATCGTGTCGCCAGCGTGGGTCGTCTGGCGGCTGTTGGCACATGTCATAGTCAGACAGTCAAAAAGTAAAAGTCCGGCTGCTCCAGCTGAAGCCATTCAATTAAACTTTTCAAACGCATCCCAACCTCAGCCGACGGTATCACAAGAATCTTGCAATCTTGCTGAACAACTTCTTTATGAGCACTTCAAGTGCAACAACAGATAAAAAGCGTGCTAAGGTCAGCGGCACGCAAGATGAACACAAAAAGCTGGATACAACGAAATAGAAAAAGAAAAGAAGCGGATGTGAATGCAGAGTAAGTTTAATCGAGTGTTCATAATAATTTCGTTCATATTGACAGCGCAAGTGAGACATCAAAGCTCGATAGCCACTAGGGATTACTTCCATAAATGAGAAGACATCGTTTGAATGTTATTTATTAAAGAAAATGTGCAAAGATTAATATGTTTTTATTTATGTGTATGTATATATAAGTATACATATGTTGATGTATCTGTATATTAGCATGCATTCAAATATGAATCGATGTACATATATTATTCATCATATATTTTATAGTACAGATTAAGCACTGTATATCATAAACCATTCATACATCATCATACATCATTCAGCATCAATTATACATGACAACATATATAATGCATAATTTTCACAGATTAAGCAATATACATCACACATTGTACTTAATAAATGCTCATACTTCAATCCTTATAGGGTATACATTACACACCATGCATCATACATCTCATATATCATGGTGTATGCACCATGCATCATGCATCACATTTCATACATCAAACAGTATACATCATGTATCTACATCATACATCATATATGTACATCATACATCATATATGTACATCATACATCATATATGTACATCATACATCGTATATGTACATCATACATCATACATCATACATCATACATCATGCATCATACATCATAAATCATACATCATACATCATATATCTTACATCATACATCATACATCATACATCTACATCTACATCTACATCTACATCTACATCTGCATCTACATCTACATCTACATCTACATCTACATCTACATCTACATCTACATCTACATCTACATCTACATCTACATCTACATCTACATCTACATCTACATCTACATCTACATCTACATCTACATCTACATCTACATCTACATCTACATCTACATCTACATCTACATCTACATCTACATCTACATCATAAATCATATATCATATATCAAACATCGCATGATAAATTTTCCTCATGCATCACACTTTATAATTCTTTCATCTTCCGTTCTATAACGGATGATGTATGAGTTATGATCTATATCATAATTCATACATCATCCTACATTACAAGTCTGTCATCATACAGCATAAATTATACATCACACATCTTTCAGCGTGCCTCATGCTGTATATGTCATCATATATACTTACAAATATTCATAATGAAATTCATATAAACATAAATACATACATACATATATGCCTGTACACATACATATAGACTCTCAATTACATGTGCATTCATAAACACATACATACGTGTATGTATTAACATAGAATTGTCTCAAACTAATCAGGTATAGTTAAGATCGACAGCAAAATGATTATCAAGGGCCGGATGAAGGCCATCTAATGCAAGTCCAATCAGAGCGCGGCTGCAACGTATTCTAATATGATTGATCCAATTGGCCGGGATTCCAATTGGCATTGCCAAGGTGATACTGACCTGTGGGGCAAGGGGATAAGTCAGCAGACACCAGGCCTGCGATGTCAGTCGGTGCGCCAGACGGCGACCCAAATTAAATGAAACTCCCATTAATAACTGACCTGAGTGAGGGTAGAGGGTCAAAGGGGACAGAGGGGGGGGGAGCAGCGGGTAGGGCAACAGCTGCTATCAAATTTATTACGTATACGACCGCGTGAACAGAAGTTTCAGTCGCCAGAACAATCGACTTTGCTTCGAGGTGCGTTTTTTTTTCTTTTTTTTGTGTGTTTCTTCCCTTTGTATAGAGTAGCTCAGCTGTGAGCGGCAGTAGGTGGTAGAGGGGGCAGGGGAGGTAGACGGTATGAAGCTATTGTCCAAGTATTGCTCCATTGCCTATAAATAGTTGCGTCGTTGCGGCTGTGGGCCACGACGCTTGGCGCTGCGACTGCCGATGACGCTCCATTGCCGCGCTATAACTTGGCTGCTGCTGCTGCTAGTCCTGCGACTGGGCTGCGCGCAGAATTATTGTAATCCCGCGCTCTGTCCGGGCGGCCTGCGCCATGTCGTCTGCGGCAATAGTGGTGTAAGTAGTGGGCGTGTCACGGCCGCAGCTCCACCAAAATAACGGTTTATTTCTGCGATCTTTTAGCAATTTGCGAGCGGATGTCGCGGCGAGTTCGTGCCGCTCGACGCGCACATTCCGCTCATACTGAAGGAGCACAACGATCGACGCAATCTGCTGGCCGGCGGCGGAGTGGACGGCTTTCCGAGCGCCCTGCACATGGCGACAATGTCGTGGGATTCGACGCTCGCCCAGGTGGCCGCCTACAATACGCTGCAGTGCCGCATGGCGCACGACGAGTGCCGCAACACGAACACCTATCGCTACTCCGGCCAAAATCTGAGCGTTCTCTACACGCTCAATATCGATACGTCGTCGTTTCTGCGCCAGCGTATCGCCGCCTGGTTCGAGGAGCATCACTATGCCACCAGCGCCGACACGGAGGTGCATGTGCCGCGTGGCGGCCCGTGAGTATGCCCATTGCTTGCTCCACCTTCACCTCCAACTCCAAATCCAAACTCTGTCGTCCGCAGTGCCATCGGCCACTTTACGACGATGGTGAATGAGCGCAACAATCGCATTGGCTGCGCCGTCGCCCGATTCACGGACGCCAATGGCTTGGGCAGCACGCTCCTCGCCTGCAACTATGCGGTCACAAACGTGCGAAACAATCCGATCTATAGGGCCGGGCCGCCAGCCTCGGAGTGCATCAGGGGCCGCAACCCCAGCTACACCAATCTCTGCGCGGAGAGTGAGGAATATAGCTACAATACCTGGACCGCTTGATAAACATTTCAAGTTTCTCCGCCACCAAAAATGTTTTACCTTTATTTCTAAACGTCCCAAGTAGGGGAAAGTCAGTTTAAAAGGAAATTCCAAACTTTATTCACTGGTATTATTATTATCCATGCTTATATACGTATGCTATAAGCCAAGTCTCAATTTGCTGGGCAATTTCAAAGTTTTTATTGTATTATAAATTATATGCTAAAGCCCAAGTTTATATCTTTGAAAAAAAAAGTGGGAAAAACACAAGTCGCTTTCCTCTGATTTCCCTTTTACGAAATTTTGTGCCCTAAACATAAGCTTATGCTCAGAATGGCTTATGACTTAGCTAAAAAATACACTAATTATTTATGGCATGCGCAATATCGTAAGTCCGCATTGTTTGCCCAAATTATCCGTTAATTTTCCCTACAACACTATACATAAGTTGGTTTAAGACTTTGCTATACAATTCATGAATTTCCGAAGGTATGTGCCTCCAAGTTCAAGTTGGTTTTGGTCTAGGCTTAAAAAAGCATCGAAACATTAAAATTTACCATTGGCCATTGCGTAAGTGTGTACTAGCTAAATGTGCCAATATTATCCGTTGATAAGCTTGAGGATAATATTTTATAACAAAAAAACATTTACATTTGCTGGTACTTAACTATATAATTTTTCAGTAGGAAATTTACATATTACGCGTGGCTTGCATATCGGAAATTCTACCATCGGGATAGCATATAAAACTAATAAGTCGCGTTATTTGTGTGTAAATGAAACTTGGTGCAGCAGCGATTCAGCAACAAATCAGCAGCAGCAGCAAAATGTGTGTGTTTGAAATGGGTTTGTGTCCATGCTTTCGTGAAAATGTGTAAATGAAGTTTTATAATATCGTAATTGGTTGTTGTAAAAACTATTGGTCGCTGGAATCGGTTTTCGAGCTTTTCGATTCGACTATACGTATTATGATGGGTATATCTTCGATCTTAGTGGTATTTGTGGTCGAGTGGGTGAACTGCTCGACGCAGTCGCTCTTGAATTGCGCCCATTTGCGCGTCTTGATGAAATCGTCGAACAGCTTCAGCCGCGATGGTATCCAGCGATTCAGATAGAAGCGCATCCGCTGCCAAATGTGGCCCGGATTTTGTTCCTCCTCCATCAGCCAATAGCGTGGAATGAGCAGGCATTGCACTGTCGTTCGGGCCATGACAACGCGATGATCGCACTTCTCGCCAACCCCAAAAAGTCCCCCAAACGTCATCGAGCCAATGTCCACAAAATGTGTGGCATAATTATCGTCGGGTTGCTGGGGCATGCTCAGGGATGAGGGGCTAGGAGCTATACCTAGGCGCTTTCACTACTTACTTTGGTTTTCGCCGACTCAATCGACAGCGCTGAGCTCGATTTGCCGGACGCCGATGAGGCTGTGAATATCTCCTGCTCCTCCTCCTCCCCTTCGGAGCTCAGTCGTTTGGTGAGCTTGCTATTCCGGCTAGCAAGGCTCAGCTTGCTGGCAAGGCTCAGTTTGCTGGCCTTGCTCACGCGACTTGCTGGATGTGGGGCCACCGACAGAGCCGTGTCCCGCCGCTTATAGGGGCCATCGCTGCCCGACGAGCAGTAGTCCTCGTAGTCCTCGCCAGATCCATAGTCGAATAGATCGACCCATTTGTCATCCACCAGCGACTTGTGATGATGCGTTTGACGCTGCGTGTGACGGTGCTGCGAATGCTCCTCGACTGCCACTGGCTTCTGATTCAGCAGCTTGCAATGCGCCTCGATCCGGGCGAATTCCGCCTTTCGCTTCTGCATGGGAAAAGCCAAAGAAAAAAACATATATATCTATACATATCGAATGGGCTCAGCTCTGATCATACCGCCTTCTTTTTATTATGTCCGGCTTCATCAAGCGAAGAGCTCGAGCGCAGCAGCTCCCTTACGTCGAACGTCTCTGTCTTCTCGTCATCGGCGTCATTATCCGAATTCTCCTCGACTACGGCCGACAGTTCGTAGTGCACTTCGCCCTTTTCAACTGTGACCTGGGCAGAAGAGAGCGAGAGTAATTGATAGAGATAGAAATAAAGAGAGAGAGAGAGAGAGAGGATAAAGCTATATATAGACTTACCAGCATATGCAGGCATTGCAATAGAACGCATTCGCCGCTCAAGACAAAGTAGACGTGCTGTATGTTATCCGAGCTCTCCGGATAGATGGTGCTCAATGGATCGTATTGCCTCAACAGACCAAATTTACAGGCGCTCACAATCTAAAATGTACCAAAGCGCATTAAATCGAAATCGGACTCAGATAGAAGATAGTTTTGGGGTTCAGACTGGGGCTTGGACTTGAAATCCAATTTAGTTAAAAAATTGAATACAATTTAGGGCTCTGATTGGAGTTCACATTAAAGCTTTAGATTGGGGTTAACTAGGAATTTCAACTGGGTTTTTAGCTATGGATCAATTGGGGACTCGGTTCAATGGAGACTCGGATTAAGGGTCAGTTTACGTGTCTGATTGGAGCTACGGTTCACTTTGGGACTGAGAGGTAAAATGTAAATTTTGAATATATATATATATATATATATATATATATATATATATATATATATATATATATATATATTTCCTTTGTTTTTGGATCAGCTTCTGTACATGTCTGACTGAAAATATTGATTCAATCTAAATAATTATTCAAGTCTCGTCTCACCTGTGAGTCATTCATGAATTTTAGATAGCTGAGCGAAGCAATCGCCTTCTTTTTCTCAATCCAAACTTTCTTCACATATGGCTTGAGTATTGCCTTGAAATCAAAATCATCCAAGACTAGAATTTCACAGTTGGCTAAGGAAGAAGACATGGGGACAGTAAAACTACTCAATATATATAATTAACCTGTTTATGGACTTACTTGTTGCCTTATATGTATTCATTCTCAAATCCTCCTCGAGCAGTTCGACTTCACCAATCCAATCGCCTGGTCCAAAAAATGCCTCTGGCTTTGATTCCACCTTACGTGTTAACTGTCGAATTAAATGATAAACAGATATGAGTAGATATGTATAGATAAAATATACTTCTGAATATATTTACCTTATTCAATATTAACTTAGACATCTCGACTTCGCCGCTAACAACAAAGTAGACACAGGTGGGCACATCGCCCTCCTTCATCAGGGTTCGGCCCGCACTGACGACCATAAAGTGAAGATACGGCACCAAGCGCGCTCGAATTTTCTTCAAGTTTATGGATGTAGAGTATTAAATTTACATACATATAAATATAAATATATATATATATATATATATATATATATATTTTTTTTTATATAAATATATTTATACAAACATAGATCTCTTACCGGCGGCACCTGCGTAAAACAGCCCAGGCCCGCGACAATGCTGCAAAGCTTCTTTCTCTCTGGTATAGAGCGCGTGCTATGCAGCGTGGCCAAAAGACCTTTTTGCTGCCAGGAATATGGGAAGAGAGTTTATAGAGTATAAAAAAACATATAGTGTGTATAGAGAGTAAAGAGAATATACAGAATGTGAGTATATAAATGATATAATATGAAGAGAGAGAGGATATACATTATACAGAAATTCTAGGGTATATAGAATATATAGAGTAAATGCAGGATATATAGTATATAGATAATGTAGAGTATATAGATTTTATAGATTATGTAAGGCATATAGGGTATATAGAATATTTAGAATATAAAGGGAGTGAGAGAGAGGATATAGAATATAAAGGAATTATAGGATACATAGAGTAAATAGAGGATATATAGTATATATATTATGTACCCTATATGGGTATATAAGGTACATAGAGTATATAGATTATGTAGAACATATATATATGGAGTAAATAAAGTATACAAAATATACAGAGCCGTTAGAGTATATAAAATATATAAAGTATATTAAATATATTAAATATATACAACATATAGAGCATATAGAATGCATCTATACTCTACATATATCTAGCTCCATATCTATACAGACTATATACAAACTATATAGAGTGCATCTATACTCTAGAATCTCTCTATAATATATATACTCTAATTATATAGATATATATATATATATAGTGTCCACATAGTTTATGTCTATGTCCATGCCTGCTTACCGCCATTGTCAATATGCCCGTCTTGTGCTTCTTGCGCACCAGCATCGCCACGTTCTTTTTCACATTCAAGGTGATGCCCTGATCGTCCGATTCGCTCACCCATTGGTGATTGGCGTAGGCGACGCGGACGACGCGCTTGAAGCGCAACTTGGCAAGCTTCTTCCTAATGGCATCGTCCAATTCCTTGTTGCGCTTGTGCATGGCTGGTTCCCTTCTCACTTCCCAAATATATATATCTATAAATATATATATATATATATATTTGAATATATACTTTATGTTATGTTTTTTTTGTATTTTTGATTATTTATTCTCGAACTCTTACCAAGTCTCTATATATATTTATATATCAAAGATAGACTTTTTTAAGCAGGTCTACTTGGTTTTTGAATTTTCTTGACATTCAGTTTAAGAAACATGAGCATGAACTAACTTGAGTTAAAAAAAAAAAAAGAAATGCCCCAGCCAAGGCAAATGGATCTTTGAGTCCCCCTCAACTAAAAGGCTAAATTTCTTGCTTTCCCCTAACTAATCTCTCAGTGCAAATCGAATTCACTCAGTTGGGTAAGGAGTCAGCGTGTATTGAGTGCCAAGGGCAGCGCATTGAGCAGCAGCTCAACTTTCTCCTCAGTCTGCACAAAGCTCGTGCCAAGCTTTTGGGACACAGCCGCTCGCCGCAGTGGTGAGGCGGCCGCCATCGTGGTGAGCAGCGAGAGACTCGAGTGAGGCACGTCGAGTGAGACGAAGCGGAGAGTTGAGTGTGCAGGCCGCCGGAGCTTGCACTCAGAGCCAGCCGAGCTGTTCATTTGGATGCTTCGCAATGTGTCCGTAATTTTGCGAACGACAGTTCATTACGGTTTTCAAGGATAAGCGATGCCAACGTGCTGGCCCCGCACAGGCGGAACATCCAATTCAATTGTCGTCTTTTATTATCGCCTTCTGCCTTTTGCTCTCGTCTAACGGAATGCGCGATTTAAAAAGCAAAATAGTAAAAAGAAAACAAGCATAAATAATTGACTTAAAAAAAAAAAAATTAAAAATAAATAAAAAAAACATCAAAGCTCGTGCGTAAAATCTACAAGTATTTTGTTGACTTTTTTTTAACAATTTTTTTTTCTCCACATATATTCCAGATATATATATATATATATATATATATATGTGTGGGAAACGCAAACAAGTGCCAAATGTGATGTGAAATGTATAAAAAAAAATCATTAAATATAAAAAAACAACAGAAATAATTTAATAACAGTTTTTCGCCGCAATTAATTGCATTTTTTCTGTTCGGAAATATTAATTTATCAAACAATTTAACCGGGTGAGTGAAAAGTTTTCCATATCAAGTATGCAGTTGTTATAATTCCGGCGAAAATCCCTAAACTTATTTACCGGTTGCATTTAATGCACTCTCTAATTGTTATGCTAACTTCATTTGCTGCGCTAAAACTGTTTGCAGTTCTCGCCTCGCCTCGCCTCGCCTTGCCACGTCTAATTTTTTTTTTTTTTTTTTTTGCTTCACTTTTTTCTCTTGTGAAAGTTCCCAGTGGCTACAATTTTATATCAATCTGTGTACTTAGCCAACTCAACTGGCAATAGAAACACGAGCCATGCATACTCCTTGTCGTTGATTCAATTTGTGATCATTGTTGGCGACTTATCTGAATCAACTGGGAGACAAAGTTGAAGACAAAAAGAAAGAGCAAATCCATTAGCAACTTATCTAATCTAATCAATTATCTAATAACTTATTGTGCCGCTCTTCCTTCAATATATTTGTTTCTCTTTCTATTTATACATCTTTATATCTCAATCTGTCGCGCTCCCATACCTAATCTTTCAATCTAGCCATCGCCTTTTTCTCTCTCTGACGTAATCTATCTCGCTTTTTTTCTGCCTCTCTCTGGCCCTCTCTTTTTACCGTTTTCGCTCTGAATTGCTCTGTCTCTTTCTCTCTCTCTCTCTCTCTCTTTATCTCTATCACTATATCTCACTCCCTTTTTCTCCCACTATCTGTATCTCTACCTACCTATTTCTCTCTTTTTTCCCTCACTCTCTCGCTCTTTTTCTGTGTAACTCTTTTTTATCCTTTTCATTGCATTTTTCTCACTATATCTTTATCTGTACCTTGTTATTGGTCTGAACGAGATGGAGGTTCGCTCTCGCCCTCGCCTTTTCTCCAACTCTCTTTGCCTACTTCTCTCACACTCACTCTTTCTCTCTGTCTCTATCTAGCTCCCTGTAAATATCCTCTTTCAATTCTCTCTTTTTCTATCTCTCTCTTAATATTATTTCTTCTTTATCTCTCTCTCACACTGGGTCATTTTGAATTTGTCTTTTGTCTTTTTTCTCCATAGTTTGAGCTGTTTGTCTCATTATCTCTGCCTTTCTATTTTTCACTTAATCTTCCCTCATCTTCCTCATCATAATCTCTCTCTATCTCTCTCGTTCTATACCTCTTTACCCTTTTCGCTTAGCTTTCATACTTCATTTAACTTTTGAATTATGTAGTTCTTAACCTGCAGCTCATCAGTCTTTTCGTATATTTTGGTATGTCTCCTCTTCCTCTTCCTCTTCCTCTCTCTCTCGAGCACCCCTTAAATTAATTAATTTTAAATTAAATTCGGTTAAGGTCGTCCATGAAATTGAGAGAAATATACATTTTTGATTAATGTGGTATGAATAATTTATTTCACATTAAAACAATTACTTTGGTTGCAAAATCATTAATGTTTAATGCAAAAGGGTAAACTTACAAGCGCATACATATTTATATATATGTATATATATATATATATGTTATATAAAATATTGTTAAAAAAAACATTAAGGGAAGACATAAGAAATACAATTTGGTTATATGTTAATATAATGACGCTGCTTGGCCCTCGACTCGCACCCCCAAACTTCGGCTCTGATTGAAGTCAACAGAATTGACTGCGGGAGCTGCCTAATCCAAATGGATGTTATTCAATATATATCCAAACTGAGAACAACAAAAGCAACGAGCAGCTCAAGAGACAAAGATTTATATTGATAAAAAAAGCCAAACAAAATACACACTTGAACTAAGCTCAGAGAAATGGGCAACGAAAGCTGCTAGACATAACTCTGACCTAAAAGCAAATTTTAAATAAATATATTAAATATACATTAGCTGTCCATATATATATATATATGTATGTGTGTGTGTGTGTGTGTGTGTGTATGTGTATTAAAACAACTGTCAAATATTTGGTTAACTGAAAGCACATTTCACCTTTCAAATCTTATTTTAACATGCATAACATTTGTTTATTAAACAAAATGCATAGAAAACAAACAACAAATAATAAATGCAACAAAATAAACATTTGTCATATGTAAATCATCCCAGTTGTTGTTTTTTCTATTTTCAATTTTGTATTTTATTTTGAAAAATTGTTTGAGACAGCGTGAAGTTGCATGTTTCATGAAGATTTAGATATGAAATGAAATGTTTTTCAGAGCTCATATTAAAAACCATTTATATCTATATATATATGTATATATATATATATATATATATATATATATATATATATGTATATATATATATTCTATTTTAAATTGTTGACATAACAACTTTAGCGTCACTTGTATACGAGGTGTGCAAAAACAAAGTCCCGGCTTCTGTGTGCTTTTATTTATCATTGGGTCGCCCGCACGGTCAACAAATATTATACAATTTGTGTCATTTCTCGCCGCACTTCAGCAAATCAAATAAAATTTTTTTTGTTAGCTTCTCCTGCGTTGCGTCGCGTTGCGCTCCTTATCTGCTCAATCGCAGCGCAGCGTCGTCCTTCATGGGCCTCTTCAGAAGATGTAGAAAGGGTGCCAATGTGACCAGATCTGGGGCATACGATAGCTCCGAATGCAATATTTGTGTCTTTTGTCTTGGCCCAAAATTTGATAAGGTTTCTCCGCTGCCTTTTTTGGCCTGCCCAAAAATAGAAGACGAGCCAAAGCACGTCCCAGCCAAAAAGCTATAAAAATTTAGGAACTTGTCGGCAATTTAGGGATACGAATAACAAGATAACGCGAGAAAATTTGGTATATTTTTATTGAGTATTTTAATTTTATTATAAAAAAATGCATTATATTAAATATATATTAAAACTGATATATTTATTGCTTTATTTTATATTTTATTTAAAACAATATACAATTTATTTTTTGTATAATTATTTGTATAAATTTATTTCTCAATTACAATATATTTTTTTAAAATATAAAATTCAACAATAGCATTTTAAATTTTAGATTTATATGAATTTATATAAAAAATTTAATAAAAGTATGGTTTTATCTTTATTTTTCGTGTCCATATATTAAATAAAATTTATTTATAATTTTATAATATATTTTAAAAAAATATCATTTAATATTTTCAGCTTTAATTCTATATAAATATTAATTTAAATGTATTTATAATATATGCACATGTAATAATTATATAAATCGAAATAAATAACATTTAATATTTTCTTTTTATTTTTCATGTACATATATTAAATAAAATTTATTTATAATTTTATAATATATTTAAAAAAAAATTATTTAATATTTTATAAATTGAAATAATAATTATATAAATCGAAACTAATAACATTTAACTTTTTTATTTTTCATGTACATATATTAAATTAAGTGTATTTGTAATATACCTATTTATTTATGTATTTTTTATAATATATTTATATTTATTATTTTTAGCTTTAATTGAATACAAATATGAATTTAAATGTATTTATTGTATATAATCATCTAATAATTATATAAATTTAATTGAATTCCACTTGAACACTTACAATATGAGCTCTCAAAAATTTGCATAAGTGCATTACGACTATCAGCTCCCTGAGAGCTCTGAAATTTGCTTCAATTTGAAATTTCCATTCGCTCGGCTTGAGCTCTGCCTCAATGTGGGTGCGTATGTGTGTGTGTGTGTGTGTGTGTGTGTGTGTGTGTGTGTGTGTAGGTGCTCGACTCGGATCTGATTGTTTAAACAGTTTAAATTTCGATTTTGATGTCCAAAGTGAAGTGTGCGAGTGGCAAGTATTTGCAAGCAATTGCACATCCGTTTGCATCAGCACAATGATTAGATTATGGCGCGCACACATACTAATATACGAGCTGAGCAAATCCATTAGCCCAAGACCCATAGACGACGGCTGTGCAGCCAAAGTCAGTGTAACCAAAAACCGCAATCTTGTTATATTCAGTTAGCCCAACAAACATGCCGCAATAACCTATACTTACTGCGTTAATGTATGAGTACAAGTGGGTGTGTGTGTGGGTGTATGTGGGTGTATGTGGGTGGGTGGGTGTGTGAGCAGTCAACAAAGTTACAAAGCTGCAGCAAAGGTGGAGGGGTAAGAAGAAGTCGTAATCCCAAGATGTCAACCCAGTTGTCGGGCGCCTAAAGAACTTTCTAATCTGAATATATATATATATATATATATATATATATATATATATGTCTGTGTGTGTGTATATATTATGATGAAGAATTTGGTGTAATAAACACCGCGGGTGCAGGCTGTGGGTGGTTAGCTAAAATGTGTACAAGACTTACGCATAATGCGTATGAAACAAAACAAAGCACGTTTTGCACTCAATGAGGCACAGCAGGTGCTCTGATGCAGACACACCCACACACATACACACCCATACACACACACACACACACACACACACACATATTTCAGTTGAGATTTTTTTGGGGTTGAGCTGAAGCAGCATATGCTAAGCGACGCTAAGCGTTAAGAGCTAGTTAGTCAAAGTCAGGTAAAGAAAAGCGAATGCTAACGATGGTCTAGGCATGGGCCAAGCTCAGTTGAAGAGAAAAAAAAAGAGCGCCGCAAGCACGTGACACTGATGACGATGACGATGACGATGATGATGATGGTGATGATGATGTTGCTGCTGAGAGCTAAGAGCTAAGAGCAAGAGGATTTCATAATATGAAATTTTGCTATACAAGAGCCTATTCGACTTTTATTGCTGCTATGTTATGAGAATATCCTGTCCGCCTGTCCGCCTGTCCGCCCAGTTGACTGGCTGGCCCGGGTCGCCCATCAAGTGCAATTAGAATACTCAGGGCTTTAAGCCAGCCTGCCCCTGCCCCTGCCCCTGCCCCCTACCCAACCAGCCATTCCGTTGTTATCGCTGCATAAGTAAATAGTTGCCAACGAGTCGCCCTTTAAAATTATTTCGCAAATTCAAATGTCAACAACGTCAGTCGGTGGCAAAGCAAAAAAAAATAATAATAAAACAGAGGAGAAACAAAAGGGATACGCCTAAAACCAAACAATAGAGAACAATAACAGCGAACAACAGCAAAAAAAAAAAAAAAGAAAAAAGAATTGAGATAAAACAAGGGCAAGCCCAAGATCTAATACCCTTTCAGATAACAAATAGCAGAAAATTGTAATATCTGAAAGTTTTTTGAGGAGCAGAGCAAAAGTTTGGAGGGGGGATTCAATCTTGGATACTCTGCGCTTAAGAATACTATTGGATAAATAACACTGAGAGACACAATTAAACTTTACTTAATTCAGATATTGACATATATCTGCTTCTTCTGATTTGCTTCTAGTTCTTCTTATCCAAATAATAATATTTGCTGACTATATCATCTGTGTAAATATCTTGATTAAGTTTTAACAATTTCTCAAAGTTCTTTACCCTCTATATTATAGCATATTAAAATTCTTAAAAGCAACCAAATTTGTAAGAACTTGAAAAATAAAATTTCAATTTGAATTTCTAATAATATTAAATAGAGAAGTGCGTAAAGCTTGTTTAATAGAAATATGCTGAAATTATAGGCACTAAAAATGTGCTCACGGCTAGAAATATATGGCATATAAATATTATTAAATAATTAACTAAAAAACTAAATTAAGAACAGCTCGAACAGCAAATTATGATTTTGAATGTTGTCAAGAAAATAATAATTAAAAAATATTACAAATTTAGACTTACGAGCGCTTTTGGTGACTGAGACTGCTCGAAATAGTGTTACAACTCAAATATTTGAACTCTCTGACTCTGCGAATTCAATCAAATTAAGAAAAAGAAAGAAAACTAAGATAAGTCGATAAAGCAACCTTCAATTAGAATCGCTGGTGCTCTATATAGTGGATCTATTCTAATATGCAGTGATCTGACTATGAATGAATGACAGCTGAGTAAGTAGAAAACTTCAACTTTGTACTAAAATCAATGCAATATAATCATAGGCGAATATTGTCAAGATAAAGACATAAAATTGACTAGAAATCATAGAAGAAAAGTTTTATGGGGATTCCGTATGTCTGGCAAGTGTTGGACTATATCTGGAAAGTAAAAAAACATTTCAATATTGTTAGAGAGAGGCAAAGAAATATAGTATTTTGATATTGTTAGAGAGAGGCAAAGAAAGCGGAGCTCGTTAAGCCCCATTTTAGATCTCTGGGACTAGTCAGTTGTTGCCTCGTCGGACACTGAAATTCGTGTGGTTAAAAAAGAGGAAAAGTAAGAAGAGTCCAATAACGTAATGCTAACTGCATAAATATTGAGTAAATCTTTATGATACAGTGAGCCCGTGAGAACTCTCTCACATTTGAATCGAATCTCGTTAGTTGCCATAACTTCACAGGCGGCGTGGCATGCGGCATGAGCGAACTATGTGGCCCGCTCAAAGAAAATGCACACACAGAAAAAAAAAAAAAGGGCACACGATGAGAATGTCAGCAAGAACAAGACAAAGGCAACAACAACAACTTCACTAATATAATATTTATTACGGTGATTATGTCTTGAGCCAAGGGCAAGTGCTAGCGACGCCCAACAGCCTCGCAGGCTCTGAAACATTCAGGCGCCCCAAGCGAGTGCCCCAACGGCCGATGGGAAAGTGGAAATGAAAGTTGAGAGAAATGTAATAAGCAAGCACTTTGTGGGCCGAAGCAGCAGAGAGCTGCAGATATATCAACTATGATGGACGCTGGCAATGACGACGACGACGACGACGACGACGATGATGAAGAGACAACTCAGCTGGCCAAGGTCCATTGCCGTAGGAACAAACTTTAATTCATTTTATGCACTAGCTCTCAGTCCTCCACAGCCCGTCTCTCCCCTCCGCTCTCTACATCTCTTTCTCTTAGGGCAATAAAAAAACGCTTTGAAATCAGCTTTTCTGATACAAATCACAAAACTTAGCTAACTTGAATAGACTCTCAATCTCTCTCACGCTCTCACACACTGCCTGTCTTTCGCCTTGCCCTTTCTCTCTCTCTCTCTCTCTCTCTCTCTCTCTTTCTCTACTTAATCAATAAGTGACGTTTGGCAATCCGCACCTTTGTACGCGCTAACTGTAAATGATGACAAGCGTTTGACCGGAAAACATTGATTTACCAATACATTTTTAAACAAGTTTACCTCATCATTTCCGCTCATGGATTGCAATTTTTTATTAATTTTGTTGAGTTGGCAGAAATGAGCTTTTCACAAACTGTTAGCCACATCATATCGTTGGCCCTTATAATGTGAGCTGCCAGACTCGTATATACCCTGACCATTTGGATTTTGCCAACATATTTAATCGTATTTTTCTCAACTCTCAATTGCAGCTGCACGCAGAGAGGTCGCATTTAAGGGGTTCACGTCAAACTTTGGATGGACAGCTAATGCTGTGTGTGCACGTGCGTGTGTGTGTGTCTGTGTGTGTGTGTGTGTGTGGTTGGCGCCTGGAAGCATTGGGGGCAGCTACGCTTTGAGAATACAATGAAGGCTTCTGATTTCAACAGGGCCGTTTGTCAAAGTCACGTCATCCCGTGCAAAGGATGAGGCGTTTAAGAGTTAATAATGCATCATTAGCATCAGCATCAATTGCGGCCCACACAGCCCAATCGAAGTACGGCCCGGCCATCAACGTGGCCCACAGTCAGCCGGCGAGCCAGAGTGGTCTGAGATTCTTTTGGCTGTTCGCCGTTTTCACAGTTATTGAATTTCACTGTGCCCTGGGTAAGTGAAACAAACAAACCAAATGAAAGGGGCATAATTGGGCCGCATCAAGTTACAATTGTCATTCGATGAGCTGCGCTGCGGCTTACTGAAAGCCGAATCGCAGCGCATTAAAATATATTTACAATTTATATATATATATATATATATACATTTTTGTAGGCCAAACGACAAGCAGAACAACTGCAATAATATCAACAATTGTTAGCAAGCAGAGCGACAACAGCTCGGAGAATAATTTCTATTTTGATGAGAGCATTACGAGCAAGGCGCTATCATTTATTGCTGCTGCTGATACCGCAGCGCCGCAATTTGTTGAGCTGCCAACGTCAATAGCAGCGGCAACGGCAACGGCAACGGCAGCAACAGCAACGGCAACAACAGCGCGAACAACAACTCGGACGACAAGAACTCGGAGCACGGCTCGCAAGCAAGCTGGACTCTTGGCGCTTAGCACGGCTCGAGTGGGCCCAGAGTCGGCCATTGGCAACAGGAGTCAAGCTCTTTTAGCTGCCTCAGCGGCGACAACCAAAAGCGCGCGCAGCGTCACTGTGAAACAGCCCGTCGATGCGGCACGCGCCAGAAATCATTGGACAGCGGGAGGCGGCGGCGCCACTGATTCGGATCGTTCGCGCACATTTCGCAGCAAATATCATCATGAAAACCACTATGGACCCTTCTTTGAGGAGCCATCGAATCTAGTCGATCCCGGCAAGACGCTCGTCTCGGCCGTCCATCTATTCACAGAAGCTGTGCTCAATTGTCGCGTCGGCATGCTCAAGGATAAAACGGTACGAATATCGTCGATAGATCGATACATCTGTATATGGGCAGATGTATGTATCGATATATATATGTATATAAATAAATATAATTAGCGATATATATTTATATAAAAATCAATATATCTATCGATATATATTTATGTCAATCAATATCGATATTTATGCATATTTCAAATCATATCTATATATTAATAAATATATCGATATATATATGTATCGTTTATCAATCAATAAATATATCGATATACATGTATTGTTTAACAATCGATATATATGTATAGTTGATCGATCAATAAATATATCGATACACACATCGTTTGTCTATCGATATATTTATTGATTTATATAGATGCATATCGATACATATATATGTATAAATATATCGATCTTTAGCCACTCAGCTGAGCCCTTTTCCATTAAATGAAAATTGCAGGTCATGTGGGTAAGGCGCACCACCGAGAAGGTGTCGCTGCTCACCGTTGGCAATGTCACTTATAGCGGTGATCCACGTATACGAGTCAAGTTCCAATATCCGAACAACTGGCGTCTGATGATCAATCCAACACAGAGGGAAGATGCTGGCATATATATGTGCCAGGTTTCAACGCATCCGCCGCGCGTATTCACCACAAACCTCACCATTTTGGGTAAGTATGGGGCCAGCTCGTTTGGACGTTCATCTGATTTCGGGTCTCGCTGCAGAGCCGCCGCTGCGAATCATTGACGAGCACGAACGCGATGTGGGCGATAGATACTACAAGTCCGGCAGCACCGTCGATCTCCAGTGTCAAATCTCTCGGAACTTTTATCAGAAGGAACGCCAGGCCATACTCAAGTCAACGGAGTTGGGTAGCTCAGCTGGAAAGCAACTAAATGATACGGCTCCCGAAATAAATCTGATCGGCGATGCGAACCAAACTCACACTACATACTCCAGCCAGGAGCTGGAGAAATACTTTACACAATTCATTACCTGGGCCAAGGACGAGGAGCCTCTGCAAGCACTGACCAATAGGCGTTCCAGGTAGGTTCAATATATATCTTTCTCTCGTTTCTTCGAATCTCCATTATAAATAAATGAATGAGGCATTGAGATGCTACATATATAAGGATTAGCTAAGTTCATATATATTTTTCCATGTTTGTCTCTCAGTCAGCCCGGCTAGACCAACTCGTCTGAGACTTTAAAATAGCAGCTCTGTTCAAGATTCAGAATCAAGATTCACTTAGTCGGGCAGTAACACTGCTCTAAAATTTCAAAATTTTCAAAATTTATGTATAATTAAATATAATAAAATATAGTATATGTATTATAATGATATATATTAGAAAAATATCATCCATAATGCTCTTGACTGCGTCTCCCATTCAATCCCATGCTCTGCTTTCAGCACGCCTCATGCTAGAACCGTAGTTCGGCTATAAATTTCGCCAAATTTAAGACACTTTTGGAACGCTGAAAAAAAAAGAAAAAAAAAAAAAAAACATTTTTCAATTGTAAAATAAACAACAAAGATTTTTTTAGTGATAGAAGCTTCAATTGAAGCTTGAAATATCTTGAAAATTTGATATGAAAACTTTCTGATTTTAGACATGGTTGGATAAGTCAGAATTTTGGTTACCTAAATCTGTTTTTTTACGTAGAGCACATTATAAATAGTTAGAAAATATTTGTAAGAATGTAAAGTAAGAGACATGCCACACAAAAGTATAAATATTCTTGCTCAAAAGGACGAGCTAAATTGAATTATTCCCTCTGTCAGCCCGACCGCCCCTCTTTCCGTGTGGATATCTCATAAGCTATAAAAACTTGAGACTGGCAATTTTCTCAGTATACTCGTGTATATCCTACGTAGTATGAGCTTATCATTGTTTTCATAAATTCTCTCATTTCCTTACTGTCGATAACAATCGATAAATCGTCTTCCAAACCTATTTCTATAATGAATATGAGCAATTTTTTTTTTTTATTTGAATATCACCAGCCGTCTTGCTCCACTTAATTGATTTAATACTTGAGACTTGAGCTGTGGCAAATACATACACATAAATGTCATAAATAGACGCAAAATATTGTTACAAGAAAAGTTATTCCACAATTAAGTTCCCCTGGGCATAGCCTCTGCTGCAGCACTTCAAGATATCAGTAGAGATGCACGAGTTCCCCGAAAGAGTCAGGGTTACCCAACTCCCTGCCGTCTAGCCGTCTCGACTGGAGCACTCTCCTACTTGTTGTATAATAATAAATTCTTTATTTAATTCACAGCGTATCCGATAAATGGCTCAACAGTCGCATTTCTATAGCCGATGCCAAACTTTCAGACAGTGGAAATTATTCCTGCTCACTTGGTCGTCTCTTCACTGTAATTGTGCAGGTTCAAGTGCTTACGGGTAATATGTGTGCAGGCAATATTAGCTCGACGGGCGTAACTCAATTTCTTGTTTATTTTTCAGGCGAGTTACCAGCTGCAGTTCAACACAATTTGGCTAGAAGATCTGGCAGCTGTTTGTCCCTCTCGTGGAGTCTCTTCATTATTGTCATTTGTTTCTACATACTCAAGAGCCATTCATCACAGTTTCATAGTATTAAAGCGATGCATCAATGAATGTCTGACGATAAGGAATTGTACTTAGCATTCGATCATCACTCTCACTCTATACATATATATACATATATATATATATATATATATAGTATTTACGACTAAATACCAACAACAACACGAATACCAAAAACAAAAAAAAAAAAAAAGACATAGAATATTTCAAAACAGAATTCCCATATGTGTACGTATATGCTTCACGCTGTGTAACTGCTAAAACTGAACGAATTGTCCAAAACAAAGATGCGAATATGTACATCACATTACATCAAAAAAAAAAAAAAAAAAAAAAAAACGTGCATATACAGTGCATTTTCTATATCAATTTACACGACTTTCATCGATATTCTTCTTAGTAAAATAAAGTCAAAATTTGTTTAAAAATTAAAAGTAAAAAAAAAAGACGAAAACAATTCCGAATATCAGTTCAAGTACTTCCAAAAGAACTTACCCAAAAGAATTATAAACACAAAATTATATGTTTTATTACAAGCCAAAAGAGGAAAGAAGAGGAAAAGGATGAGTAAAAAGAATAAGCGAAAATTCAAATAAAATTTGTTATTACGTTGCGTTCCACGTGTGAGTCCAAGTTCAACTTTCACTTACATGAGTTCTTAACAATTAATTGTGTGTTTCGGCAATTAGTATGTTTGTAAATATTGTAAAATGACAGAAGTTAGGATTTTACCTCCTCAACTCCTTATTTTTCAACTCTCAATCTGCTAGCTCAAAATTGTATAGTTAAACTATTTATTCGAATTGATTTATATATATATATAAATATATATATATATATACATTACTACATTAATATATTAGTTAATGGTCACCTACTGGGCTGGATGCAAAACGAAACTCTATGATCCACCAATATTGTTAAATTGCGATAATCGTGCATTATCACGATGGTCATGCTATATTACAACTAAATCAAAATACATACTTTCAAATATAAAATCCAAGTCAAGTGTTTTCTTTCATTAAAAGTTTCTAACCAAAAAGTTCGGCTAGATAAATTCGCTTCAGGCGTTTCAAAGTCGAAAACTTTTTATCAGAGCTTAAGTTTGCTTGGCGCCAGAAGATACAATTAAAACAGTTATTCATATTTTATTATAATTTATTCTGTATTATTTGATCATTTATTCTAATTATTGCATTATTCATAGTTAATTATCTTGTTTATTTTTTATCATTTTAATTTATTCATTTAATTTAACGGAAAGGCATAGCAAGCAGCTTTAGAGTTGTGGTTGCAACTAGCTTTTGTCTGCCATCATTAGTTGATAAGTACATAATTGAAATAAAAATCAAAGAATTTTGGCGCCTATTGCAGATTGTTGTGCTTGATTGATTTCAACAATAAACGATCTATAGCAATAAACAAAATAATTCAATTATTATATAAATTTAGCCCACAACAATGCAAAATTTGCCATCAAATATGGCATAAAGCTCTGCCATTTTGTAAACTTTACAGCGTACGAAAGCTCTCAACTATCGATGACATTTAGCAATGTATCGCTAGCATGCAACACGTTGATCGATATTTCTAAGCCAATCGCATATTTATTTATAGCACGAATTTTTATTTTCTTTTTGTTTAAATATATAACAACATCAACATTTACACTTAAAATATACACAATTCTTATAGTTTTTTAATTTGCTCGAAAAACCTCCGGCAAGGCCAATAAAAAGTGGGTTTACTATAATTATACACAGACAGAGAATATGCGTGCACTATTTTTGCATTGCCCCCAGTGATAAGACACATCCATATATTTACACAAATACATACATAATATATGCATAGGTGTATTTACACACATATATATATATATATATATATATATATATATATATATATGTATGTATGTTTTTATGTGCTGAAATGAAGTGCATTCGAAATATGTTCAAGTGATTGATTTCATGCAAATAATTTAAAAACTCATGGAGCAGAGGCTGAGATAAACAGACGCTGTGTGTGTGTGTGTGTGTGTGTGTGTGTGTGTGGGCGGCAAAAACAATGATTCCTTATGCCACTTGTTCGTCTGACTCTGACTTCACCTTGACTAAAGTACACGGGTGCAATGCAAAAACAAAAACAAAAACAAAAACGAAAACGACCGGGAATGATAACGCAGTAGCTAAATTAACATGCAAGTGATTTCTTCCCCCCACAGGCACAATCGTTGGGGCAGAACATGCTGAAGCTACGTAACACCTGGTCGGCGGTGGGCTACAATGCCGGCCCCATGGCCATACGGTAAGTGGCAGTACGATAATTGATTCCATTTCTCATAGATTTTTTTTTATTGTTTGCTGTTCCAGCTGCCTGTCAACCACCGCCAGTTGCAAGGACTCGGAATCGTGGTTCTCCAAGCTGCTGGTGCGCAAAATTGAACCGACAAAGGAGTCGCACAGTCGTATGCTCAGCGATAAGGAAATCATATACGCATTGCACACGCATAACGTGCGACCCGATTCCATGGGCGACTATCTAAACAATTAGTGAGTGGCAAATGAAGCTGAGATCCGATCCGTTTGAGCGAATTTAATTGACTTTCGATTAACAAACAAATAGTAAAAATACGGTGGGCCTAATCAATGAGAAGAAGACGAGTCTGTCGTGCAAATTGGTAGCCTCGTGGACTGTCCAGGTGGGCGACATGGATCAGTGTCTGCATCTATGGAAATACACCGGCGGCTTCGAGAAGATCGATCAGGCCAAGGAGGATCTGTGGCATGATGAGGAGTATTTGAAGCTCATGAACGAACGCTCCAAATTCTTGCGCTCCCGCCACCTGCAGTACCTGTTGGCCTTCAGCTATTGGCCGCAAATTGCCAGCCGAACGGGCAAAAATATCTACGAGATGCGGCAAGCATAAATAAGCAAATGTTTGATATATCCAGAAATAATCAACAATATTTTATGCAGCTCGTATCGCCTGACTCCTGGCACCATGATCGAGTGGGGCAACAACTGGGCGCGCGCCATTAACTTCCGCAAGCATAATAATGAGGCATTCGCTGGCTTCTTCTCGCAAATCGGTCGACTCTACAATGTGCATCATATTTGGTGTAAGATGGAAATATTTAATTATTTTTTTATTATATTATTTATTTTTATATTAATATGCGTTTCGTTTGCTTAGGCTATAAGTCGCTGCAGGATCGCAAGGAGACCAGAGAGGCCGCCTGGCGCTCACCCGGCTGGGACGAGTGCGTCGCATATACCGTGCCCCTCATACGTGAGATGCACTGCCGCGTCCTGGCGCCCACCGAATTTTCACCCTCACAATAGAGCCTAACGCGTGCCCAGCAAAGCTCGAAGCCGAGGAATAAATGTTGTGACCCTTTCCTCCCTCCCCCAAAAGCCAAGCCTGCGGACCTATTTCTGTTAAAAAAACAAAAAAAAAAAAAAAATGTTCTTGTACATAACGCCAGCATGATTCGAATGCTTTCAATTCTTTCTTAGCTCATAAGTCTAAAGTGCATTTCTGTTATATGACTCCTATACAATTGAAAACAATGTGTGAAACCCCCAAATATATAGATATGTATGTATATTGAAAATGATCAGAGAAAACAAATATTGTTAATATGATTATGTGCAACAAATAAAAAATTGTGAGTGAATCGCATTTAGTTGAAAAACGAATGAATTATCCAAATTGTTTGATTGATTTTGCATTAATTTCGCTTTTCAGAAATGAAATCAGATTTAATACTTCGAATTTACATAAATATCTACGTTTCTCTCCTAGGCATTCTTATAGCAGAACAACTTAAGTTTTAGACATTTGACTTGATCCAATTGCATGCAGCATTTTTTTGTTTTTTTTTTTTTTGTTCTTCAAATATGTACACATGTGCTTAAGATTATCAATTATATGCTTGGATCCGCTGCTCTTAATTTATGTACATTTTTTTTTTTTTTTTTTTTTTTGTTTTTTGATTGGAAATCAAGTCGTATAGATAGTGGAATTAAATAATTAAGTTGGCTAGATTTGAGCTTAGTTTAAACTAAACAAAAAAAAAAAAAAAAAAAAAAAAAACAATAATTTATAGTTAATATAAGAAATCAATTCATATGAACTACTGAGATTATTCGCTTAAAAGTTATAAATTAAATAAATAAAAGAGCAAAATTGACTTTTCACAATGATTGCTATTGAATATAGATAAATACATATGATATACAAATATATATATATATATATATACATATATATTGTGTGTGTGTGTGTGTGTGTGTTTATACATATATATTTATATATATAATATATTAATATGCGGATATTTATATTTATATACATATATATATATATGCATATACACATACGCACACACATTATATATATATATATATATATATATATATATATTAATATATTATATATATTTACAATATCCATCTCGTGATACAATTTGAATAACCCCGCGCAGGGGTATATAAACTAATAACAAATAACGTTTCGTCCACCATGTGCTCACAGAGTCACAGTCCATGCGGATTGATGACGGCCGTCAGTTGTACAGATGATATCAAATTAAAGTTGATTTAACGGCGATGCGTAACATAATTTTGTAAAACTCAAATGTTTGAACTCGCTGCCTCCCCTCATCATCACTCTCAGCTCGCATCTGTCCTATATGCGTATGTGTGTGTGTGGCTGTGTGTGTGTTTGTGTTTGTGTCTAGTCTGACTTATTTCTTATTGGGAGATCATCTCTTCGGCCTGCTGGCGCACAGTCTTCAGATGCTTCTTGCCCTGCAAGTGCTGCTGCAAGATGGATATATGATTCATTGCCTTGTTGCACAGCTTGCAGTAGTAGGAGCCGGAAGGTGTGCGATACATGGACAGATCGCCGTTAATATCAATGATGCATGCGGCTGCTATTGATTGCTGCTGCTGCTGCTGCTGCTCGGCCAGCAGCTCAAGCGCATTTGGATCCTCCTCGAGATTTTGCTGGCGCAGCTTCTTCTGATGCTTGGCTCCATCGAGATGCATTTGGATTTGAGACGCCGATGTGACGCTTATATTGCATATTTTACATGTAAGACTCTCGTCGACAGCGGTGTAATGGTGCTGCTCCTCGCCGATGTCCATCATGTCGCTAGAAATGTCATGTAGCTCGACTCCGGGACCGCCCCTTATGAACATCTCGCCGATGCCAAAGCGACCGTCATCAATCATGGCTTCGGCCTTGGTGCCGGTGCGCACCCAGTTGCCATCCGAATTATAGTAGCCGGCGCCCGATGGCTTTGAGCGCTTCTGCACCACCAGCTGGTGCTTGCGGCCAGCATAGTGCTGGCGGGCATGAGTCATCGAAGTTAGTGGCAAATCGCACAGATTACAGTGGAATGCATTCGGCCCGGTGGGGCCCTGCTTGACGAGACGCTTTATGGGCGGCGTCTGCAGGCCCATTTCGGTATAGTTCTTGGCCAGCCAAGCGCTAATGTGACGATCGTGCGCCTTGGATTCATAGTGATCTTTGGCGCTCTTCATCGAGGTCATCTGGGACTTGCATAATTGACAGGACAGTGGATGAATCAATTTGTTTAGCTCGTCCGGGTAGCTTTCGTCGCGGCCCTGAAACAGAACCAAATTATTGCCGTCGGCCTCCGCGGATTCGCACATTTTCCTCTTCAGTTTGCGCTGTGATGCAATTGCTGTTGTTTGCTCCATATTATTCAGCATAGCGGCCTCACTCTGCATTCCTCTTCCGGTTGTATGAAAACGACTTGCGGCCACTTTCGGTACCGCCGGTTGGCCAGTGAGCTTAACGGGCACTGCTTCGCAAGCGTGCTTCGGGTGTTTGTCTGTTGTTGTTATGAGCGGTATTTGATAAGTGCTCAAATATCCAGAAGTCATTTTCATAAAATTTTTTTGTTGAGACAGAACGTAAGGTTACTTAAAATCTATTTAAAACAGCACTAGTGATGTGTACACAGTTCGTGCTACCCACAGCGCAGGCTCAAAAGTTATCGTCAAAGTAACCATCGCTAAATTTTCAACGGGGTGTCAAAACAGTCGTGAGAAGCACAAATATCGATTTTATCACCCCACAATACCCGCCACTAAGACGTAACCCACTTTGTGGTTATTCAAAATAAAACCACCATAAATTTATACAATTTCAAAGAGCTTTATTAAAATAAATGTCTGTTGGATTTTAAAGAAAAAACGACTCTCTCTTTTTAATTGTCGGGCAATGAGCGAATGATGTCCGAATCTCCAGGATCGGTAATGGACATCGTGCACACACGGAAGTATTTACCGCAGGCGGTGCCCAGATCAATGTTGGTTCCACTGTAGTGCTGCACCTCAGTTTTGGCCAACATGGCATAGTATTCGATCTCAGACTTCCTGAAATTGTCATAAAATACAATTCTTAATAACACGCACCGCAATGCTCAGACTGTTTGCCACAATGTGACAGTCAGAAAGAGTCTCTAGTAATAATAATTCGTCAAGGCATTCGGAATTACAAAAAATCATCAGATAAATTAGTTCGATTATTACTCATATCTATTGAGAATGATTCCTTACCCCATTCACAATAACATGCGAGTGCCTGTGTGTGTTGTTACTGGAACCATTTGGAGCCACGCGGAACTAGTTCGGAATCTGTTGCACGTTGTGGCTGGTGCGACTGCTGTTATACTACTCCATAGTTTCCATCAATATTATTCGATTGGAATCATATTTCTCAGTCAGCATTAAAGAAGACTCCATATGGTTCCAACAACTACAACAACAGCTACTTATCACTGTTCATACTTGGGTGTAATGGAAATCTACTTCTCAGTAGTAATTTGTTTCTAATCCAACGCGAGTAACACATTTTCGTTTTTACCTCAATGCGGGCGTGTTGCTGGCGATGAGCACCAGTTTGGCCTTGCCTTGACGCAGAGTCTTCAGCGTTTGCTTGTAACCCAGGCAGTATTTGCCAGATTTCATAACCAGCGCCAGGCGCGAGTTGGTGCTCTCTAAGGCCTTTTTCTGAAATTAGCACATAACACATTTAATTTGTTAATATTAATACACGCTAGCAATTAATCGGCTATTTAATATTTACCTGTTTCTTTCCGGCAACCATATTGAATGTTTTAAGTCACACACAAACAACTAAAAGTAGCAAGAGAAATAATTTTAGCAATTATTTTTAGAGAGCGCGGGACAAACAACCCACCTTCGACAAGTGACGCTGTCAAAAAGGCAGATACGGCAGTAAAACGGAAACACGCTGCCAGTGCCAGGGCTGCACCGATATTTTAGTACTTGTATGGTAGCCCTAAGTTGGCTGGCACACGATACGATTTACTGCATGACAGGGGTGCTTTTATTTATCGATAGATGAGAAAATTAAAACAAATTATTAAATTAAATTATTTTCAGGTTTATGTTTTATTTAATATTGCTGCTTTAGTATGCTGTTAGTAATCATTTTCATACAACAACAAGTACAATATAAGCGTAATATCTTTTTATAGCATTTAATATCGCGAGGTTCGATAACTTACTCGATTTTACTCACGCAACAAAGTCAATTGCCAATACAGATGTTAGCAAAATGGTGTCTCTAGGAAGGCACAAATGCTTGAAGACACACACATGCACACAGCCGCCATATGACATGTGTTAATGTATGCGTGTGTGCGAGAACATTTATTTTGATAAATCGCACATGTAATTATGCACCGAAGGAAGACCGCAAAATCCATAAACAAACCGCCGCCAATACAGGCAGTAGCAAAGAAACCCAATTTGGATGGCGACAATGAAATACAATTTGAGGTGGAGCTCTGCTGGTGCGTGCAGCAACTGCAAACCGCACTCGACAGCGGCAAGCTGAGCCAGAAAGTTGGTAAGCTCAAATTCAGATAGCAAATGAAAACAAATTATTAAATGCAACAATACAGCTGAGGACACGGCCAAGAATCTAAAGACTTTGACAAGCAACACGGCGCCACTCATCAAAAAGCGACAGGTCATGAAATTGGCGCTCGGCGATTACCGTTTGAAAATGCAACAGGAGGAGAAAAAAATGCTGCTGGGTAAGAAGAATAAGGAGACGAGAGCGAGCGAAAGAGATAGAGTATAGACTTGAGCTTAATATGAATTTTAAGTATTACTATTAAGGGAAATGAGTCAAAGAAGTTGACTTTTTACTTTAGATCAATTTATCAAGCATAATTTATAATTCATTAAAGACTATGTACATATATAAAGTGTAGTCAGCTGATATTATAATACTCTGAATATAAAAATAATTCAGTCTATTATAATCAACAAAAAAAATCATTTTTAGCCAAATATGCTTATGCCTAAGACAAAAGCTAAAATAAGTTCAGCCAATTTTAGATAAACTAAGCTAAGCTGAAAGATAATTTGAGTATTCGTTCAAGAGTAAGCGCTATGTTAGCTTTTTATAATTTAAAATACTCGAAAAGTAATTAGATTTCTTTCGCTCTATCTCTTTCCAATGCATGCACCACTTCAGACATCTGTTTACAAAGTTTTCTTCTTCTAGCATCGAAACAAATCAAATTTACGAACGCCGCCGAAGCGAACACCAAATCGAGCTTTGTGAAGAAGTCGGCGCTGTTGACGTCCGGCAAGGACTTTCGCTTTAACTTTGCGCCGCCTGGCAACGCCGAGACCGATGCAGTGGCATCGGCGGAGGCAGCGCCCCCCACAGTGGCCGCTGCCGCCACAAAGATCGGCAGCAAATTGCAGCTAACCAACAATGCGACGCCATTCAGATTCGACTTTGCCATCGAGAATGCGCCGGAGGATATCAATTTCGAGGGTCTAATGCTAAATAGCTGAAATAAGACTAAATAAAAATGCATTTAAATATAGTTAATAAACAAATGCTTGTTTTCTCTTCTTGCTTTCGATTCGCCGGGACTGGAATGTGCACTCCAAGACCCAGCGAATGCTTAAATACTTTATTTTATTTTTGCTTTTGGTTTTGTTATTTTCTTGTTTTGCTAATGCAACTAAAGCAGCATAACTGTACAATAGCGAAAAATGTTTACTGTCTGCAAAAATTATGTGTGTTTTTTAATGTTGTTTTTTTTTTTTATTATTTTTTAATTTTATATAAAACTAAACCAAGTCAAATTGACCGACGTCTTAATAGTTTTGGAATTGCAAAAGATTTATGTTTGTTTCTACGCCACCGGTTTGTTGTTGATAGACCTCGATTGTGTCGCCCTCCTCCATTTCTAGGGAAGTTGGCGTATCGTTCTCATTGATCGGTTGACCATCGAAGCGAAATCGAACCACTTGCATCGAGAGACCCTAAGAATCATAGAGCGAGAGAGGCAGAGAGAGAGAGACAGCGAGCAAGCGAGCTTGGCATTAATTCCTGGCTCAAATTGCCATTTGATGCATCTACTTACTGCACGGTCACAATAGGCGTTCATTAGCTTACGCAGCGGCGTGTGCTTCTTAATTTTGAATTGGACCACAGCGTTGTCCTGGCCAAGAACCTTCAAGTTAATGTGCTCAGTTTCAGTCTGCGCGGCAAAAAAAAGCATTGGATTTTTTTTTTATGTTTATAAGTCACAGATAAACACTTATAGGCACCAAAAACAAAAAAAAAAAAAACTTGCAAAAAAAGATGCCAAAACCATGAAAACAAAAAGGAAAAAATAAACAAATTTTTTTGTCATACTTAAATTTGAAATTGTGAAAAACATGTTCCTTTTTTTTTTTTTTTTTTTTTTTTTTTTTTTTTTGTATTTGTTTGTGGCGTGCATATCGGTGTGTACGTATGTATTCACTGTACACACCGGCTTTTTTTTCGCATAAGCCGCGATATATTCGCGCACATAGTTTGCCACTTGAAAACAATTTAATTTCGTACAAATTTTACCTTTTTTTCCTCAGACATCTTTTCAAATTTCTATATTTTCGGCAAACCACCACAACGCTTTAGATTTTATTCTCGAATGGGGAACACGGCTGAACGCTGACAGTAAGTTAGTCACAACAACAAAAGTAGGGATGACCGATAACAACTATCGCTATAAAAATTTCGCATTGAAAAAAAAATTCATCGAACTGGTGTTTAAGAATTCAGCGGCAAAATATGCTCAAATCGTGTTGCGATATTTTCAAATTGAGTTATCAACTGAACTAGATTTTAAATATGATATTAAAATATAAAAAAAATATTCATAATTATGGAATTGCGAGACAAAATAGATTTTTCTTGTTTTTTTTTTTTTGAATAATACGATAATTTTTATTCTATTAAAGGTAATATGAAAAATACTCAATATGGAAGTTATTACTTTTCTATACATAATACATGCATATATGTATGTATATAAATCTATATTCGTTTATATAGAGATATATGTATACATATATGTATATGTATATGTTACATTTACAATATTAATTCTAATATTTTTATATATACAAAATTTTAGATTTGCATTCTGTTGTTGCTGTTGTTGTTTATGTTTTAATTGATTGAATATTTTATTTACTAATTTTTGTGTACATACACATTCATACATATGTACATCTATAGCACTTTGAATTCCAATATATGTATGCATGTATGTATGTCGGCTTGTTTGTCGATTTCTATTTATTGTATTCACTGATATGCATTTATTTAATTATTAATTGTTGCACACAAATATACATACATATACATATGCATGTTAGAATTATAAAAAAAAAAAAAAAAAAAAACATACACTTATTTTTAAATATTTATAGAGTGTATTATTTTCACACTGTTTCTAAGTATTTGTTATTTATGTATGCTTGGCTAGGCGAATACAAAACTCAAATGGAATTGAAACTGGATGGTGGAATAGGGGGTTGGGATATCTTCATAACACACAGATCACATATTCATACGTGCACACAAGAATGCAAGCATGCATGCATGCATGCATGTGTGTGCGTATGTGCTCTGATGTATGCAATGGATGAGCATCATTGGCACACGCACACGCACACTCATTGAAAAGGATATCTAAAACTTCACACACACACACACACACCCACGAATATGCATATACATATATAATTATAGTTGTATTGGACATTTAGATGTTTTGAAAAAGCTTAGCAATTTAATTGAAGTTATCTAAAAATATATATGTCTATATATTTATGTAAAAAATATTTATAATTATAAATGAATTGCTTTCTAACTACCTAAATGTTACGATACATACATACATAAGAGCTTTTGCATTTTTCAACTAGTTTGCTGATATATATGTATGTGTGTACATACATATACTTATACATACAAACATATTTCAAGGTATAAAAAATAAACAAAAATAATTAATTTATTTTTTTTTTTTTCATGAAGAATCAGATAAAAATTTATGTTTTCATAATTTTACATGTTTTGTTTTTTTTTTTAATATAAATTCTCTTAGTTTCGGCTAAATATATCTACGTACATAACTTATTTGTATATACATATATGTATATATACATATATTCATTCATATGATGCACAATACCTTGTCTTGCATTGCGCGTGTGTGTGTGTTCATATCATAGTGGCCCACAGCTTACTTCAGGCCTCTCTAAAGCCCAAACTATAATAGTTATAAAAGAAACTTAAATGCCAATTGCTAGTCTAATAGTTTTAAAATATTATCGCATTTTTTTTTTAAATTTATTATATTTTTTTTTTTAATTTTTAAATTAAAAAATCAACAAAACGAACCATGATCAGCCTATATCAATCGCTTGATTTGCAGCTGAGCAAAGCGCCCGTTATTTTACATATATAACGGGGATTTCCTTTTCTCTGTTTTAGTCCTTGTCTTCGCAGTGTTTTTCTAGCGACGAACAACGGGCATTTAATTGCATATATATATATATATATATATATATATATATATATATATATATATATATATATATATGCATCACACCATAGCTTAGAGTTTATGGTTGCCTAAAGACTCTTCAAAGATGCTGTGAGCCGTACATATGTATGTATTTATGTATATAGATATATATCTAATCTATGTATATAGATAGTTAGTAACACTAACTAGAGTTGAGCAATTCTGTGTTGTTGTTCTTCATATTGTTTTCTATTCTAATTATAAGACTTTTATGAATACTTTGCTAGATATACATACATATATATATATATATATATATATATATGTATACACACATATATATATATATATTGAGATATTTCTTTGTATTTACATGTATTAATATTATTATTATTAATGTTTTTTTTTTTCTTTTTTTTTTTTTTTTTTTTTTTCTTTTTTGTTAATTATTGTTGTAGTTTTCTTGTTGTTTGTTTGTTTGGTAGGTTTGTTTAACAATTTCAATATTGCTATAATTAATATACTTTCGTTCTGTGGGTCTAACGTACATACACATACATACATACATATATATGTATGTCTGCACTAGGTACAGTCGTGGGCTAGAACTCATTAGTGGGGCATACAGAGGCATTTACGTATTTCTCCCTTACATTCGATTTATCGAACTATCTTGAATTCTCCAATATATACATTTATCTACTCTATCACAATTGGAGAGTGCCTAAATATTTTTTTTTTATTTTTATTTATTTACTTTTTTTATCTAAACACAGAAAAAAAAAACACATTGTTTATTCTTCATTGCATTGGCCTAGGCTTAGTCGTACACACACATCGAGCTATATGTTGAGATATATATATATATATATATATATATATATATATATATATATATATATATATATATATGTATTTATATATATATAAAACTGATTTAACAAATTTTCGAACTAAATAACTTTATAAACATTAAGAATCTCGTAATACATATATATATATATATATATATGTGTATATACATACATATATATATATATACATATATATATAAAAGTACAAAATTGCAATTATATTCTAGTTTATCTAAAAGTTTTTAGTTTTCTTTTGCTTTCTAGTTTTTTCGTATCATTTTGTGAATGCATTTTTTTTTTTTTTTAGTTTTTTGCTTTTTTTAGGTACTTTTCGTACTATCATGATCCAAAGTTTGCATGCAAATGTGTGAGTTTGTTTTTGTTTTTGTTTTTGTTTAAAGACAAATCATTTGCACTCGCATCATAATAGTTATAGTTATACAGTTAGAAGCTTTTTTAAGGTACTTAAATGTTTCGTTAAATTTCCATTTCAGTGGTAAGTTTTTAGGTACACACACACACACGCACGCACGCACACACGCATACCATAGCGCCTCTATCTCTCTCTCTCTCTCTCTGTTGTGTGTGTGTGTGTAGGTACAAATGAATTTTTAGGATTTTCGCATAAGAAATTTCAACAAAAATTAGACAAAATATATGCATATATATATATATATATATATATATATATATATATATATATATATAGAATTATATAACATTTTGTAGTTTGCTATTTAGAAGGAATTTGTTGACCGTTTTAGTATATATTATATATATACATATACATTTCATATGATATAACTTAATTTCGAATTTGGTTAGCATCTTATATACATACACATATTATATTAGATTAACTACACACATACACACACACACACACACACATATTTGCATGTTTTATATATATTTTTTTTTAATTTATATAAATAAAAATGCCTTTTTTTTGTTTTTCATTTTTCAGTTTGTGTTTTTTTTTTGTTTCATTTGATTTTTGTTTTTTTTTTTGGAAATTAAAGTAAACATTTATATAGCACAAGGTATATTACGTAAGCCCGTATAAAAAGTGTAAAATTGTTTTTTTTTTTTGTTTTTTTTTTTCCATCTACTTTACGTT